>JAWDGP010006262.1:0-46320 GCA_033675545.1 Elysia crispata | reverse complement strand
TAAAAAATTGAAACTGCATGATTTTATTCAGGCACCAAATTTTGTAAATAATATTTTTTCAAATTTTTATTTCATAGATGAATTACGCTAGAACAAAAGATTTGAAACAAATTACGGCTTACGCTATTACTGCTTCCTTCACGTTGCTGAATGTATGTTAGTGGTATGGAAATAAGATGATATACTATAGTTGAATACAGGAAAACAAGTAAAACCAGTCCCGATCTATTTCAAGATCCTTCTAAACATTCTTTTACAGGCTATGTAGGTATAAATTAAGTGTTACAGGAATTCAAAGCTGCTTATTTATTGGTACATACGTCATAATAATGAGGGATGAAAATGATGGGGTGCGTGTGTGTGTGTGTGTGTATTAAATAGGCTTATATGGTCTTGAAGTCTAATCCTATTACTAACATGATCGAGATTTATGCCTTCCCCTATCTGTCTTTACCTAGAATCTAGATCTAGATCTTAAATCCTTTTGAAATCTAAAGTAAAATAAAGTAAAATCTAGATCTTTATCTAAACCTTTTGATTTAGTAAGGCTGACGTAAATATCTAGGCCCTAAATCTAGAATCTATATCCAAAGAACTTTTTGGATTAGATCTTACTCTTAACATGTAGATCTAATCCAGATAGTTTTTGAAATCACGTCGCCTACATTGTAGGACTACTTTCAGTTTCATTCTTGCCATCTCTGCCCAGCTGTGATTGAAGCAGTTGGCACATTTGCCTTTTTCTTTGAAAAAATAATAATCACATTTTTTCCTTAATTTTCCTAAAGCACTTTTTAAGTGAAAAATAATATTAGCACTCCAATCTTCAGAGCAATTTACAACTTTATACCAAATTTGACGTGCCTAGGTGGTTTAGAAAGCCTAGCTCCATTATTAAGAGATATAGCGAGAGTTTAAACACTTTGAATCTTTGATACCTACTCTTAATTATTTTAGAATAGTAAGATGAGGCATGCGAACTCAGGTGCCAGACTACTTTTTATCGTTTTGCTATATTTTTCGCTTTATTAAATAGGTTCTTGTTAAAATTCAATAATTTCAATCTGAGTCAAACAGCCTTTGTATCGATCTTCAGACTTTTAGAACTGTATTACTTAGGTTAATTGATCAACAGTTCAATCGATGTAAACAGTTTCGATCTCTCAATTGTTCTTTATCCAACAGATTCTCTACATATTTTTGCTTTATTTCTTTGTTTCTATTTCTTTCTTCAGCTCCTGTCCTTTACTTGGCTATCTCTTTCCTATATTCCTCTTTCCTGTCGCGTTCTTTCTTTTTTTAACTTTTCTCTCTCTGCACTCTCTTCTTGTATTCCTTGCTTCAGGTCCTAGTATTCACTAATGCCTTTACTAAGACGGTTATTAATTATTCCTTTTGTTACTGTGATGTTCAGCTTTCAGCCTCGGCACGTGAAGTCCCTTGTAAAGCTCATTTTTTATCCCTTTTGACAACCTGTTCATTCTGCTGGTTCTCAAAGGTCAGAAATTGATATACATTAATATATATATTATGTATATCAGCTTTAAGTATTTGTTTTCTTTTTTTAAACAGGATTCCAATCCCTCCTCTCTATACTCCCTTTCCTCAGTCTAACTTTCTGTCTGTTTGTCTGTCTATCTGTCTATCTCTCTCTAAATACCTTTACATTGACAATTTAGCTGTGCATTTGAATCATTTCCGAGTTTTATTGAATAAAAGCTTTGCTTGTAGACAAACCTCTACAGAAATGCTAGTTGGATTATCATTCTTACGAAGGCCTTTTTCCTTATCGAAAAATGCTTACATTTATGTAACGATATTGACTGATTTGTCGTAGGCCTGATGTTACGAACCAACAGAAAAATAGGAGCTTAGAGTGAGATTAGAATCTTATATCACCAATTGATTTTGTTGTTGTTGTTGTTGTTGTTGTTGTTTTTGTTGCTGTTGTTTTGTGAGTGGGTGTGTGTTTCTCTCTATTTATGGAAGAGAGAGACAAAGAGTGAGCGAAAGAGAGATGGAGTGAGGGAGAGAGCAAGTGATATTGAATTAGTACATAATATCGAAAGAATGGAACTAGAGTTAAAACACTGAATGAACAGCTGATATAAAGAGAGACAAATAGAGAAACGTTGTCAGTGAAAGGAGCAGGCAGAGAAAGAGAGGAAAAAATGAGGCTTGAGGATCACATGAGAAAGATGCATCGATGCCAGTCTCTGACATTAGTGGCAGCATACGAAGAGCTCTGATTAATTCCTCAGAATTTCGCTTAGGAGCTGATCGATCAGACCACAAAAAAAATGATGAGTGTATCTCTCTCTCTCTCTCTCTCTCTCTCTCTCTCTCTCTCTCTCTCTCTCTCTCTCTCTCTCTCTCTCTCTCTCTTTCTTTTTCTATCTCTCTCGCTCTCTACCTCTTTCTTTCTCTTTCTCTCTCTCTTTCCCTGCCTCTTTCTCTTCTCTATCCATCAATCTCTCTACCTCACTCTCCTTTAGCGCTTTCTATCTTTCGCTATATTTCTTTCTTTCTTTGTCTTCCTCTTTCTATTATGACTGTCTCCTTTCCTTTTATTTCACTCAGTCAAGAAAAAAGAGGAAAAGAAAGCCAATTTTTTTACCCTTTCCCTTCTCTCCGTCTGTCTGTGTGTCTGTGTGAGTGTATCTGTCTCTCTCTCTTTCTCTCTCTCTTTTTCTCTTTTTCTCTCTTTCTCTCTATTTATCTCTCTCTTTCTCTCTCTCTGTTTATCTGTCTCTTTCTCTGTCTATTTGTCGCATTTCTCTTACTCTCCATAGGTCTGCCTGCTCTCTTTTAGTGTGTCTTTCACTTAATCCTTTTCTATCACCCCATTTAACTATCTATCTACAATTCTGATTGTTAATCTGCCAGTCCATCTATCTATTCATCTAACGACCTATCAGCTCCTATTTTTAACTGTTTCTTTCTTCTGAGGTGCACATATTGTGCATATATCCCAAAAGGCTCAACTGATCGTCTGATTGACTTAATTTCTTTGATCAAATCGTTTTCCCAGTTCCTAATTTTCTTCCTCTTAGTATATAAAGGTTTCTGAAAGAATATTGTTTCGGTCTCTCATTCCTTCTTTATTCATGTTCTTGAACTCTGAATATTCCACTCTTTATTACTTATTTCGTCTCAACCATAGCTGTTAATTTACGAGGGATATAAATTATTCCTACTTGAAATCGTCCTTTTTCTTCCCGACTCTTAAAATTCTTCAATATAAATCTGCTTTTTGCCGTCAGTATTTCTCTCAACGCAACAATATGTACTGCTCTATCACTCTCTCTCTCTCTCTCTCTCTCTCTCTCTCTCTCTCTCTCTCTCTCTCTCTCTCTCTCTCTCTCTCTCTCTCTCTCTCTCTCTCTCTCTCTCTCTCTCTCTCTCTCTCTCTCTCTCTTTCTCTCTTCAACTCTTTTCTTCTTTTCATCTCTTCATTTTCTCCAAACCACTACCAAAGTTTACTTTCTTGCATATTTTCTCTCTCTTTGTCCCTTTCTCAAAAGAAAGCAAAAACACCACACTTTGTAATTATAAAGGGTCCAAAAGGACGCACGTGTGTCTATAAATAGTGTAATACAAGTTCTAAAAGTAAATAGGCACACAACTTTATAATTTTGGGACAAAAAAGAAATAACAGAACTATTAACAATTCAATATTTAAATGTTTCACTTTGTAAGCTTCGTCGGTAATTGATAAAAGTTTTGTTGTTTCTTTTTTTTGTCCCGTAATTATAAAGGTGTGTGCCTATTTCCTTTTAGACCTTTCTCTCTGTCTGAGTGTCTGTCCACTCTCTCTCTCTCTCTCTCTCTCTCTCTCTCTCTCTCTCTCTCTCTCTCTCTCTCTCTCTCTGTCTCTCTCTCTCTCTTTTACGTCTTCACAAGATGCGAGAGCAATTCATAATAAATAACATGCATAGCATGTGTTTACTTGAATATCAAATCAAGCGGCTAATGTATTAGTTTTGCTGCTATTGTTATTGTTTTCATAATCACAATTTTTTAAGATTAATTTTTGCTTATTTCGGTCCAATTTGTTTGAGGTTAGGAAGTAAGCATGAATTTTTAGTCAACTGTTCAAAGAAGTTCATATATTTATGATAGCAAACATTGAATTTTCGAAGACAAAGGATAAATATTGACTAGATGTTAAAACAAAGACCAAAGACACAAAGGCGCCTTTGGGGAGAGAAATGGGAAAAAACAGGAGAGGAATAGACTACATGAGGAAGAGCCATGGACCGGAACCATGGAACACTTTTGAAAACTGAAGTGTCCTGAGTGAGAGAGTGAAAGCGTAAACGAACATGACATATTTCGGAGAACTAAAAAATAATATTTCGTGGCAAACCGAGGAGAGTGGTGCTGAGAGGAGGAAGACCTTGGAAAGTGAGTGGAAGATGTAAAGAGAAAAGTGAAATGGTAAAGCGGTACGTTAAAGGAAAAGAAAAAATATATTAGCAGTTTAGGATGGATATTAAAAGATAGATAAACGGATGAAAAGAAAGATAAATGAAGTGATAAGATGGAGGTTGGAAGCGAGATGGATGAAAGGCTGGCGAAATAAATTAATAGATAAAGATAGATAAAGACATAATTTAGATTTAAAAAAAGATAACAAAAAGATAGATAATAAAAATAGATGCATAAGTTTAATCTGATACATAAAATATTAGCTTATACTTATATATATATATATATATATATATATATATATATATATATATATATATTAAATGTGCCAAGAATCTACTTATTTAAGATATCTATATAGCTTGTGCCTGATATTATCTATGCTGAAAAAAATTAGAAAAAAAAGAGGCACACATAAGATAACTTGTCAGCTTAACGTCCAGATGGAAAAGAAACTTAGAGACGTATAGATTGTGCGTGAGAAGGCTACATAGGGAAAGATAGGAAGAGGTAAGTAATGGGAGAGTTAGAGGGGAAAATAACGAAAGCTCCTGTCATTTTATTCATTGAGCGGATCTCAATTTCGGGGAAGCAGGGAAGAGGAAGTGTACACTATATCTTTATTACAGCCTTTCTGCGTAATTATTGGACTTTCATTGCAAGCTGGTACCATTCTGCTCACCAAGTCCGAAAACAATCTTTTAAGGTTGTTCGACACAATATTTATATTCGCGTCGTATGGTTCAGATTAGCGCCCATTGTGGAGAAACAGTTTTCTCTGACCTTTTCCAAACACGGCCTTCAGCTTAGTCCATTTGCTTCGATCAACTCCGGAACCTCCACCGCCGCTTGTTGTAGGTAAATGTTACCGGCACAATGCAGCCTAACAAAGTGGCCCAGCTTTGCTTTCTGAAAAGCGCCTGAATTGCTTTGAGTTGGTACATGAAAGTAGAAACATCGAGTCAGTTGAAAAATATATCGTAGATTGGGTTTTAATAAGACTAAAATCATGTGATTTGTAGCTGCCTACACGCCTGTGGTCAAACAGGTTATCTCAAAAGTCGGCGAATTATAATTATTGTTTGAGTCTCAACTGCTGCTCAAATCGTCTACTGGTCACGCTGTTTAGCTCGTAATCAAAAAGCTTTGTCATTATTACGTTATGGGAAGAGATTCAATTAAATAAAAAAAAACCAGTCCGGTAACAGATTTAATCGCGCTATGCAGCGGACAAGTGGAAAATTATGTAAACACCAAGACAAGCAATAACAAAGACAAAGTCTTTTGGAATAAATTACCCTACATGAATAGCTTTTGGATTAAACTGTTCATAATTATGGAAACTGTAAAGATAAGTTTAAATGTGGTATTTTGGTTGGTAATTTACTTACAGTAGTAGTAGTAGTAGTAGTAGTAGTAGTAGTAGTAGTAGTAGTAGTAGTAGTAGTAGTAGTAGTAGTAGTAGTAGTAGTAGTAGTAGTAGTAGTAGTAGTAGTAGTAGTAGCAGTAGAAGTAGTAGTAGTAGTAGTAGTAGTAGTAGTAGTAGTAGTAGTAGTAGTAGTAGTAGTAGTAGCAGCAGCAGCAGCAGCAGCAGCAGCAGCAGCAGCAGCAGCAGCAGCAGCAGCAGCAGCAGAAGCTGTTGTTGGTTTGATGTATTAAGAGAAGAAGAGGTTTTGGTATTAGAAGCTGAATTAATGGTAGAAAAGTTCTGTTGTATTTCTTCTTCTTCTTCTTCTTCTTCTTCTTCTTCTTCTTCTTCTTCTTCTTCTTCTTCTTCTTCTTCTTCTTCTTCTTCTTCTTCTTCTTCTTCTTCTTCTTCTTCTTCTTCTTCTTCTTCTTCTTCTTCTTCTTCTTCTTCTTCTTCTTCTTCTTCTTCTTATTATTATTATTATAATTATTATTATTATTATTATTATTATTATTATTATTATTATTATTATTATTATTATTATTATTATTATTACTATTATTATTATTATTATTATCATCATCATCATCATCATCATCATCAACAACAACAACAACAACAACATAATTACCATCATCATCATCATTATCATGAATATCCTATCTTTCACTTTCATAATACAGACACTATTTTTTCGGTCTTAGTGAAGTCAGTAAATAAAAAAAAACAACTAAGAAAGTCAAATTCGTTTTTGTAGAACATCTTTGTGGATCGAATCTTTTGGTATCGTACAATATGATCTAGGTTACGTCTGCCAATTTTGAACTTTTAATCCTTTTCTTCCACCTAGAGTTAAATTGTTAAAATACATCTTTGAAATAGGCTTGAGTGCTCTAGATGAGGTGTTATGTGACAAATAGTGACGCGGGATTTATTTAGAAAATAATTGATCTAGCTTGAAGAGTGAATTCAATGTGAATTTTTTTTTTCATACTTATGGGAAGGTCAATATCCTGAAATCTTGAAGTGTATGTTCTCCAGAAGTCCAATTCTAGAAGTACTGGCACCTTATTGTCTTATTTCTTATCTTTCGTTAATTTTTATGGAGTGATGGTAATGTTTAATATTGTTATATTGTTATTCGATTTGTTTTGTTAATACCGTTCATGTGGAAGGTAATTTATGTTCCTTATGTTTGTATTCTTGTTTGAAATCATTTGCATTTTCCTTGATTTTTGCCTTTATACTCTGATGATGACTGAGAAGCAAGCAATAAGAACAGAAAGGTCCGAAAAATATCGCGGGGAGAGTTTCTTTCTCTCAGGGTAAGACGGAGAGATCGGCTGACAGACTAACAGGGAGAGAGCAAGACATATTGACTTAATATTTAAGAGAGAGGACGAAGAAAAGAGAGACAGAGGCGATTCGAGAAAAAACTGAAGAAAAAGAATAGAGAGGAATGTGGAGAGAGCAAAACAGACAGAAAGTCACAGAGAGGGGAAGAATAAGACAGAGAATCAGAGGAGAGATAGAGAGATAGACAGAAAAAGGCAGAGCAAGAGACAGAGAAACAGACAGAAAGAGAGAGAGAGAGAGAGAGAGAGAGAGAGAGAGAGAGAGAGAGAGAGAGAGAGAGAGAGAGAGAGAGAGAGAGAAACTTTACGACAGGTTGGTCCATATAATAGGTAATTTACAAGCACGTCCATACTTTCGGGTTTTGGGTTTTTTTTTAACTTTTTTTTTCTTTGACCTGATAACAAATTACGAACATCTGAAAACCTGTAGGCATATTGCGTTGGACATAAAGCATTCTTTTTCTTTTACAATATTGTCAAACTCTTTGTCTTATTGTGTCAGATTTCTTTTATATTTTTGTCTGAGTGACAGGCCCTCTGTTTAAAATAAATTTTGATCAATGAAGGTAGGTTGTCTTGATCCATTACATATACTTTAAAATATCGTAGACAACAAAAATTCCTTTCAGTTTCGTCTATCAATGTGTTACCGGCAAGTGTAAACACTGCGGTCCAAACAATGTACGAAGGGAAGATAACTGATACCATGCCAGAAACGTGAAGGTCCTATAGGACATCCGAGCAGAGAGAGGTGCCTGGTTATTGTCACCAAGGTGTGGCTTTTACCAATGAGTCTCACTCACAGAGGGGCCAACTTCTCAGCCAGTGCAAATTGGATAAGGGAGGCTTGGCCGACTCAAGATCCGATGATCAGCGAAAAGATGGCTGTTGAGGGGCTGGAAGAATCGATGTGAAAGATGGGTGGTTTTTTTTTTTGCTACTAAGGCTGTGGGAATGGAGAATTATGAATAATTATTTAGGCCGGTGTCTTGTTATACACCTACAAACTAGCCGTGGCATTACATAGACAAGGAAGGTGTGGTGGGTCTTTATTCAGGTACGTCTAATAACTTTCCGTGATAAACAAAGAAGGCATAGATGTTAGGGAAGAGGACATTTTAAACCGCGATTAATGCAGGCGTTTCTCTTCTTAATGGCCGATGAAGTTTCAGTGGTTCTGAAAAGAGGTTTTGACAGTGCTGATCAGATGCATTTGAATCGGTTTTCAGGTGGCTTGCAGTTTTCAAATAAAATTATTTTTTGATCAACCCCGTTGCATTACGTGTTAATTTTTGTGTGTGTGGATGTTGCTATTAACACTTTTTAATAAATCCTTCATGCAGTCTTCTAATGACACATCAGTCAGAGATGTTTTTATCTTCTTTTTTCTAATTTTTTTTCTTTACGACAATAAATCCCGTCTCTTTTGTTAGCGATCCCTCGCCTTTCAATTTTTTTTTTATTTTTGCTGAATATTCTAAATAGCTTCTAGCATGTCCAGACATCTTTACTCTCTTCTAACTAAACTCGCTTACTTCAATCTACTTGAATTGTTTTGCCCTCGTTTACAACTAAATTTATAGGATTCGTAAAAATTCAGACAAGTTGCAGTTTTTATATAGGCAATTTGGAGTTTGGTAGGTAAATGGATATAGTCTCAACTCTTAATTTAATATCAACTGAAGTCCTCTCTTGGCGATAGTGAATGTAATTTCAAAAAGAGTGTTGAGGAGTTACTGTAATTTTTTTCTCCTTTTGTGTACGCATCGAGAAACCTAAACCTCTAAAAAGCACTAATTTTACGTTTTCTTCTAATACTCGCCAGTGCAGAAATTCAAGTCCGCAAAAACAATGTGTAAAATCTGCAGATCGATGGGTAGAAACATATATTTTACATGAAAATACTATTATGGTCTCTTATGATGTTTCGGATTGTGACAGAGTTCATGACTTTGAATGGGCAGCTGCAGTATCAACATTTCGTGAAGCAGCACTGCTCATCGATCTACCATCTGGATAGACATAGGTCTGTCAGGCGTGATTCTAGAAATACTGTTGTTTCCTGTCGAATCTTCCTTAAAATATTAAAGGGGTCCAGCTTGTTTTGTATTCGTAACGTTATTACTCCATCAGTCTTTGAAAAGCCGGGATTGTCATAGTTTGACTTACCTTTGTTTTACAACATTAATACCATTTTGTTGTTGTCGTTCTTGTTGTTATGTTGCTGTTGCTGTTTTATGGCTGTTGTTTTTTATGTTTTATAGTGCTATTGATAAAGTTGTTTTAATGTGATATTCGTGATTTTATTCCTCACGAGTTTCGCCTTTTCTCTTTGTCATTGTGAAACAGTATTTAAGTTGCAAATTATTGTTGTTGATTTTCGAAGCTGGCATTTTGCTATTGTCTATTCTCGCAGCTAACATTTTTCTATTGTCAATTCTCGAAGCTGACATTTTGTTATCGTCAATTCTCGAAGCTGACATTTTGTTTGTTGTTGATGATTCTCGAAGCTGATATTTTGTTATTATTGATTCTCGAAGCTGACATTTTGTTAATGTCAATTCTCGAAGCTGACATTTTGTAATTGTCAATTCTCGAAGCTGACATTTTTCTATTGTCAATTCTCGAAGCTGACGTTTTGCTATTGTCTACTCTCGAAGCTGACGTTCTGTTATTGTCAATTCTTGAAGCTGATATTTTGTTATTGTCAATTCTCGAAACTGACGTTTTGTTATTGTCAATTCTCGAATCTGACGTTTTGTTATTGTCAATTCTTGAAGCTGACATTTTGTTATTGTCAATTCTTGAAACTGGCGTTTTGTTGTTGTCAATTTTCGAAGCTGACGTTTTGTTATTGTCAATTCTTGAAACTGGCGTTTTGTTATTGTCAATTTTCGAAGCTGACGTTTTGTTATTGTTAATTAGCGAACATGCCTCAACGCTTTCGTCGATTCTCAAACACGACGTTTTGCTGCTGTTCATTATTCAACATTACTGTAGATTCTCAAACATAACGCCTTGCTCCCGATCGATGTTAATTTTTTTTTTTTTTTTTTTTTGCATGTGATCGTTTAAAACTACAAATTTATTGAACAAAACTAATTAATGCTTAATTCAGTACAGATCATGATACGTAGTCTATGATCCAAATTGATATTACTGCTAAAAAGAAACTAAATATTATAAAGATATTAAAAATATTCTAAGACTACATGTATTTGATTTAGTAAAATAACCAAACATGTTAACCGAAATAGCTGAAGGAGATAGTTTTTAAAGACAAGGAATGACATGAGAAAAAATGAAGATTGGGAAGAGCGTTAAAGAGTCAAGTAAGATGACACTAAAACGGTCCAATGATCGCAGAGAGACGAGACGAAGAAAGACAAAGAAGAGATAAAAAAAAGAAAGAGAAATCATACAATCATGGGGGTATAATGGTAAATGATAGAATCATACTGTAAATATTAATAAGCAGAGCTATACAGACCTATTGGCAGAAAAATTGAAGATAGGCTATAGATAGATACATAAATAGAATGATAAGGACATAAAGGCATATCGACAACCATAGAGAAAAGTGAGATAGATTGAAAAAGGACCGTAGCGTTCAGTAAGGAATCGTGGGAGATTGTTGTTGTTATTATTATTATTATTATTATTATTATTATTATTATTATTATTATTATTATTATTATTATTATTATTATTATTATTATCATTATTATTATCTTATGTTTAACGTGAAGGCTGAAAAGGAAAGAAGAAGAAAAAAATAATCCACATTCAAAGAGAAAGAGGTGCGATAGTGAGTGAGGAAATCTTGATAAAAACAAAGGAAAATGAAAAACTCAGAAGAGTCGGAAGAAAGGAGGGAGGAGTTCCTCCAGCCAGTTTGAGGCTGAGGGCACTGCCTGGCAAACCGGGGCAAGGCGAACCTGGGCCGGGCCATGTGGAGCTCTGATTAATTCTTAAGAATTTCGGTGAGACGACAATCGATCTGATCGGGCCTCGGGCGTCTGATGGGTGCGAGAGGCAGAGAGAGAGAGAGAGAGAGAGAGAGAGAGAGAGAGAGAGAGAGAGAGAGAGAGAGAGAGAGAGAGAGAGAGAGAGAGAGAGAGAGAGAGAGAGAGAGAGAGAGAGAGAAATAGGTTTGTTAGTGACTTAAAAGAGAGTGAGGGAGACAGATTGCTTGAGGTAATGCTTGAAGGAAAGGAGAGAGATAGAGAAAAATAAGAAAAAAAGGAAAGAAAGAGGGAGAGAGAGAGTGAGAGACAGAGAGAGAGAAAGAGAGAGAGAGAGAGAGAGAGAGAGAGAGAGAGAGAGAGAGAAATATGAGGTGCACGGAAGAGAAAACAAAAAAAAAACCTTTTCCCTTCAGTCTGGCCCATGGGAAAATGGATACGGAGATGAAAATGTATGGGGTAGAGAGGGGAGTTAGGGGAGTTATGTGGGGAGTAGACAAGACAGACATGTGTCTGGATTTGTAAGTTTAGAAGATGTAATGATTATTAGCAAAACAGTTAAAGAATCTCTGTATTAAAAGGGAGGTGGCCGAACATTAACATTGCAAGCTTTCGTTGTATTGTCAGTTGATTTTTTTTTTCAATAATTATACACGATTCTATTGCACCTGTGGAATCTGATAAATTAAAAAAAAAAAAACCACCACGATATCTTTTAAATTTTGTCACATAAAACTGCTGTGTGTATGTAGAACAATGAATCCTTTTCTTTTTTTGGCTGTATCATGTGAAAATAGTGGGTTATTTATTTTTAATAACAGATGTTATGAAAATCGAAGTGTAATATGTAGCTATAAGAAACTTACAGATTCAAAAGATATTATATTGTTAGATCGAGAGATTGAAAGGGAGAGAGAGAGAGAGAGAGAGAGAGAGAGAGAGAGAGAGAGAGAGAGAGAGAGAGAGAGAGAGAGAGAGAGGTAAGTAGGTAAGTGGCGGATGAGGAGAAGCATCGTAGAAGCGGGACAACAATAAGATGGTACACTTTTATTTTTTATAAGAGTTAGGTGTAGATGCGCAATTATGTGGATTAACAGTCTAGAACCATAATTGTCATATTCAATTGTACATTCCTGGATTTGGCAAACCAGTGTTGAAGTCATCACATGTTTACTATGGATAAAGAGAAGGGAAAATAGAAACTGAATCAGCCTAGATTCGTATGAATGTACTTATGCTAATTTACACTTTGAAAACAGTCGGAATTATTCGACTGATTGGCGCTATATTAATATCGCTAGGTAAACAAAAGCTTGAGAAAACTATGCTTCAAGTAATGTTTCTTGATATTAGAATGCTTGCATTTATTGCTGTGAAAGGTTGGATTGTAAAACCAGAAGGATCTATGCATGATAGATAGCCACCTCAAAAGTTTATCAAACTACGCATGTACGCGTGGTTCCAATCTAAAAATACAAAATACTAAAACAAGACAAAATCCTAGAGTTTTCACAAGATAGTTATGCGTAATATAGTGGGTGACTCATTTTATCTTCATTTATCTTACTTAAATAATTTTACTACATTAAACTTTCCGTTGTATATTTTAATATCTTCTCATAGGATGGACTTAAATGATTTTATATTATACAGTATAACTTTCTAAAATGTTTGTATCAAAGACTATTCTACTTGGGTTTGCTGTGACAGCGATCGGTTCAAATCTTAAATAATCGATATACTTAGAGGATGAAAGCTAGTGACAGAACAAATTTGCTTTTATTTTACATCAAGTTTTGTGTTTCTTCTTTTTTTTTTTTTTTTTTTTTTTTGGAGGAGGTAGAGGCGTGCAGCGTAATAAACAGTTGGAAAATGATCATTGTGTTCCGGAAGAGGGTCAGTTGTTTGTAATAAGTACGTTCAAACTACAAGCAACTCTGAAATTGATTGGAAACTGGAAACAAGCGATGGCAGGCGAGGGAGCGGAATAAAGGAAGACATAGAGAATGAAATAATTGGCGTGAACAGAAAATAGAACTGGTGGAAAAGTCCAAGACTGAAGGAGTCAAAGGTGCAAAATTAATGTCAACATCCTTTTCGAATTTCGTTACCTTGAAAAAAAATAAAAAAAGAATCCTTTAGCAATGAAGCATAATATCGTTTTAAGTTTAACTGGACCTTTTGGTAGACTATATCCTAGGCGCCTAAACTAAACCTGATTATGAAAATGACAAGACTGTGATGATTAAAAAAAATAATTTAAAGAAGCTATCGGACTAGAGTTGAACAACATCAAATTTTGTTTAAACCCAGACAGGAATCATCGTGTTTCAAATTGCCTGTACCTTCTAGTGGTAAACAATGAGAACTTGTTCTGACTTTAGAATGAGGACTGTAAATTATCCCAACTTCATGGCTAAGACGACGCGGTTGTCTAAACGTAGAAAAAATTACTGTGCGAATCTTTGAGGCTGTTGGACAAAATATATTTTGTTTTTAAGATTGAAATTTGTTCATATTCTACAGCAATGTTCTTAGCTTTCTCCTGGTGAAGCAAAATAATCCACAGAACTTCAATATTTTACATCTGCCTCTGTCTGTCTGTCTGTCTGACCGTCTGTCTGTCTGTCTATCTGTCTGTCTATCTGTCTGTCTGTCTGTCTCTGTCTCTGTCTCTCTCTCTCTCTCTCTCTCTCTCTCTCTCTCTCTCTCTCTCTCTCTCTCTCTTTCTCTCTCTCGTTTTCTCTCACACACTGTTTATTGAAGATTCTTAGCTCAACTCTATGATAGGATTTAATTTTTTTGCAGCTGTTCGCTATAGCTCCTCTTTTTGCCCTGGCAAAGTATTTGGCGTTATTTCATTCTAAAACTGGCGATCAAGAGATGTTTTATGAGCCGAACGTATCTATCATTGTCAAACTAAATCGATTCGGCTTGTGTACACGGAAGCCAGAAAAGCAGATGAGAAGAGGCAGAAAAAGAGGAGAAAATAGGGAAAGAAGATTGAGAAAGAGAAAAGAGGGAGAGGGAGAGAGAGAGAGAGAGAGAGAGGGGGGGGGGGAAGAGGGAGAGAGAGATAGGCATGCAGCAGCTATTACGGAGAGGAATGCTTAGTTGACAGCTGAAAGCGGAAGAAGCATAATTTATCTATCTGAGTATTTTGTTTGGAAAGAAAAGAATCTGCTGAATGAGAGATAAAATTTTCAGAAAATGATCCTAACGACATAGAAATAAATATCGTGGAAATTGTGAACATGCTGGTTTGGGCATAATAATTATACTTCAGTTTGAATTGATGACTTTTACGAAGTGCAGATATTGATAAAGGATGAAGAGCCTTGAAAGCTTTCTTGCCATATTTGTTTTTCCTAATGAACCAGTATTCAGTTTAGCTTGAATCTAAAATTAAAAAAAAGGAAACAAAACTAGTTTTTACTTCAAAGCCCAACAACGTATTTGTTTTTCTCATTCCTCTCCCACAAATGCTGAGAGAGATGCTAGCAGGATACAGGCATGTAGTGGTGGGATAACAGAACTTGAAGCGAGTGATAGGAAAAGAGAATTATCGATCCGTCGTTGGCACTCAATAAATTAACTATTAACGAGATAAGCCTTTTTATGAGCCAAAAAGGGAGTCGTTGCGCGCACTGGCTGTCTATTGGCATGCAACCCGGAGGGCCAGAGTAGGACATACCAACATCAGGAAAAACATCTTTTCCTCTGTGGTTTTGGTTACCTACCATACCATACAGCGCAACTAGTTTTCTCTTCAGGGGCATTTAAGAAAAAAAAAAAGCGTTACAATAATTGTTGGCAACAAAATCGACGGTAATTTGTTTATTTACTGTTTAAACGGTTAAAGGAAATGGAAAATGTAGAATTAGTTCGTAGGAAAATTCATGGCAATATGATGAAATTAAGGAGAGGCAGCAAAGGAAATCGATCAATTATTTGATTATTTGAGCCTATGTTTGACTTTGCTATTATCGAACAGACTTCAAATATGCCAACAAATTAACTTACTGAGTCGAGTGATGGATTGAATTGATACTGAACTTTTTGCACTAGTACTGACAATAATGAATACATTGCCTCGATATAGATGAGAACGAAAACCTCACATCTTAGAGAAACAAGTAAATAGTTTTGTAGTTTCGCGTAAAAACAAGCATTGGTTAATAAAGTTGCTCAGTACACAATATTAGTAGAAAGAGGGTACTAGTAATATGGTTACATTCTTTGATTCATTCAAAATGAGAGATCTATGTTTAGTGCAGGAATTCAGAAATCAGATCATAACCTAACTTCTTCCCTGCTTAGTACTACCGACATTGGTGTTGGAGACTTATAGAAGACAACATTTTTTTAAATAGTTACAGATTTCTCCATTATTTTGATCTTTGATTTTATACATTTACTTAATTATCTGTTTAACTTTCAATTCGGTTTTGTTTTGTTTTTTGTAATTAGAACTAGATTGTGTTTTGTTGAAGCCGTTTATTCTATTACTTTAATTTGTTGTGACATCTATTCTGTCTTTTTTTTTTTTTTTGTTTGTCAAAATAAGAGATTTCATTCACTAACTGATGGTTTTCCTTGACTGCCTTAATGGAATCCCGAACTGACCCCGTGACGCTTAGAAAAAAAAGTGGATGGAGAGAATATCTTGATTTTCTAAATCCTCGTCCAAGCCAGACTACAAAGGAAAGAAATTTCTTTGTTGTTGGTCTGATGAAAGTCTTAAATCACATGATTGCTACATTGCTTCGAGAGAAGCCGTACTTCCTTATTCTGGACTTTTAGATAGCGGATGTTTTAAGCTGAGCACCTCTAGACCACCTCTCAGATAGGATCAGAGATTCCTTTACACTCTACAGATCTGATCACATTCATAATAAATCTCTTTTGTATGGCTTCAGATCTGGCATCTATTGACATATTGCGCAAAATGTTAAAACGTGTCTCTCCTTTGGAATGTTGAGTTTGATGTGCTTTCTCTTTTTGAAACACTTCATAATTATTTTTATTGTTACTATCTGTAATTGTTTCGGTTTTGTTTTGTTATGCTTTGTTTTTGTATGTTCTTATAATCAAGTGTTAGAATAAATGCATATTTATGTTTTTAGGTTTTTGCCTCCAAAGATTCCTTTTCTTTAAACATATTTTTTCATCAATTTTTTTTCGTAGATCTGTTCATGAACTAATGAATATTAATTTGAGATCAGGCACAGAAAATGTTCATTTAAAAAAAAAGGAACCAAATCGATGCTTTCCCTTTTAACCAATACTGTACACGGTGCAAAAGTTTCTTACAGGTTTTTCCTTTACGATGTTTCCACAATATTAATTTAGTGAGCCACATCTTTCAGGAAGGGCTAAAGTTATAATGTCTCCTAAGTTTCCTAAAAACTTTTAGGGGGTAAAAGGATACCGTTTGAAGTACCGCAACGTCGGAAAGTAATGGCAGAGCCAGGCCCGGAGCAGTCTGGAATATGTGACTTTTATGGCACCCCAGGCGTGTATAGATGAGGAATAATCGATGGACATGTTTCCTTAACACAGTCATATCGATTCAGTGATTACAATCTCGGAGAGTTTCTGAGGTAGGAATCGATTCCTAGCAAACGAACGCCACCCTTCCATGAGTTTTAACTGTGATATGCATTCTTTTTGGATGTCACTTTCTCACGATCACTGTAATAGGGTAATTTTTAACAAGAGACTGATGTAATTTAAGATGAAATTTTACTGCATCTTTGACTTGTATTGACGCATTGAAAAGCGTAAGATGTAAATCTAACACATTTTATTTGAAAAAAAAAAAGCATCCGGTTTGCTTGTATATTTTTGGTTGTTATATTTTGAACGATTCTTTCAAGCGTTTGAACACATTCATTTAATGTAAATTTTTTGCTACATTAATGCATAATGTAGAAGAGAAAAAAAAACTGATATCTCATGTAATTTCTTTGTATTTTGGTTAAATGTTGTACCGGTAATGTATTTTGGTTTTTAAAAAATCATTGTTGCCGCCATTTCTATACATCAATTTTAAATTCACGTCATTATCGGCGAAGAGAAAGGGTTCACCATGACAACCAGCGATGGCCACATGTAATGATCCAATCATATCACGAGAAGAACTCTCGCGGTCAAGATCGCTGCCGTCATCATCTCTACCACCTGCACCAACATGGAAAACCTTAGCTTCAGCCAATCACAAAAATAAAATGATTACCATCATCATTATAAGGCAGTTTTTTCATGTTCAATATTAGCCTTTCTCTTGTTAAACAGCATGCTTCATTTTTGTTATTTCCTTAAACAATACCAACTCCTTTTCTGAGCTTTAAGTAGCAACCTGTAATCTGAAGAATTCAATGAGACTATAACATGACTATTGAGCGGTTTATCCCAGTGTAGAAAATGTGGAGTGCTTTCATTGTCAATCTGAAGTGAAGTTTAAAGGGCAGATCTATTCTCAAGAGTCAATGTAACTTAGAAAAAGAGAAGATTTTGATTCAGTGGTAAAGAAAATGAAATAAAGCAAGCAAGGGTTTATATGTTTTCATACAATAGAAATTATTTTTAGAGATGCCAATTTCCTGTATATGCCTGTAAAGATCATAACCAAAAAATGCATTACGCAACAAAATTAAAGGTAAATGAAGTACACAAACATGATATGAAAATACAATCAGCTATTCAGATTAACCAAATGAGTCATTGGTCGTTTATTTCAGGTGGCAATCAAAATACAATCAGCTATTCAGATTAACCAAATGAGTCATTGGTCGTTTATTTCAGGTGGCAATCAAAATACAATCAGCTATTCAGATTAACCAAATGAGTCATTGGTCGTTTATTTCAGGTGGCAATCAAAATACAATCAGCTATTCAGATTAACCAAATGAGTCATTGGTCGTTTATTTCAGGTGGCAATCAAAATACAATCAGCTATTCAGATTAACCAAATGAGTCATTGGTCGTTTATTTCAGGTGGCAATCAAAATACAATCAGCTATTCAGATTAACCAAATGAGTCATTGGTCGTTTATTTCAGGTGGCAATCAAAATACAATCAGCTATTCAGATTAACCAAATGAGTCATTGGTCGTTTATTTCAGGTGGCAATCAAAATACAATCAGCTATTCAGATTAACCAAATGAGTCATTGGTCGTTTATTTCAGGTGGCAATCAAAATACAATCAGCTATTCAGATTAACCAAATGAGTCATTGGTCGTTTATTTCAGGTGGCAATCAAAATAATCGACACGCGCAAGCTGAAGGAGGAGTATCAGAAGAACAATGTCCAGCGAGAGGCCAGGATCCTCGGGCAGCTCAGGCACCCAAACATCGTGAGGCTGTATGAAACCCTCAAGGTGAGCTCAAGCTCTCTAAACTGTGCATCGTAACTTCATTAAAAATAAACTGATTTGTGATAGTTGCGGGGATTAACAAAGATTATTTAATTGAAATAACAGGATTCTGTGTGAAATTGAGTTTTATGTGTTAATTGTTATGTAGATTATTGTTCGTGTGATGATTTTTAACCAAACTTGACAATGGAAAGTCTCCCAAAGGAGTTGTGAAATGCGTGTCTGGGCTAGCAAAAATAAATTTGGTAGCACGGTGTGAAGAAAAAGTTGGTGCAAGGAACTGAAAATCTTATGTTTATGGTAAACTGATTAATTAAAGTTCTTCTTTAGTTCACACTATACGCGAGCTGTTTGCATTTGATTGATAAGGTGATAAGCATTGGGTCATTTTATTTTCAAGTTTATTCCCGACAACTTTGAGGAATTTTTTTTCTTTCCCTCGAAAGCCTCTTTATAAAGTTAAAATAATAACTTAATCATTGCTTCAATTGTTATTGACATGTCTGTCAGATTTTTTTTCGGCTGTAACCTCCTCCTCTTTCCTCTCCTCAATATCTGTGAAAAAAAATCTACCGTTGGATTCAAAATGTGTACTTTGAATGATTTTTTTTATCAATGATTATGGTGCTCTTCAAATGTCTGTTTACTTAAAGCATTTCGAAAATTATCATGTATGTAAAGAGTAAAATAAGAGGTGCTGAAATTTTTGATCGACGTGGCTGCTTTAGTATTTGCAACCATCACTAGTACGTGAGTTAGCTGAGAAGAGTTCAAGTAGGGCTTTACTCGCTCTCTGAACATGAGCATGTTTTCAGCTTAGTTGCTATCTACGAGTAGTAAAACCATTCCCTCGGAGTTTACGAAAAGTTATTTGGAGTCTTGTCTTTTATACCCATCTAATTTCTCAGAAGCAGAACCATTTCTATGGAAATAGATTGACAGTTCAAACTTGAAAACAGCTAAATCAGATTGTTTTTGTTTAACAATTTCAAAGGAATCACTAGTTCTTGCGTACATTTTATTAAATTATTGGGAGATTCATTTTCGCTCATGTTCATTTAATAGTACTCATGAAGTGAGTTGCCGCAAAAAGAATATCTAGAACATCACAGTAGTCTTTTACCCTTTCCCTTCACTGTATTCCTCTTTTTCTCTCTGTGCATCTCTCTCTCTTTCCGTGTCTCTTTTTCTTTATTTAGTTAATATCTATATCGTCTTTCCAGTTCAAAACAGTCGCTTTTCCCCTTCTTCTTCTCTCTCTCTCTCTCCCTCTCTCTCTCTCTCTCTCTCTCTCTCTCTCTCTCTCTCTCTCTCTCTCTTGCCTCTCACCCTTTCTCTCTCCCCTACCCCTATCTCCCCCCCCCTCAATTTTTTCTCTCTCCCTCGCTCTTTTTTCTCTGTGACTATGTCTCTATATACTTCCTTCCTTCTGTCTCTCTCTCTCTCTCTCTCTCTCTCTCTCTCTCTCTCTCTCTCTCTCTCTCTCTCTTTTTTCGAATATTTGCCCAACACAGAGCCATATGCCGCTAAATTATATCCTTAAAGAAGAAGGAATATCATGCCTCACAACTGAGGTCAGAAAAAAGGCAAAAAGAGTTATATTAAAATGGATGGGCTCAGAGTTGACCAATGGCTCTCAGAGGAGACCAGGCTTGCGGGTGACCGGAACTTTTAACCGATGAGGCAAGATTTAGGAAATGAGGTAAGAAAAAATTAACTTTGTGTTTCATTCTCTATGAAAGCTTCTATTGGAAATGTTAAGAACAATGAGAGCAATTTTGTGAAAATAAAGTTAATGTTGTGAAGAGAAAGTAAATGAACTATCTGAAAAAAAAAAAAGAAAAAGAACAGATAAAGTGAACAAAGAGTACTGTGGTACAAGTAAAGAAAGAAACTGAGGCCTGGTAGGAACGAAATAAAGGGAGGTAGACGAATTTAAAATTTAAATAAAGGAGGAGAGACATACAAACAGCGCTATGAAAGATGTGGCAAACGTTTTTGAAGGGTCATTTAATAGTAGACAGAACAAGGGGTAGAAAAAAAGTATGCGTTAGGAAAGTGAGGAAGAGAAAGAGAATGTCGCATAGACAGAAGAAAATGGAGAATTAATAAGACAGACACAAAGTAAGGAAAAAGACTTTAATGCTTCTGGAAGAGCAGAAGACAGGAAAACAGAAACAAAGCATTAAAAAAATGAAGAAACATAAGTTGAGAAAGAGAGAGAGAGAGAGAGAGAGAGAGAGAGAGAGAGAGAGAGAGAGAGAGAGAGAGAGAGAGAGAGAGAGAGAGAGAGAGAAATACAAAAGTTGAAAAAAATGAGAATGTAATAGCTTCTTTTCATAGTGTAGACGACAAGTTTTATCCATTATCAATCAGGAGCAGCTCTCTAAAGAAGCAACCGAACTTAAATATCAAACCACGCTCGGTGAGCTAAAGCTTAACCAAGCCTCTCTAGGACATACCAGCATGACTTGTCCGTCACGCAAAATCCTCCTCTTCCTCCTCGCCTCCCATTATCCCTGACTCATTCTTTGATTCTCTTCTTTTTCATCTTGCCTCTCTCTCTTTCTCTCTCTCTCTCTCTCTCTCTCTCTCTCTCTCTCTCTCTTTCTCTCTCTCTCTTTCTCTCTCTCTCTCCCTTTCTCTTTCTCTCTCTCTCTCTTCACCCTTACTCTTGCCCTGTCTTTCTATTCCCTTTTCTTTTTTCTTCTTCCACCATCTCTCTTTCCTTTCTTTCTCTCAACCCATTTAATCTAATCTTCCTTGGTTTCACTCTCTCACGCAATAATATCCGCGTTTTATTTCAGCTCCTTTTGGTGCTCTTTTTTGTATTTCGCTTTCAACATCTTTTTTAATTCTCAAAATGGTCTCTATTTTTTTTTATATTTCTCCATCATTTTTTTTTGTTTTGACCTCATACCGTCTTTTTTTCCCTCCGGTGAAACGTCACTAACTTTTGCTATTTCCCTAAAATTATCTATCGCTCTTTCTTGTCCTCTTTCTCTTTCTTACTTCCTACGTGTATTTGTCTGTTTGTCGATCTCTCTCTATTTCTCTCTGTCTCTACTCTGTCTCTGTCTCTCTTTCTGTTTCCCTCTGTCTTTTCCGTGACCAGTCGGTTGTGGCCAGCCCTGGCAAGGAAACAAATTGATCATTGACACCCGGTCCACTGACAGGTCGGTCATTACTGGCAGCGGGGACAGAGATGGAAAGTTTGCGACACAGGGAAGCGGAGGGGGTCAGGAAGCTAATGCTATTATTTTTAAGTAAAGGGATGTGAGAAGGGAAAGACTACGTTGGTCACTCACTGGGCTGGAATCTTCGAAAACGTGACAAGGAGGAAAACATTGGTGAGGAAAGTTGGGAGCCCTCGTGGTGAAAGATCCCATCTGGTAGCAGGGAATAAAAATAGAATGTATGGTTTAGTGTGTGCCTTAATGTGTGTGTACGCGTGTGCGTGTGTTGAAAAAAAAGGGGAGAAAAGGGGAAGGGGGAGGGTCCGAAATGGGTTTCACAGAGTAGTTTTCGGGATTGGGTGTGGAGATTTTTGTGTAATAAGTAAAAGAATACCTTGCCTGATTCAATTCCGTTTATTGTTTTGGCTTTTTCATTTTTTTTTTTCAATTTCTTACCATCTAATTTTGGTCTTATTCTGCTGCTCCGATATTGGCCCGAGCACTGTGTTCAATATTTTCTATCTGATTGATTATACTTGTATCCATATTATTATTTTCTATCATTGTTTTTTTTCTTCTAATGGAAACTTGGTCATTTATTACATACACCTAATTGTTCCTCATATATTTTCCCTCTTCTTTTGTACTTTCATAATTTGTACTATTTTGATGATTGAAACTTGTATCTGGGAGTAGAGTATCTTTTTCGATTCTAATGTAAAACCAATTAATTAATTTAAAGACTTAGACAATGATACAGATAGAGAGACAAAAAGAGGGAGGAAGAGGTGGGAAGAGAGAGAGGGGGGAGAGGGAGAAGAGAGAGAGTGTGTGAAATAGAGAATCATAAAAGGGGAAACGCAAAATGAGAAGATCATTTTCACGAGTTCATATTGATTAATAGAGGAAAAACGTGTACAGAAAAAATTATAAAAAATAGATAATATTTGAGAGAGAAACATGTTTAAAAACGGGTTTAAATAATATGCAAGAAAATGCGATTCCTACTCTCTTTAATCACAAAAACTGTAAAAAAAAAAATTTGTTATGACTTTCTCTTGGTTTATTCAACAAATGGAACAGGCACTGTTTCCACAGACTATTTTCAATGATATTTCCTGGCTATCGAGTTTCACTCTTCTTCCTAGCAGTCGCCTCCATTACTCTCCCTCTTTTCCAGATCGTCAAACTGTCTTGAACTTTTTATCTCATATCTCTGTCTGTCTGTCTGTCTGTCTGTCTGTCTGTCTGTCTGTCTGTCTGTCTGTCTGTCTCTCTCTCTCTCTCTCTCTCTCTCTCTCTCTCTCTCTCTCTCTTTCTTTCTTTCCTTGTTACCCTACCTCTCCCCATCTATTTGTTTGTGCATGCCTTCTCTAACTCTTTAGGAGTGTTGGCAACCATAAGGTTAGAGCTCCTGCCCTAATACCCGCATTGACCTTCTTCGCGGGTTGGAGCTTCAAACCCTTGATGGATGAGTTGAGGACCACATCGTTTCCGTTTAGCTCTGTCCTACAGTGGCTTGACATGCAAATGGCTTGGTTTCACCGTGTTGCCATCTGACTATTATATTAGCAACAAACTCGTATTTCTCTTTCTTTCTCGCAGCCTTCTTTTCATATGTTTTTGCGGGTATTTACTTTACAATATTATTTACATAATTTTTTAATTATAATAGCTAGTTATTGCAGGGAAAAGTCACACTTTTTGTCCTTCCAAAACGAAATTGCTTTACCACTATTCATTACATTATGCAGCAATATTTTAACAAACCCTTCCGTTCGTTTTTGGCCTATACATAAATTTGTTTGAGCTATCATACAAAAATTCCAAGCTAAACCACTGACTGACTATTTGTACAAACCAATGACATACAAATACATCGCGCATAAGATGCAAACGAATTCCAAAAACCAGCATTGCTCGGCGAGAGATGATCATTGGTTCCGCACAGTGCGGTTGCCGTCCGGCCATATATTCTGAGAGCGAGATTAATACAGGCTTCGTTCTTAAGCACCTTGGTCACGCAACAGGCAAGGATCCTGCGCGTCTTTACGTCAAGGTGCGACTGGAATCATAAAACCGGATACGCCACTATTGATTCGCACTCTCCGAAATGATAGACCGCATAGTTCAGTTTTTGTCTCTTGACATTCTTCTATTCTTAGATTGACGTTCACAACCTTAATATGATTTATAAGTTGTTGTCTCTTAGCGATTTAAAAAAAAAAAAAGATGTAGTTTACATCAAGCCTTTGAAGGGCATGATTTAAAATCAGTTTGAAAGTCTTTATACTTCTTTGCCCAAATAAAAACTTCGGGTGGAATGTCTCTCTTGAAGTTGCCATGATATCTGAAGATGGGGGTAATATGTTAGACCGAGAGGTTTAATGGCTTCATTAACAATCCTAGCCGTAATATAATTGTCATTGAGATGTATGAAAACATGAAGATCGAAAAAAATCTCACTGAATTAGAATTTGGAGATTATTTTCTATAAGACCGAATGAAAACACCAAATTTGAATTTTGTTTTTTAAAATCAGTAATCTAGTAGACCTCAGTTTCTTTGCCATTTTAAGGCATAAATTCATTTTCATAGTCAGATGTGTAAAATAATGCATCAGAAAAACACAGGCAAAAAACCGGCTTAAAAAACAAATAAGTCAGCATTTGCCATTTAGGGATTTTTTTAGCAGTTCAAAGCATCTCTTGTTTCGAAACATGACGGCGCGCGCTTCTTCCACACCGCAGAGTTCTCTCCCGTCTAGATTTGACCGTCCAAGGAACAGGAAGAGTGCACGAATCCACGCCCAGCCGTGGCAGAGTCTATCATTACTGCCACCTGCTGGGGCAGAAGCAGGATTTCAGTCCTGTAATTCCAGACCAGACTGATTTTTATGGTTGCTAAGACTAGTTGTTTGGGTTTTTTTTTAATATTGCAAGACGACAGAGAAATGATTTATAAGTAAAGTTTCATATAAGAATGTTTTATTGTAATACCGACACAATAAATTGTTCTTTCTGTCGACATTCTATCGCCAAGCCTTCTCGTAGAACGCTTTATGCCTGGTCCAACCGAAAGCCTTGTCTCAAAAAATCTCTATAGATATTGGTAGAAGAGGCCTAAAATTTTAATTCACTTATTTTTTTTTCTTCATCAAACTTTATCAAATATCTGGCAGTGAGCCTCAAGAAAGACAGTTATCTTCTTCAAAACAGTTTCATGGCGAATGTGCTGAGGTCTACTCTAGTGAAGTTTAGCGAACGTTCCCGTTAAAAACCCCGTTTTGTTTTTTTTTTCATTAAGACTGACAAACAAACTGAAAATCACCAGAGACCAATAAAATGACAATAATTTCAAAGGACTTGAGAAAGAGTGCTCGCATAAAGTATACACGAACCGGGTTTATGGAGTAAGTTGTTTTCTGCTCACAGGACGTCCATTTCTGTGTCAAGCTTTCGGCTTTCAGTCCCACTCACCTACTGGTTTTGCTAATACAAAACTTATTTTTCTTGTTTGTTTTCTCGTTTTTTGACTGCTTTTTTTTTTTATTTTGCTCAGACGCAGGGCAGGCTTGAGGTTTGCAACTATTATGTTCTTTTTACGTTCTGGTAAACTTCACTTAACGTTTATCTTCTCTTTGCAGCAATGAGTTTTTCTCTATTGCAATTATTTGTTTTTACTATTACAGTTTTTATTGTAAAAAAAAAAGATTAATAAAAGTGATCTATCAAAACAAATATTTTTTTATCTCACAGTTAACTTGTTATGTCACTTCACAGATTTTTAGTTATCAATTTTTTTAAGTTTTCCATTTTTTATTACATTTTTTTAAACTAGGATGCACAGATGAAATAAAAAGAAAAGATAAGTAGAGACAAAACTCAGAGCATCAGTTGCCAGAGGCATTGTTGCTTTCCTCTAAATCTGGAGGACATGATTGTGGCTGCAGGATTCGTCACACCCTCTCTACTATGCAAGGAGCTTTTGCCGTTGGTTAAGCTGGCGATCTTATTTTTTTCAGCTCCTTTCTCTATGACGCAAGCTTCGTTTAGTGGTGTTAGAGAAGCACAATCCCTGGACAAATTCGGACTATATAAATTACATCGGCACACACAAGAACAATGTCAGGGTGGTACAGCGAAAACACAATGAAGAGACAAGCAACAGCCATAATATTATAAGAAAGGGCAGAAATAAAAAAGAATCTATAGTCAAATTGACAGAACAAAATAGACATAGTGAAAAGAGATACGAGATTATGTAAAATAAACCAAAAATGATACGATGGGACAAATGGCAGTATTTTATTTGATGGTAAAACATAACGACAAATGCTCGTTCACTTAGCTCGAAAAAAAGATGAAGTTAAGGATTAGCCACCATCCAACGGTGTATTATTGTTCTGGTCGATGGACGAATTACCGCTAACCTTCTGCATGTCACGTAACCTCTGATCTCCATTTTGTTCCATTGGTCGAAAGCAGCGACTCCTATTGCCCAGAGGCTTCAAGATCCAGGTGTGTGTCTTCTCTGTGAGTGGGGTAGCAAATCAAATTGAGTCTAGCGCTCAAGTGGCTACACCAAAGGCTGTATCTCTCAATACTCTACCAAGGTTCCTTTCTCACCATCAGCCTTCTTGAAATCAAAACAATCTTGCATTTCATTATTGCCTTTCAAAATTGATCTCTTAGAAACCTTCAACTTTTTATTTTTACTGAGAATTAATTGATTTTTTTTTTCAGTGCATTAAGGAGAACATTGGAAAAAAAAAAAAACAACAACAACAAAAAAACCCAACCCACTCCATCACAGAATAATCGTTCCTGGTATTTGGTTCTCTGTAACTGCTTCATTTTACACAGACTTGGCTGAATGAGTATATTATTAAATTAATTAGTGAACTTCCTCATTTTCTTTTCTTTTCTTTCTCGCTCTATCTTTTACTCTCTCTTACTCCTGTTCTCTGTTTCATTCTTAATCTAATTATCCTATCTATCAATCTACCTATTTCTTTAACTATTTATCTATCTATCTATCTATCTATCTATTTATCTATCTATCTATCTACCTATCTATCTGTCTATATATCTATCTATCTATTAATATTATCTCTCTATCATCCTGTATTTTTCTTTCTTTTCAACTTTCTCCTTCTCTCTCTCTTCTCCCTCATTCACTTTCTCTCTCATCCTCTTTTCTTGCCATCTCTTTCCCATTTTTGTTTATCACTCCACTGTTTCGCATACAACTTTTTGATCTTTATTCTACAACCTCTGAATCTTATGTCATCCTCTTATGTATTGTAAAAATATGCACCACTTTGTCTCTCTCCGCTTGAGAATTTCTCTGCATTCCTTGATTACTCTATGCAACCTTTTCAACTATAAATATTAATAAAAGTACATAATTAATATAAAAAAAACCCACTCAATTTGAATGCTCTTAGGATTTAAGCAAATCGTTCACTATCTTTCTTTAATGTGGGTTTCATTTCTTGCGACGATAATTTAAGGCCGAGGAAGAAACCACGCATTTCTACTGTTCTTGAGCGCCGAATTTTCTCTAGCCTTAGTTGGCCCTACGAAACCAAATAAATTTTCTTGCTGAGATAAACTTTCTGGGTTTCCTGCATCTTTGGTAAATGACCAGTTTTAGGATTTGATTTATTGATTTCCAATCACTTTCTTGGAAATATCTGAACTTCTCCTTGATTATAGCTTCCGTTAATTAAGATTTTCATTATTTTCAAATTGTTTATTGGGATCTGTTAATATATCAGTAATCTGCTTTACATGAAGAATGGAGATGGTACATTTTTTTCAATAAACACCACTTTTCATCATCCTCATAATGGAATTTAAGTTAGATTTGAATACTACTAATCATGTTCCTCTCTCTCTCTCTCTCTCTCTCTCTCTCTCTCTCTCTCTCTCTCTCTCTCTCTCTCTCTCTCTCTCTCTCTCTCTCTCTCTCTCTCTCTCTCTCTCTCTCTCTCTCTCTCTCTCTCTCTCTCTCTCTCTCTCTCTCTCTCTCTCTCTCTCTCTCTCTCTCTCTCTGTGTGTGCACCAGTTGAAAAACGGAGCCATTATTAATTGTATGAATTCAAAGTTGAAAAGTTTTGAATACCCGAAACAAGAAACATAAAATCGAAAAAAGGGCAACATTGAAGTTTGTTTCCAGTAAAAAATAATAAAAGAAAGATTATACTCCGGGATTCCAAACGCTTCTGGTTAAATCTCTAATGGCCAGAGACAACGCTTTCCCCAATTATTCCATTGATTGCGACTATTCAGCCAGTCGAGCAGATGATTGTTAAGGGAGAATACTCGCCAATCTACCCAAACCCCATCTGTAATTATAATATTTCAGATCAATGTCCTGACAGAGCAATAAAACGGACTAAAGCTAACTCAAGTTTCATTAAAGCGCTCTTTGCTCATCCCCACAAGTATTCCACAATGATTGGACAGGATGGGAAGGAACTGGTTCACATGATATTTATGACACTGTCATGTTCCTTGAGTATGATGGGTATATTTGGTTACAAAAAGAATCAATATCTGCACAGAGTCAGTTTCTAGTTATAAGCATCAAGACCCACACACGATAGCGTATTGATTTTGCTTCTTTTTTTTTTTCGTTGTCTTTCCCTTTATTTTTTTTCCCTCTTGACTCTTACTCATACTGCATCTTCATTCTTTCTCCTCTCTCTCTCTCTTCTTCTTCTTCTTCTTCTTCTTCTTCTTCTTGCTCTATCTCCATCCATATATCTATCTCTTTATCAATTTCTATTTATTTTTATCTTTCTTCTTTTATTGCGTCACTTTCTCAACCTATCTCACTGTCTCTTCTTCTCTCTCGTTTCATCTTTTTACATATCGAGTAACATTTGCGAACGATTTTGTACTCTAGAAAATATGTCTATAAAAATAATGTTCCCCTATTTATTCTTGTATAAACTTCAACACACATCTTTTTTCCAAGATTTTTCCCTCTCATTCTTTATTTAGAGTTGTTTCATTCATCAGTCATATTCCAATACGTGAGATTAAGATGTTTTCTGATTTTATATCTTTGGCAAAAATTGCTGCGAATCAAAATGTTTTCATCTCATATTTTTTACGTCACTCCATCTCAGCATCTTCACATTCAATTCGGCAGAAATTTGCCCTTATTCTGGGATGACTTTATTGAAACATTGCATCACACAACCTGTAATAATGAGGTCTTTTATTGATCTCATTATTAAGCCCTCATATGTATTAGGTACGGTTATTAATTCTCTAATAAACATGGTATAACAACACAGTCGTATGAAGTTAAAAATAAGATCAAAAGGACGGAACATCAAATCGTATACCGGTGCATTTTGTTTCGTCGATTTTTTAAAGGCAGAAATATAATTACATTTTACCAAAGACGTTCAGGTTATCATAGTTTTCCAAATGGTCCGAGTTATTTAATTTTTAATGCGCCTTAATTTTTAGGTTTTAGACTGAGGCTATACTGAGGTTCATTCGGCTAAATGGCGCCGAGGCTTTTGATTTAAGACATCATAAGACAAAGATCAAGGAAGGTCTAGATGTGTAGAACACGTTTACAGAGCTGGGAATCCGAAAAGACTGACAGCCGACTGTTTTGTTTCGTCTGTTCTTAAATTGTGTTTATTGAGTCCAGCTAATCTAGCATTTGGACTTGTTCGGGCTAAATTTCTGACCGTTAAAAAAATGACTTTAATTTTTTTCGTCTTTTTTACATCTCAGAAGTCTGAGTTGTCTAAAGTTTAGTAATTTTTTTTTCAAACTGCACATTATTTCTTGAAGGTCATTTTAATTACAATAAATCGAGTTTTTTGTGCTCCGATTTTCCCTACACGCCGATCAAAATCATCGTCTACATTGGGTGTTTTTATCTAAGCATTCAATAATAAGCCAACATGAGATTTTGTTTTGTTTTGTTTTTTGTTTGTTTGCTTTGTTTGGTGTGTGTGTGTGTGGGGGGGGAGTATGTGCATCTTCTTACGATGCATGGAACTGCCATTATTGTCAATGCCTTTGTTATGTTTAGATTGGTCCTGTTGTTTACATTGTAAGTTGTTTTTATCTTCATTTTTTTATTCATTACAAAGTCATTATCATTATCGTTGCCTGTGTCTTTGTTTTAAATTAAAATCATTTTGCGACTCTTATGCTTCAAACGGTTTGATAGACCTTCAAAAGTAACAGTGAAAAGCTAAGCTCAGGTTCCTGAATCATAAGCCACAGACAATTTTATATCTCAGAATGTTTGATATGAAGCCTCAGAACCAGAGCTTTTTATTTTCACCTTTCAAATTAAAAGGAGAGGATGACGATTTATTTTAAAATATTTTAAGCAAAAAAGAAAATAATCAGGAATGGAATTCATAGTTTGACTGCTTGGTCTTTATTCATAATGGAAATGATGTTGGATAAAAGTATGATTTAAAAAAGGCTCCACAAAAATCTTCAGTAATGTTTCCATAGGCGACGGAGTGGGATTGGCAAATTTAGCCTTCATAATTCTAGTTTCAACTAGTCATGTCAGCGAAATAAACTAGTTTTTCACCGACCTGTCACAAAGGTTTTCTTTTTCTCTCTGTAAATGACTACATTGACCTTTAAAGTTATCGGAGATAAATTCCAGAGTCGCGAAACGATTTTGATTTTTCTCCACGCAGTATTTGCTTTTTTTTTTTTTTTCAATCGATCTTTAGATTTGTTGTTGGCCGTTGTGACATTCCTCCTGTCTGGATCTGTCCCTCATTCTCTCTCTAACTCTCTCTCACACACACAAACACACACACTCTCTCTCTCTCTCTCTGCCTCATTCTCTCTCACACTCTGTCTCTGTCTGTCTGTCTGTCTGTCTCTGTCTGTCTGTCTTTCTGTCTGTCTGTCTGTCTGTCTGTCTGTCTGTCTCTCTCTCTCTCTCTCTCTCTCTCTCTCTCTCTCTCTCTCTCTCTCTCTCTCTCTCTCTCTCTCTCTGTTTCTCTCCCTCTTTTTCTCTATTACGTTTAGCTTCATCTCTGTCCTACTGTGTCAATCTATTGATCATCCTATACGCCTCACTTTCTCTCCATCCTTCCCCTCGTGCTCTCTCATTTTCCTTTTCCTTTGCTTACCATGCTTTTCTGTTATTCAGACTATGTATAATCCGTTTATACCTTCGTCAATTGTTTAAATAGCTTTCAGTCTATCTTTCTTTTTATCGGTCTATCTATCTACCTATCTAGTTATCTATCTATCATTATACATTAACCGTTCTGTCTATTTATTTCTTCATCAATCTATAATAACTACTATCTGACCATACATCTATATTTCTATAAGTGCCGCAGTTATTTCCTTTTTAATCCAACCATTAAAATTGAAGAAGTTCCTCACATACTCTGTCCAAAGTTTATTATCATCTTTCAAGTATTATCCAAAGAAAATTCTGGTTGTACACGGATAACGCATCTGCCCTGCGGTCTGAAAGGGTTTTCCCTGCTCATCAATCTATAGCCCCTGGTGGTCGCCTTTTAGGCCCTTGTATTCTCTGGAGTTATTGGTCTAGAGCTTGAAATGATTAAAGCAGAAAACATTCTAGATCTGTGTCAAACAATCGGTCACTTTTGTTTTACCCCTTTAATTTTGTGTTCTATTTTTTCAATTCGTTCATTGAAATGTCACAGGTACCAAAATCAAGATATTAAGTATGAAAAAAGAAATTATATTTGTGATGTTTCAGGTTTCATTAATGTTGAAATGTTGAAAAATGCGAGTCAAGAGATCCAGTCACGTTTGCGAAACGACAGTTGTTAATCTATTGCTGTTGGAATTGTTTACTGTAGTTTTGTCGTGTGTGAAAATTTGCAATTTGACTTGCAAAAATAAATGTCAGTTCAAATTACTTTCTCCCTATATATTCTTCCATTGACTTGTATGTTTTTTGTTCAGTCGCAAAGATAGCGGTCTTAAGCCTTATTCTTTCTTCGAGAAATCGTGTTTTGATAATAAGAAGATTAGGTTGTTTTTCTGATGCATCTTTACCATCAGATTTTATTTCACTTTTGGGCGCTAGATATTTATTTTTATACTTTTTAGTATATACATTGTTGTGGTTCTTTAAAATTTATCTCAAGAAATGCCATATTCTTAGAACAATTTCAATTTCAGAGAAGTTGTGCCACAAAAGTTAACTTGATATCGATTGTATAACTATTATTGTCTTATTTTGCTGAAGCCTAACTGGTGACATTTGCATGGAGATCATAAAAATAACTCGATCTAAATGGTTTTTATAGAGAAATGGGGAAATTTAATAGGGCACGGTCATGTTTTGATGGAGCTTGAATAAATAATTATGACGTTTTTAATGAAGACATAGACCAGATTGAGCTAGTAATTAACAAAATAAAGAAAGGGGGAAGTAGAGAGAACGATGGCAAATATAACCACTTATAAATTCCAATATTTTAGAGATAGTTTATAATGAATCAAAATATGAAAAATAAAGATAAAAATTTAAGAGAGAGAGACAGAGGGGGAGAGAGAGAGAGAGAGAGAGAGAGAGAGAGAGAGAGAGAGAGAGAGAGAGAGAGAGAGAGAGAGTAAGAGAGACTGCGTCTAAAGAGAAACAGGCATACAACTTTATAACTAAAAAAGAACAACACAACTAAAGTTTTAACATATAAACTTTTCGCCTTTTGTTTTGGCTTCTTCAGTACATTTTCTGTATTGAAGATGCCGAAATGAAAGGCGAAACTTCGTTATGTTTATTTAAAGTTGTGTTGTTTCTTTTTTTAGTCCCTTAGTTATAAAGTTGTGTGCCTGTTTCTTTTTAGACCCTGTATTATTCTATCATTTTACACCCACGCGTCCTTTTTGGATCCTTTATAATTACCAAGTTGTCCTCCAACAGTGGCGTTTTTGCTTTTCTATTTAGAATAAAAAAGAGAAAGTGAGAGAAAGAGAGAGGGATAGATTGAGAAAGAGAGGAAGAGAGATAGAATGATAGACAAGATAGATACAGAATGAAAAAAGATAGAGATAGAGTCAGAGAGAAAGAATGCGATGAGCAATCAGGGAAATTCAGTGTTAGGTACAAAAATTTGAAACGCACGTTTACTTATTAATTATAATTTAGAAAAAGCGTTATTCCTACAAGTTGTCACCAGCCATAGGCTTATTGAATTTATGAGCAGGTTTTTACTTTTGTTTACTGTGGAGAGACACCCCAAGGGAGATGGGCCTCGCCACCAGGGCTAACTTGCCAGAGCTGAAATAGTAATTTCTGGCTATTGTTTCAGGTGGGGTCCCTCAACCAAAGGCGCTAATGAAGTCTGCGTGTTCCAGGGAGAGTGTTGTAGATCAGGAGTGGTTGGTTACAGGGTGAGGGCTAGGGGCCTGCTGGTAGAAAAACGTTGTTATGCGGAGGTTTTCTTTATTTTTCCAGGGGAAAATATTGATACCTTAAAACCGTGACAAGAAGTCAAATAATTTCTATAATTGTTCCCTCTTTCTGTGTGACTTTTTGTCCGTCTACCTCTGCCTCTGTAGCTCGCGTTGTGCTTTGAAAGTTATGGATGTCATTTCCACCTCGGAATATTTTGCGTACTGTGTGCTGCTTCTCTTTCCGCCTCCTCTTATCTCCTCTTTTCTCCACATTCTATTTTTTTTACCGATATTCACAAATTCTTTTTCCTTGAATAGAAAAAAAAGTAATTTAAATGAAAAGAGTACAACAGGTGAAAAAGTTATCCACTGTCAATTATCCATTTTTGGCACTTACCCGCTAGCAAGTCAGCGAATTTTCAAATCGATTACCTGCACAGTTCAAATCGCATGCACCTATAATTCTTTAACAGAGACACATTGCACATTCATGCCAGAATATTTAAACATTTTTGGTTTTCTGGCGATGTAAAAAATATCTGACTCTGAGAGCTATCCTTGTAACCAGGCTGCTATGCAAATATCAAAGATAACTGCTAGGCCATTCGATTTTCATCCTTATTTAATGGATAAACGTTCGATTTTTTTTTCCTTTGAATATTGACATGTTAGACACGCCTCTGCTGTTGCTGAGCCATGATTGTCAAGATTTTCTCGATTTTTTTTTTAAATCTCAAGTCAGCAGAGTCATGTCGTTTCATCAATGACCCATTTTGTACAATACGCACTGTGACCTTTGTCTACAGTCTTCGATCACTGAGCAGTGTTTGGGGAAGACCTTTTGCTTTACAAGCTATATCCAGAGGCGCGGTAGGTCTGCCAAAGGACTACATGTATTGTGTTCCTGTGACTTGATCGCTTCAACTGAAATAGAACTTTAAACATAAAAACTCGCCGCCTTATTTTTTAGTAAGCAATTAAAACAACTTACTTGATATGAGCTTGTTTACCGATTTATTTGTTTTCCTTGCAATTATGCGGGGAACATAAATTATGTGGGAGATTTAATTAGTAAACGAATTTATCATTGAAGGCTCATTGTTACCAAGTGTAACATTATTGTTGATTATTTCGTTGTGTCTTTCGGTTCACTGCAGCAGATTTAAATTTATTCACAATAAATAATTGATACCAATTTTGTTTCCACACTGCAGTTATTGTTTAAACAACCAGATAACCGTTTTATCGGGTTGAGTGCATCATTGGAAAAGTTCATGGAGCGTCTAGCTTCACTTTGGGCTGTCTCAAGTGATCGCATACAAGAATTAAAACAATGTTTGAGGATCAAGTTTTGTCATTAGTAGTTCAAAAAGTCCCTATAGACGGCTACCTTGGGAGCGAGTCTATCATAAAAAATAAAACTATCAAATGAAAGAGCATTGTCTAAGATAGCAGTGATAATAATCTAAGATAGCTGATATTTAAGTTTGAAAAATATTATAGGTATTAAGTTGTTTTGTCCTTCATTCTAATTTACAAAACAAAATTTCCCTGAGCAAAAATTATTATGTACGAATCAGTTTAGCAGATTCAAAGTGAGTTAAGAACCATAGAATACAATAATCATTATGGCAATGGTAGATTTTCAATTGTTTAATGTCTCCTAAGGCTATCAGGGTCTTATACTAGAAGCTCAACCGTTTATGACAATACTTGCGACAAAAACTTGCAGTGCACCCTTGTTTTATCTTTGATTCTGCAGGTATTAAAGAATTTGATTTACTATTGTCAACATGAACAAAACCTTAGTTACGAAAGAATGCGATTGTCAGAAATGGGAAAGATAAAAAAATTTCAACTATTAGCTCCTAACAGGAAAACGGTAAATGATTTAGGATTAAAAAAAATAGCTAGGCAGCTAGGCAGACAGATACACATAGATTCATAGAAAAACGAATAAACCTACAGACAACCAGATACTACATTAGAAACATTTATAACGGCTGACAGACACACAGACAGACAGACAGAAATGTATATGAAGACATGAAAGAACAAGTAGAAAGACAATCTTTAAGTGCAAGATTTTTGTTTTCAAATAACCATGCAAGAATAGAGAGGTGGTTTTTTTGTTTATTTATGTTCTGTTTTCTGTATACCTTTTTGATTGGGTTTTATTATATTGAGTAGGCCTGTACAGATAGCAAGTTTAAAAGGCAGAACCGTGGTTAGGAACCTCGCTCAATAGGTCTAGCTTTGCAGACAGCAACAACGTGATTGGAAATGATGCGGCTGATCAAAAACGGTGCTCAGGGGAGCAACTTTCCACAGAGCATTCTTCCTCCAGGCGTGGCTGAGGGAAGCAAAGTTGGGAACCATTGTTGACATATGCACGTCTGCACGTGGGCGATTTCATTGGGTGAGCGGGAGGAGAGACAGACCAGGACAAACTAGATCTCGAGTCCGCTCAGCGTGAGCAAAGATTCCTGGAGTAGCAGCGGGTGGGGGCGCACAGCGGGGGAGGGAACGGAAGAGAAAAAAGATATAAAGTGAGAGAAAGAGAGGCTGGATATATACAAGTTGCAAGCTGAGTCGACTGAGTAAGACACATTTTTAAAAAGCGACAAAAATTGAAATGATTCACTCTCACAAAAAAAAAGGAAACACAGACAGACATACAGATAGATGATTAGAGAGAGAGAGAGGGAGAGAGAGAGAGAGAGAGAGAGAGAGAGAGAGAGAGAGACAGACAGACAGAGACAGACAGACAGACAGACAGACAGACAGTCAGACAGACAGACAGAGAGAAAGAGAGAGAGATGGATAAAGGGTGAAACAGAAAAATATGAGGAGATTGATTGTAAAAATAAATGTGCAAAAAAAAAGAACAGCAACATGCACACAGCTGACAACATAAACTCAAGTCAAGTGGCTGGAATCATGGTAATTCCGTCAGAAAAATCCAAAATAAGAGACTTAAGGAAAAGAACATGATTCATGATTTTTCAATACTCATTAATGCAATTTTGAGGATGAATAAAATTAGTTTGAAAATAATTAGACCACATAATGACAAATGATGCAGACATGCAGAAATAAAACTATTTTTTATGGGCCGTCATTGATAAACTTTAAAAGGAAAGACAGTTGTTTTGGGTTTTTTTTTTAAAGCAATGAAGGTAAGCAATACAATTGGTGAATAGTTAGAGAAGACGAAAATATGTCGTGGGCCGAGATTGAGAGCATTCAAAGACAATCAAAATTGTATGGGGCTCGGAACAGACTACGAAAAATCTATCACTGAAGAGGAGAAGGAAGAAGGAAAAAGAGCGAAAGAGTATACGGCCAGTATAAAGAATGGAGGGAGGTTTATAGGGGAAAAGATGGTCAAAAATGCTAGGCATGAAGAGAGACAGTGAAACTGTGACTAAAAAGTTTTGCCGTGAGCGGTCACCAATCTGTATACGGGAAAACATTGTTTGTCTAACAGACAGACGGAGATGGGCAGAGTAGAGTCCTCTACAATTGTGTATTGAGCCGCACCAAAGAGAAAAATAAGAGAGAGAGAGAGAGAGAGAGAGAGAGAGAGAGAGAGAGAGAGAGAGAGAGAGAGAGAGAGAGAGAGCAAACATTAGCAAGGCCATTATTAGTGGGGCAAGTGAGTAAACATTTTAAAAAGCCTGATGGGCGACTGTTTTAGATGGATCGTTGGAAGAGACTACACAGTTGCCATGGATGGAGAGGACTTTTGTTCAGGGCTTTAGGACATTTTCCGAGTGAAATTCAACAACGTTATCTGTTAATGAAGTTTTTGTTCGATCGAATAGTAATTTATTTCTTTACCTAATATCCATTCTTTATATTGTTTAAGGCTTTCATTAGGAAATGCTCCTAATCTTTTAAAAAACAAAATTAATCACGTAGGGTTGTTTTGAAAATTGATTATGGTTACTTAATTGGTTTTTATAAAAATATTAACAACGAAAACCATCAAATACTGTCCATGTCTGTCGCGAAGAAAGTGCTTGCTTTGTCTTATTATGTCATTAGAAAGATAAGTCAAGGCATCTGACTCTTGCGGTCGATGGAAAGAATAAGAAGAATACGGCGTGCCATCAAAGTGCACAGAATTATAAAGGCTTAAATTATAAATAGCATTCTCAGTTGTTAGTTTATGTATATAAAATTTATCATCATTCAAATTGCCAACTCTTGGATAACTAGGTCACAAATCGAGTTACTGGTCTTGTTTCTGGACCTTCTGCGCAAGATGGTAAAAATCTTCAAGGACAAAACCCCAATTTAGTTTTGTTTTTTTTTTTTACAGGAAATTGGAAAAAATAAGATGAACGGTTGAAAAAAAATTGATTTTCTTGTGGTTTGGAAAGAGAAGGGGGGGGGGGGGGGGAGGCAGGAGAAGTAACATACATACACTCACTTAAAAATTTGTGAATACATGGCAAAAATGGCCGTTGCGTGCGTGAGTATGATTGTGGCTTGAGATTTAATTACACGCCTGTGTTTTTCGCTCCCAGACCTGCGTGAAATTTGGCAACGGGCAGTGCATGCATCAGCCCGAGTCGGCTCACTAACATGGCTGTATGAATGAATGTGGTAATTGGTGCGATGAATTCTTCAATTGACCGTTAGTATTGATCGTCCTTTTTTCTGTGTGGTCGCTGCCTGTATTATTATATGTAAAGGAGAGGACCGGTTACCCTGTTGGGGAATATATCACACCCTGAGCTCCCGGCTAGGACTGTGCTGCTGGTTCCGTCCTTCCTCGAGGAAAAAGGTGCAGAGAGCCTGTAATGGGGATTGGGAATTGATTGGAGGGGAATATGTGGCTGTGTGTATGTGCGTGTTTGGACTGAAAGGAGAGAGAGAGAGAGAGAGAGAGAGAGAGAGAGAGAGAGAGAGAGAGAGAGAGAGAGAGAGAGAGAGAGAGGGAGGGCGGATGGGGTGTGGGTGTGGGTGAAAATAAAGAGGGGGGTGGGGGTGGTTTCGGTGGAGCAGCTATGTTTCAATAACCATGGACAAGCAAGCAGTAACATCAACCACCGTTTGCTATCAGTAATTATGATTGACCCAGAGTCCCCAACCGGATCAGCCATTGTTGAGTGCAGTTTTGCTAAAGCGAGACTGTTGCCAAAACTGCAATTAGTTTTCGATTGCTCTGCCGTCATGCATGCTTGGAGCTACATTTGGCACATGACATAGTGAGTTAGTTGATTAGTTGGCTTGATTAAGGTGTTGAGCGAAAACTTGACATTGGAAACTTGTATGATTAAGAGATACCATCTAGGTACCCACTGTATTCCTGTGTTAAATGTCAAAGCTTATCTTTCTCACTTCTTTCTCTCTCGCTCTCTCTTCTCTCTTTCTCTCTCTCTCTCTCTCTCTCTCTCTCTCTCTCTCTCTCTCTCTCTCTCTCTCTCTCTCTCTCTCTTTCTTTCTAACCCTTTCTATCTTAATATGTGTTTGTCTACCTTACTTTCTATACTTGGCTTAACTCCTTCTATCTCTTTTTCTATATATTTTACATCCCCTGTTTATAACTCTTTTTGTCTCATCGTTGTCCCATAGGACCATCTCCTCATTTACGCTCTTTATCCTTATGGATCAGGCGCCAGGGGTATCGTGCTCAGCTCTTGCCCTGGCCCGAACAGCGAGCGTTGCTTGCCACAGCGGATTATTATTTGTCCATCTGAAGCTAGATGGAAGTTGGCAAAATATATTGCGGAGTGGAATAGAGCTAAAAAAATTGCCATGATCATAAAAAAAGATACGCATTTAGTGTGTATGTAAACGGGGAATAACAAGTAAGATATTAGGGATAGGATAAGCGGAAGATCGAAAATGGAATAATAGAAGTTGGAAAAAAATGGCTTTGGACAAAGAGAGAGAGAGAGAGAGAGAGAGAGAGAGAGAGAGAGAGAGAGAGAGAGAGAGAGAGAGAGAGACAGAGACAGAGACAGACAGAGACAGACAGACAGATAGACAGACAGACAGAGAGTTGGTTTTGTGTGGGGGAGGGGGTGTAATAGGAAAACAGAGATAGACAGAAAGATATGTAGACAAATAAAAGGCCTAAAAAGGCAATAGATAGAGACAGAGAAATGAATCTGGATATGGATTCATAAGGTTTAAATTGTAAACTTGTTTAGCCAATAATTTTGATATGATCCAATTGACGACTCTTAAAGGACTGTACTTTCATCAGACTTTAAACTTTGTCTGAACCACATTTCATTGAATGTTACATTTTTTTGTAATGCGATTGGAACCTTTATTCTGTACACAAATGACTTTATTATTGATTTTTAAAATTGCTTCCTTTGGAGAACCAGGACTGCTCAAAGATCTTTTTTTTAGCATAGGGACTGATATACTCTTTCAATTAATAATGCCTGGTTTATCATATTCTCGCCCTTTCTCTTTCTCTATATCTGTCCCTGTTCTCTGCCAGTTTGTCTGTCTGCTAGAAATACAGTAGTAGTAGTAGTAGTAGTAGTAGTAGTAGTAGTAGTAGTAGTAGTAGTAGTAGTAGTAGTAGTAGTAGTAGTAGTAGTAGTAGTAATAGTAGTAGTAGTAGTAGTAGTAGTAGTAGTAGTAGTAGTAGTAGTAGTAGTAGTAGTAGTAGTAGTAGTAGTAGTAGTAGTAGTAGTAGTAGTAGTAGTAGTGGTAGTGGTAATGGTAGTAGTAGTACTACTAGTAGTAGTAGAGTAGTAGTAGTAGTAGTAGTAGTAGTAGTAGTAGTAGTAGTAGTAGTAGTAGTAGTAGTAGAAGTAGTAGTAGTAGTAGTAGTAGTAGTAGTAGTAGTAGTAGTAGTAGTAGTAGTAGTAGTAGTAGTAGTAGTAGTAGTAGTAGTAGTAGTAGTAGTAGTAGTAGTAGTAGTAGTGATTAAAAAATTAGTATCATCATAAATATCGCGTCAAATATTTCCTGAAAATTTGTTGCAATTTCAGTCTTTCTCATTATTTCGAGTATTACCAAAGTACTCCTCGTCTTTTTTCTTGAGGCTCAAATAATTTAGACCAGAAAGCTGTACACCTTCCTAAATTTTTCATAATTTTATTGGTTGGCTAACTACCTGAATTTCTGTTGTTGTTTTTAAGACCAAGGTAAAATATTGTCATTAAAAAGGTAACTGATTTGTGAAAACAAATTAAGCCGAACCTTGAAGCTCTGTGTAAACCGTTTCTTTCTTTTGAAAGGCTGTAATTTACTCCTAATCTTCCAAAAGTCTTAAAGCATCTTGTTCACTCGAGAGCAACTCTTGAGAGCAGAAATCGATAATTCATTTTTTTTTTATTTCGTTTGGTATTTTTTTTTTCAAAATTTGCCAAGGCCCCCAGTTTCGTTGATCTGTTGTTGTTGTTGTTGTTGTGATGGCAATAGTTAGGTACTTCGTGTTGTTATTTATGATAATTGAGTAGTTCATGTTTTGTTTTATAGAGCTTTGAGAGATTCTGCATCATATTTTAACAGTAATCTGATCATGGCATTTCCACACTTTCAGTGGTTGAATTTAATGAGCTCATGGGCTTTAAAGTTCGATCAAATTTAAATTGTGTTTCGAAGGCACAAAGTATGTTTTCTCAAGTAAACATTCTTTCTAAGGCACCAATTTAAAGTCATTTCAGATTTTAAATTATGAAACACCTACAAAGCCTATACCATTTTAATTAGAGAAATGATAGAAATATTGCATTGTTGTCCTGTTCGACATTCTTAAATGTAAATTTTTTCTTCATACATGATTGTGTTTGTGATTGTGTGTGTATATCTTTAAATTTAAGTGGGAAAAATTGTTTTGATTTCCTCGTTCATTGTCACCATTTTTTTTTCATAAAAATACATATTTGTCCTTAAAGCAGATTAATATTTTGCTCGTTCCCTCTCATCAATAGATGACTTGTATTAATTGTTATGTTATCGCATTTTTTACTTTTATCATCATCTGATTAACGGAATATTGACAGTAATGAGAGAAGCTGTGCAATGCTTCTTCTTTCCAAATTCCGATTCCAGTAACCTCCATCTCTCTCTCTCTCTCTCTCTCTCTCTCTCTCTCTCTCTCTCTCTCTCTCTCTCTCTCTCTCTCTCTCTCTCTCTCTCTCTCTCTCTCTCTCTCTCTCTCTCGCTCTCTCTATCTCTCTTTTTCTCTCTCTCCCTCCCTCTCTCTCTCTGTCTCTCTCTCTTTCTATCTCTATCTAACTATCTATCTCTTTTACTCTCTCTCGCTCACTCTATCTCTCTTTTTCTCTCTCTCCTTCGCTCTATCTGTATCTCTCTGTTTCTCTCACTCACTTTCTTTCACTCTCCTCTTTTCCCTCACTTTCTTCTTCTTCTAATTTTTCTCTTTCTCTCCTCTCCAAAATCTTCCTCATAAACGATGAATAGCTCGAATGTCATTTTTCTATTTTAAGAAACACCACCGGCTTATGAAAATGCTCAGCCATTTATTATCATCTTATGAAACTAAAGCCACAGGGAGGAACTGGAAAGATAAGACTCTACACTTAATTACCTGCGGTGTTATTGTCAAGAGAGAAAATAATATGCGCAGTTTTTAAATGTTTATGATAATTGTGGACGTCTCTCTTTACAACCGAATTAAACCTTTAGCATTTTTTAAATAAACGTGAGATATTAAATTACACACACAAAAAAAGTCCACGAAAATTGAATCTGCAGCTATCTCCACATCCTCCGTCTCTAAATTTCATGAAATTTCATCACGTGTATTTCATTGTTCTGTTTTTCTTCTCTTACGTTCCTGTCACGAACCATCCTTCTTTTCTCCGTTGTAAATTCTGTCTGTTTCTCATCCTAAGAAAAATTATTGATACTTTAGGATGCTTATTTCTCTGTTATCTTTCTTTTCATTTTTAATTTAATCCACAGCTGATAAATCTTGTTTGATGTAAATCTGTAACCTATAATCATGTTAATTCTTCCGCCTAACTCACACCCTTTGTCTTTAGCAAAAGCAGAAATATATGCAATAGATTTACCAGTTCTATGGCATTTCATTGTAATGTTGATTGAGGTATCTGTAACTCTTATTATTTGTATATCACTGTGGGAACGGCATTAATCTTCCAAAATAAGATGACTTGGCATGAGATGAAAATCGCTCAATATTGCTTATCAAAAAAGTCTGTGTAATGCTGTCTTTTAAATTGTTAGAACACGCATAATAATATACTGCTGCAAAAACGTAAATATATAGTAATTAAATCGAGGATAAAATATATGTAAAAGTATGTTCTAAAATAAAATGCTATGTTGTTTAAAACTCTAATATAAAAAATTGAAGGTGAAAAGAATCTCGTTTGCTGGTAATAGAGTTCGGGTGTGTTTTTGTATCTACAATGTCATCGTTGCTTTGGTTCTCAAACTTCATTGATTAGAAAACCTTTGATTCCATAGCAAACGCGTTATCGCGGCTTAGAGAAAAACAAGCTGTGATCTTCGTCATTCGACTTGATTGTGTGGACCTTTATACCATATGACAGGGAAGAAAAGATCAAATGACAAAAAGCCGCTGCGAAATTGGCCAGGAGAGGAAATAATCAGCTTAAGATGGATGTCTTTCTTTGGCTTACAAGAAATCAAAACGGAAATGGAGTTTTGAAATATAAATGTGCATATCTTTTTATAAAAGGGGAAATTTCAAGGCAGATTGCTCAATATAGAAATATAAGAGATCATGTTGCCGTTTTCAAGGAGGAAAAAAAAGGAAAGATGAGTAGAAGGTTGCAGTTGATAGTAGAAAAAAAATTAGTGCGAAGCATTTTTAATAACTAGCAAAAAAAAAAAGACTAGACTTGTTTGATAATTGTTTGACGGGAAATACCGAATCACTTGTCTTAATCTAGACTTTTAACAAACCGACAAGCGTTGATTAATTGCTTGGTCAAATCGTGGAGAAGTGGTCAAGTTCTTTCATGTTGATTTCAGCTAAATAGTTACCGTGGGTCATTAAGCCCTCTCACTTTCATGTTGACCTCAGCAAATACTGACGACAGATAAGGAGTGTCAACCACACCTTCTATCTGAATCTCTTAGGTTTGCACCCAATCCGTCCAAACCTTTATAATGATTAGTAATTAAAAGGAAACTTCTTTGTCTTTGTTCTAGGAATTCCATCTGATGTGTTCTCACTGGGAATGACTCTAGCTTTCTTGAACATAATTATTATCTTCTCAAGCAAGCACGGTCTTTCCGCGCACACATGCTCAAGTTTTAGTCTTCCCTGTCAGTGTCTTGATCTGTATACTTCATAGTTGCCTCGAGAAAGATCTCTCTCTTGAAGTGTTTGTGGCGTCTAATCGAGATCGTTTAGCGCGTGATGAAGAAGCAATATTCTATACGTCTTGACGAGTCTACTTCTCCAATCAATTGAACGATGAAAAAAATTCATAAAATTCATCAGAATCACGGCTTGCCCGTGGATAAAAATTTAGGTCTCAAGATCTGGTCCGACGTTTTAAGATCTTAAGCAAAGGGAAAAAAAAGGATCTTAGTAACTCTCACTGTCTACAAGTGTTTTTCACCCACACTGTCGAAATGCAACGAAAGGCGGAGTTAACGTGTTTTCTGGTGGGTGTCTTCTTCTATGTTTCCACTGTTTGATTCTGGGATTTCATTGATTCGCAAACTTTTGATTCCAAGTTAAAAGCGTTGACATGTCTTGTAGGGTGGGCAAACAGAGGCTAGAATCCTCATTTCCTCATGAAAGGCTGAGGGATTTTCTGGGGTGATGCGTATGCCAGAAGGGAAACGGAAAAAAATTGAGCTGGAGCTTGGAGAGTGATGGTATGTGGAGAAGTCGGGGGCAGGCTATCAACATTGATCATCTTCACGCCTGATTTTGTTTCTTTCAAAGTTGAAAACTGATCCATGAAAATAAGTGTTAAGTGTTTAGGAGCCAGGACCTTTCGAAAAGGCTTCACCATGAGAATTGTATCTTTAGCTTTCCGAATGCTTCAAACGGTCTAGAAACTGGATAGAATAAAATATGGAAAAATAATTACCTTGTAAGCACGAGACACTCATAATTCGTCAGTGCTTGACATCTGTGGTCGTTTGTTTTTCGTCCATTTTAATTTAGTTAGTTTGCGATTTTTGTATTGCTTTTTTCCGTAAAGAGAAAGAGTTTTTCAAAAATTGTGTCGTTAAGCAGAAGATAACTGGCAAAAAGAAAACTACAGGTTTTAACTATCAATTCATAGCAGAAAATAAATGAATAACAAATAGAATCTCCATTTCGACTGATTATAATTTTATTTCGAGTCCTTTATGTTCAACTTGCTAATTAATTTCCTTTTTTGCTCAAATCAAAATTGCGAACAGAAGAGCTTAATCGACAACACTCAATGGCGTTTTTTTATTATTTCACTTCATCATCCAATTTAACAATTACACCCCGCAAACAAAGCAACAATTTAGGAAAACAAACACAGCATGCTCGTCCGTATCCCCCTGCTGGAATAATTCTCGACCTAAACGCTATTACTGCCTCTCTTTTTTGCCATCATCGAAATGAATATCATTTACATAACCATGTAGAGCTGGTAGGCCTCTTATCTCTGGCCCCTGCCGGCTTCATGAGATGACACAAAGCCTGGCCGATTAATGTGGGTCAATGCTTATGAAGATGATGCTGCATCGATTCGGCCTGCCTAGCTGTAACATTCGTGAGCTTCCGGCCTATGTCTGTGCTACTCAACGTCAAGAGGATACAGTTCAATATCATGATGGAGAGCTACAGTTGAATCAAATTCTGGTGAAAAGCCATATTATGTAAGCTCAAGTATTGTCACCAGGAATCAAGTATTGTTTCTTGGTAGATAAACTCTTTTAGCAACATATAATTTATTACTCCAAAGGAAAAATTCGAATTAAATAAAATGCAAAACAGATATATACTTTGTAGTAGATATTAATGATATCCACACTTTGTCCTATTTTATCGTCCTATGTGAAGTTGTACGAAAAATAAGGGAAACAAGAATGTCTGTGAAACAACGGAAATTACAATGTCATGAGATGACTTATAGTGACATACATTCGAGCAGGGTTCAAATAAACTAATCGTTTTGATTTGCGTTACCTTTTAGAAATTATTACTTTATTTCTTTTTATTCTCAATGATTTATAATAAAATCAGTGTGTTCAAGTGCCCTGTGCTTCTATCATGTTTTGATAAGAAAAAGCGTGTACGCAGTTTGCTTATTTCCTAGTCGAAGATGAGTAAGTTTATTCCGTAGCGCATGGTAAAATAATAGAATAGAGCGGCTGGAATTTTCACAGTATTTTTTCGAAAGTGGGTATGGAAACAATGAAGCACTTACTTTTTAGCATCCGTCATGACTCGTCAGATAGTTTACTAATCTGTCTTGATAGACTCACTTATTGTATTGTTTGATAGAGCAGACAAACAAAAGACTTTTAGCGTTTTCACTTGTACATGTATTATTTAAAATAAACAATTTTAGTTTACTCATAAATTTTTGGGATAATTTAATATAGATGCCATAAACTAAATTTTGTGTAAACAATACGTCCCTCTTCACATATGTGACCGATTCTTGTAAAGTTATTGACTTTGTTTCCGAGTGTGTACTGCCTGTACGGTGAGCCTCAAATTATTATTGTTAACTTATTGTGTACAATAAAATATTGCAGCTATCTTTTTAACATTTCACAAACATTGCCCAAGAGCGGATTAATGTAAACAATATAAGATACTATATTTGCGGATGACTGTTGAATCTCTCACTTAAATTCATAGCCGATGATCCATCCGCTACTTCAGTTGGTGAATCAGCTTTTGCTTGATTGGATGAAAAAAAACGAACATTAAGTAAAAAAGACATGGGTAAACTGCAATTTTGTCAATTTTTTTGTCCCCCTTAGTCTATTCCACCGTTCTAATACTTGACTTCAGTCCTCTCTTCAGTGCAGTTTCTATTTTTTATAGATCTGCGAAGAAATTTCATGCAAAATCTGAAACATATTATTTATTCCACTAACTATGAAAGTAAATTGTAACACCTTTTTACTAATAAGGAAAACATTTTGTCAGACGTGTGAACTGTTTTGGGTCCATTTTGTCATGTAAACGTGATTTATCATTATCTAGCAAGGAGAAAAAATTCCTAGAGGCATGCCTTCCTTTACTATCTCTCCTC
>JAWDGP010006261.1:107500-110331 GCA_033675545.1 Elysia crispata | reverse complement strand
TGTGTAATAGAAACACTAACTGCTTCTTAGATGTAAGTGTTCATAATCCGAGGGGAATTTTGTTTTTATTTTGTTTGTGCTTTCCTTTTTTTATTATATGATTTTACAGTTACAAAAAAATTCGACGAACAGTTCGAGAGGTTCAGGAAAAGTGTACACAATCGAACTGAAAACAAATTGCTGGAACTTTTAAAAAAAGTTCTTGAAAAAGAAAAAGAGGTATAAGAGAGAGAGAAAGAGAGAGAGAGAGAGAGAGAGAGAGAGAGAGAGAGAGAGTGTGTGTGTGTGTGTGTGTGTATGTTGAAGGGATGGAAGAAGGTTGAGGGAGAAAAGGATCAGAAAGCTAGAAATGTAAATAAAGTCTGCATGTGAGGAAGTAGAGAGAGTGAGAGAACTTCTTCCCTTAAAACATGCAGACAAGACTTTAATATTACAAGAAAAGAAAAGCGAAACATGTCACGAATATTTTATATATAAGCGCAGACTATAGGATGGAAAGGCGAGATGTCCATCAATGTTTTTCGATTCCAACATTTGCTTCGCCTATGCATAGTCACGTTCCTAAATTTACATTTATCCATTTGACTGAAAATAAAGATTGACAGCTCATAATGTTACGTGACGTTACTTATTTACTTTATCTTGTATCGCTTTATACATATAATTATTTTGCAATACATTTTTTTTTAATTTCTTCAAAGTAATGACAGGCGCGTTAATAATAAGTCTACTAAGCAATGTCATATTGGTTTATAAAGGTTCAGTGCGGCTTTGTTTTTATCGTGATAGAAACTTTTCAATTTCATACAATATAAAAAGAATAAAGACCTAGTTAAGAAATAAAATTAGAAGTGATAAAATAACTATTTTCGCATTAAATAATCCAGTTAATGATGTCATTACATCAAAATTTCATCTTGTTCCTCATTCTATATGATAGAGCTTCAAGTTTTCCATTGTAGTATTTGCTTCGAATTCTATGGCGGAAATTGTATTAGCGGTTGACGATAGGGGAAAAAATAGTTTTCTGGTGCAAATATTTGACTCATTTGCTTTCTTCATTGATTGGCTTTTGAAGCAAACAAAATCCATCACAGGAAAAGATTGGAGTGGCGAGAGTCAACAAATGGAGGCAAAATTGTGTAGGCCCTTTAGGGAAGATTATTAGCGGGTTTTTTTTTTTGTTTCTTAATTTTCCTTTTTTTAAAAATTTTTTTCGCTTTCCCCCCTTCCCCCCCCCCCCCGGAATTTTTCTCATATTGAGCTTGTTTGGTTGGTTGCTTTCTTTATGTATTCATTTCACTAAACGGTGATCTCAAGCCTTTTTGCATACCAAAACTAAAGCCCCCCGTCGGGCAAGGCAGAACCCGAAAGATGAGGCTTTAAATTCAATTATCCTCTCGTGGGGCTCAAACCCGACATGCAGAAGATTATCCTTAGGGATATCAGGGTGGACGCGTTAATCCAGCTGCCACCGGCGTTTCTACGTGTTGCGACAGCTGGCTGTTTTGTTTGCAAGGTTTGTGTCGTTAAAAACTCTGCGTTCAAAGATAAGTATAGAGAGAACTGACTTGTTTCAAAAAGCTTTTTTGATCTTCGCTTCATAGAAAATGCTGGATTTCCCTACCCGAAATCAAAGAATCGAGTTGTTAAAAATGCATGAAAACAGTTTGTTGTATAAAGAGAGCGCTTGGGACAACTAGTGAATACGCATGTTTTTCAATATGGGGTGATCGACACCTTTAGATGTTGTTTGCACAACAAACAACCCCCTGTCGAGCTAAGAGGAATTGATTAAATGAAACCCTAGACTCTTATGTTACCCATAAAATTGTACGAGCTGCTATTTTCGCATTTTTTTTAAGTTTTGATATCCTTTAGCTTTTTTCAGTTCCATATTCTATGCATATCTTTTCTTGCATGTAATTAGCGCTTTATTGCCCTTGACAACTTACTGCGCAAGATTTAATATTGTTTTCAATCTTTTTTTAAAATTGGACGGGCTGTAGATTTGCATTCTGAAAAGATGCATTCATTGCGGATTTAATAAAGAGCGTTTTAGAAATACAGACAGGTACTGATGAGTATCTCAAGATGGCAATATAATACTTAAGAAATGTTACGAGCTGCGAATGTCGTGTAACTTTCTCTTCGCATGACTTAGATCTAGATCTTGATCTATTACCTTCTAGTGCCAGTATTGCTTTGAGCTTCCCCGCTTCCGATATGTGCTGTTCCCTATTTATGTAGATCCACACCACCAATTCTCTTGCTGAGTCAGTCTCGTCATAGATTATATACGCAAGCCATGTCAATTAATCAATCAATCTCTGGAATTAAATTTTAGTCACTTGAATAAAGCTACTGTATTTCAAGACAGGAAGGAGTGCAAAAACTTGAAGAGATCTATATTGTTATTATGTCATTTTATATCGATTACTTTCATTTCAGAAGAGTTACTGATGCGTGTCTTGTTTTTATAACTTCTTGTGCCAAATCGTAGACCTAAATTACACAAGCCTTGCATTTTTGTGAAGGGGTTTATTAGGGCTATTATCAAAACTTTATGAATAAAAAGCCAAAATAAAGTCGGGAAAACTACTTTTTTATAGAATGAATAGACGAAAATATGAATGAGGAGGCGCCTTCTTGTGTCTATGGCCCGTTTGTCCAGTCTTCCGTGAAGCGAGTTATTATAAACATGACCCGTTATGGACTCTAGGAAAGCCTTAGAAGACATAAAATTTAATCCGAAGTAACTTAAAATCAGATGGCAGCTCTTGGAAGAATCAGATCAGATACTTGTAGGGGGTCTCATCATATCAAAGAAG
>JAWDGP010006261.1:0-102500 GCA_033675545.1 Elysia crispata | reverse complement strand
ATCTAACGCAGTAATTTCTATGACATTTTTGATGTTTTGGCATTTCAATGAGATCATAAATGATATTTGGTAAACATCTATTCTACTCTGTCATAGATATACCATTACATGTCAAAGTAAAAAAAAATGCAAAGCTCAATTTATGTCTAATGTTTGCTCCGCAGCATCCCAATCGAGCCGTCTTTGCCGCCAGAATAGCAAGTGTGTTGATTTGATTGTAACTATTTATTTACTGAATTCAAATAGAAAAACAACTAGGGGTTTCAGCACAATTATTTTTTTGAGCCTACATACTTTCATTCTTTTCGTATAAGAAACATTTTTCACGTCATCAATTAACTTTCTAGAAAGTCTTGCTGGTTTTTAGTAGATGAGAGCAACATTAATTTGCATTAAAACGATCATCTGAAACATGAAATTTTAACTGTTGAGGTTGGTGCCAGAGGATTCGTAGGGTCATCAGTCTACGACCATCTGACTAAACTTTCAATATGTGGCAACAAAAGAACAAAAGCTATAAAGTTACTGGCGGAAATAACCGCAAACAGTTCCTGGTGGATCTGGAGCAGGAGAAATGAGAGGTTCCTTCATAAGGATTAAAAATGCGCTAATCATCACAAGATCAGTTGGCGAAATGGTATAGCGGCGGGATCAGCAATCCATCAAGAGGGTGTGGGTTCGAATCCTGGCGCTATGCAAAGGCCGGAACACTTGCTACAAGGGGGGTTTCTTCTCTGAAGACTCCCTGTTATCTAGCTCCCCAATGAGTTTCCATCTAACTGTTCAGGCTAAGATTAAAAAGTGATTCTGGGTGAAATAATTTTATGTAAAGAAAAAAAATAATCAATATGCGCAAGATTCAACTTTGAGAAAACCTGGTCATACAGGCAGCCCTGCTTTTAATATTAACAAACACAAAATAGGGAACTGAAAGCTAAGCCGGTTGATATATTTCAATAAATGGCATTTATGCTTAAATATCAAATGATTTAACCAAAGCATGATAAATGAGAAGACTAGACCGAAATCTGCAATTATTCATTAATATGAGTGTAGATGTTGGGCGAAGAAAAGGGGAAAGAAAAATTATTTAGTCTGTTGAATAGAACAAGAAGAAAACTTGTCAATGCTGAGCAATAATAACAAGTACAGCTCAAGGACAACCGGATAATTGTGGAAGAAAACATCACGACTAGAAAACAAACAAACAAACAAACGAGTAAGCAGTAGCCACGACAAAACGGTGACGGACCATGTGATTGCAGAAGTTTTATTGACAACTTAGTTATAATTGCCTCCGGCTGAAAATGTCTAAATACCCTCTTGCTAAGCGCAGTGGTGAGGATCCCCAAGTCTCGACAACTAAAGTGGATACATAATTACATGTATTTAGAATTCAAGGGGGAAAAAAGCCAAAAAACTAGGCACTCAACTCGAGCAATGCAAAGCATTATTCCATTTAAGAATAAGTTTTTGTTAAACGAATAACATTTTTTGAGGAAATTGTCAACAACGTTATTAACGCTATAGTTCTCTCTGGCTGCAACATACATGCATTTATAGGAATGTTATGCTATCGAGAAATTTAGTACTTTTTATAACGCGCTTAGCTCGTGTGCATAGTTTGTCTCTAAAGTAATGAGCTAATTGAAAGAAGAAGGGGTGGGGAGGAGATGGGGGGGGGGGGGGGAGTACAAATTAAAAATCCATGATTTAAATAGAGACAGAGCAGGCTTATTCTAAACACAAAAGACTACAGACTATTATGGTCGTTTTTAAATTTGCTTGTATCCACTCCTCATCCTATATTGAGACGAAAAGCGACTAAATTTTAATTGAGAAGTTAACAATACAAGACAGGGTAAAACTTAGAGTCGCGGTACGCGACGCTATTGCGTGCGAATGTTTACTGTCTAACAGGTTGGCACTATGGCAAAACCTTTAATGTCATGCCAGTGCTTAAAATCAGCCTACAAGCTTTACTCTGGATAGTTTGAAACCCTGCCAGAGAATTTGTGGTCTGGCATAAAACAAATAACACAAGGATGGTGCTAGCCAGTGCTTCTCTGGTTCTTTTGTTTAGAAAACAGCACAAAATTAATGTGAGAGAAAAAGAAGACCAATAATAGGACCAAGGCTTGCTCATAGTGAGCCGGGCTGTCCGAAGCTTGGCACACGCCCAGGTTTTCTAAGTTTCTTAAGCTCCTTTCAGCTGTAGGAAAAATGGGCTCCGAGTCTAGAATCGGATCTGCTCACGTTGTTCAACACGAGAACTTTTTTCTTCTCTGGTCTTTGTAAGCCTTTGAATTGATTTTGGATGTAATAAATGACAACAAAACAAAAGAAACAAAAAAATCCTAACGTTTGCTAGACTGAAAAATGCCCGGAGTATCATTTAGTCCCTTTTTTATCTCTATCTCTTAATATGATCATGGCGGTGGTTGTAGTGGCAGTGCTAGTATTAGTACAGTAGTAGTAGTAGTAGTACTAGTAGTAGTGCTATAAGTGGTTGTTATAGTAGTAGTAAAGTAGTAGTAGTAGTAGTAGTAGCAGCAGCAGTAGTAGTAGTAGTAGTAGTAGTAGTAGTAGTAGTAGTAGTAGTAGTAGTAGTAGTAGTAGTAGTAGTAGTAGTAGTAGTAGCAGCAGAAGCAGTAGTATTTATTTAGTATTTAGAACTATGTATTAATTTCTCTATGTAAGCTATATGAATACACCCAAATAATTAAGTATGTAGATCAAAAATAAAAAATGGTTACCATTTGTCCGTCGAAACGTTTCTTAGTCGATTAGACTTCACCATTAGCAAAGAGTAAACTCAGGCCTCATCTTTTCACTCCGTCTTGATGCGATAAAGTCATCTCTGATTTGCTGAAAAAAAAAAAAACCACGAAGTTTTTAAAACGTTCGAGATTTCCTTTTTATTATTATTATTATTATTATTATTATTATTATTATTATTATTATTATTATTATTATTATTATTATTATTATTATTATTATTATTATTAGTATTATTATTATTATTATTATTATTATTATTATTATTATTATTATTATTATTATTATTATTATTATTATTATTATTATTATTATTATTATTATTATTATTATTATTATTTTGTTTGAGGGGGGGGGGGATTAATTAATTTTTAATTGAATAATTCAATTAAAAGTTGATCTTATTCAAGAATACCATAATAATTTGTCTTTTCGAGAACATTTGAAATCAGCTATCTCCTTTCTGTAAATTGCTGAGTTATTCTATTTGGAGAATAAAGGTAAGGAATAATCATAATAACTGAACGGTCAAGTCTGTAGGAAATAGAGCAGCCTGTCCTAAATAAAACCTTTCCAGATCAATGTTTTGGTAGGATCGCTTAAATTCATCTGGGCGAGTAGTTGCGAATAGATGTTATTTCTTATTAAAAGAAGACCAGCATGTAAAAAATACACATTTCCACATAATATCTTGAAAGAAAAGTTACAACACTAAATTACAGTTTTGAGATTTCTTTAAAAAAAAAAAAAAGGCAACGTAGTTGTGTAGAAAAATCAAGCAATAGATCAATGAATTCATCAGACAATCAATCTTTGAGTTAGATAATTTATGAGAAAATTTCAATTGCAGCCTATGCGATACTTAATATGAATGGGAATATTTTAATACAAGATTTAAAAAGGCAAAATTGGAATTTTCTTCGTACATTTGAAGTTAGAATTGGTTTAAGGTACAGGCTTTAAATCCTTTCAGAGCCAAGAAAAACATGTTGATGGGTGCAGTCAATATAAAGGTAATCTCACTGAATTTATCAGATGTGTAAAAAGCACAACATTGATGTAAAATAAAAAGCCAAACTAATCGAAGAAACGAGAAAAGTCATGGGGGTTTTTTCTCTGCGTCTCTTATCGTGATGTTCTATTCATAAAACGTTTGTAATTCCATGATAATATTTTTCTTGTTAATTTTGACTTGGCGAAGTACTTGGAAAAAAAAATGTCAACGCTGAGGAGTATAGTTTGTGTAGAATTACTAAGACTGACCAAAATATATGAGTATTTAGAGGTATTAGACTAGAGAAGGGCTCTTGCATTAAAAGGACATTTAGTAAAAGCGCACAACAAAAGTATAATAATGTGGATTGCAGTTTTTGGATGAAAAGGAAGATTGCAAAATCATAACTCTGGCCGGATATTTTTGAATTGTATCTACAAAAAAAAAAAGAAAAGAAAAAAAACCCAAAAAATTATAGCACTTATAACTTCTTTTTTTTTTTCACGATAAAAGGAAAGAGGAGTAGTTGAAGTTAAAGATAGTTATCTTAAAGTGACATGTTTCCTGAATGGAAAAGGAAGCAATACGTACAAGTGTTACGACAGAAAGAGCTACAGGCTTAATTTTTCTCCCCAGCCTCCTCATCATTATTCCGATTAATTGGGCTTTCAACTACGCGACATCTGATGTGGATAGGCTGCAGCCAGCGACCTGAACTAGGTCAAGAGCAAGGGGCACTGACCGCTGGTACCCGGCGGATGAGCTCACTGAGCTGCTGCTCTCTGTGGGGTCGGTCACCTGCTTTTAGCCCAGTCTGGAAGACTGCAGATTGACGGAGGCCAGTATTCCTTGCTTGGCACTTCCTGACTGGCTGAGGAGACAATGGTTTTTGTTGTTGTTGTTGTTGTTGTTGTTGTTTTTCACCCACCGTTCGCGAGATTTACGGAGTTGATAGAAAAATCAAAACTGCTCTGACCTCTCAAATTTTGTTCTTTCCTTCAACTATGACAAGCCAAGAGGAATCTTGAAAAAATTTTGTGTTTCTTCTTTAGCCCTTGCGTTTTCATTCTGTATTTTTTGTGTTTCTTGGAAAAACTTAACTGTATTATAACGTCGGACATTAAGCTAGATAATTTTTGTTGCCTCTGTTCCTCAGTAGTCGAGGAAATTTCAGTGGGAAATCGGCTTCTTTTGTAGTTTCCCATTCAATTTAATATCATTTTTAAAGCTCGTAAGAAGTTTATGAGTTTCTGCATAAAGTATCTAAATGTGCTCTGCTATAGGGGCATTCATAGCTGTGCACTTATGTAAATCTTCCTGCATGAACCTCCATTATTCAATCATTTTTGCTTTAAAGTGTGTGCCGTTGTTTCTTTCTCTGTCCTTTTACTTGTATGAATCTGTTTTCCTATTCAAAATACAGAACAAGGCTTACGAGACGTGTCACACTTAAGAATTACCATTCTCGCTCTCTCTCTCTCTCTCTCTCTCTCTCTCTCTCTCTCTCTCTCTCTCTCTCTCTCTCTCTCTCTCTCTCTCTCTCTCTTTCTATCTCTCTCTATTTATCTATCTATCTACTTACCTATCGTCTCTATCTCTCTATCCACCTCTACCACTCTCTGGATCTCTACCTTTTACTCTCTTTCTCTCTCCCTTTCTCGCTCCCTCTCTCTATCCTTCCCTCTCTCTCTCTCTCTCTCTCTCTCTCTCTCTCTCTCTCTCTCTCTCTCTCTCTCTCTCTCTCCCTCTCTCTCGGTAAACTCTAGGTCTAAAAGGAAATAGGCATACAACTTTATAATTAAGCGACAAAAAAACAAAAAAACAAATCTATTTCTTTTTTGTCTGGTAAGTATGAAGTTGTGTGCCTATTTCCTTTTAGACCTTGTATAATACTATTTATAGACACACACGCGTCCTTTTGGGTCCTTTATAACTACCAAGTTATCCTCCAAGTGTGGTGTTTTTGCTTTCTATTTGGATACTCTGTAATTCTATCATTCTTTAAATCCATCACTAATCTGAGCCATCTGTTTCCCTCTTTTTTAATTCTGTCCCTCTTCCTCTCTGTGTCTAGTTTATCTTTGTCCGTTTATTATACATGACATACTTAACTGCTACCCTACTTTTGTCTTTCTTTCTGATCGTTAATCTCTCCATTTTTTTCTTTGTTTTCTTGTTCTTTGTCTGTCCACAGTTATTTCTTTTGACAATTGTGGTTAAATATTAATATATATTAGAACCTTTCCAATTTTTTCTGTTTAATTCCATAGAAAATATTTCCCCGAATTTTACTGTGCAATTTTGACACTGTTTATAATCAGCTAAATTAGTTATACATATTAATAAAATAACTAAATTTAAAAAAGCAAGCTTTTTATTATTTTAATTGCATGCTTAGCTAAACCACGTTGCCGTTAACTTAAAAAAAGCCCTGCAAACAAAATGCTCAGTAAGCAAAGGGGCTTTCCTCAGGAAACTGAAATGCATCAATCTGGTTTGTCTTAAAGAATTATTTTACAAGTATATTTTAATAGGTGTATTCTCACGCGCCAACAGAAACAACTAATTATATCCTAATGATTTGGAGACAAATTGCAATAGGACGCACATATATCGAATTTACGGGGATATCATTTTCAGGGTGAACAATACATTAAAAAACAAAAACTAAGCTTTAACATAATGAGGAAAAAGGGAAAATCCATGGCTCCGGTCTGTTAGTTTGAGTACGTGAGATCTCACACACACAAACCTCGTCAGAGGCGGAGTCTGCTGACCTAGCCTGAATGGACAAAAGTGACCATGATCTGTGCCAGGTCACCCTGGTAAATTTATGACAATTGAATTTATGACAATAATTTTGTCTAGGGAGCGTGACATTTCGGCAGGAGCTCAGATGAGTGGACACTTGGGGAGTGCAGACATGCCCTCATTTAGAGGTCTGACATAAATTCTTTTCTTCAAGTTACATGGAAAAGCTATGTCAACTGGAGAGTTAATATGGGTCCACAGGATCGTTGACCTCTGAAAATTTTGCTGTAATGGTCAAATTTCCAGAGGTGAAACCAAAATTAATTGTAAATTTTACTAACATTGTGCCGGATCTCGAGGTGTCATTGACTGCGGCCATGTAGGCGACTTTAGCTTGAAGCTGAGAAAATTATTGATGTTTTTGCTTTGCTTTGTTTTCGTCTCTGTTTCTTGATTGTTTTTGCTCTAAAGCGTTGTACATGTATGCTAGAAATGTCAATTCTAAAGATTGAACTGGCTAGAAACGACATGTCCCTTTAATTTTTGTGTCTTACGCGGGAAAAAAATAAACAGAAAATATTGTTAACATGACCATAATATGCCCTGCTTTAAAGATGTAGAGCCTCTTTACCAGTTTCGACATAAGTTTTAGTATCTGAACTGATTTTTATGATTATTTCTAGGGAATATTACGAGACGCAAGGGTTTTTTACAATTAGATTTATAAATGCTAGTATAGACCATCTCTAACGGTCATATAAATTACATTTCGAAATGCAAACCTTAAATATTTGAATGTTTTTACTTTATAGCATCAGTCTATGGAGGATTAAGCAGATCTAAGACAAAGTATAAGAAATAATTCTATATCTACAAGTTATAATTTAGTCAAGCATTTAAATTTTTTAATGTTGATAATTGTGAGGTTCAAAATACGTTCTCATAAAAGTATCTAGTTCAAGTTCTCACACTATGGCAGTGCAGTATATTAGATTTTTTGCTAAAACCCCTTAACACCATACATAGTCATCTGTGTGTTTCTCTATCACGTCAAAAAGCCACCACGACCTTAACGAATGAATAGAGAAAATCTTACTGGTTGGGACCAGAGGGAGAGAGAGAGAGAGAGAGAGAGAGAGAGAGAGAGAGAGAGAGAGAGAGAGAGAGAGAGAGAGAGAGAGATTTCACTCACAACAAGCATTTCGCATAAAATGTTTCGTTTTGGGCAGTTTTTTTTCCCTTTTCTTTATTATCGGTATTATCTACATAGTATATGCAAAGGCGCTGAGCAGGATTATTGTGACTACCCAAAATTCGATCAGCAGTCACCTTAAATTTTCGGCGCTCCTTTTCGTTCTTAAATTGTTTTGGTTTTCTTATCTTTTCTTTGTTGTCTTTTAATTTTACAGACAAATGAACTGAATTCAATACCTTCTGACTTTATCCAAGATTCGATGGGTTGGTAGTTTTCTCTGACCTGGATGAAATGAATCCACATCCACATCACAGTCTGTCAGCTAAGAAGCTAAAATAAACTTCTAAAACCAATATCTCAACCGTCAAACTCCTGAACATTCATCATTGTGTTCCTCAAACAATAACCATTTTGTTTCAAACCTATACGTATATTTTATAATTAACCTTCACAGTCCAAATCTTCAAGATCTGAGAGAGCAGCTTCTCCCTCCAGCACCTGATGTCACCATTAAACGACATGTATATTCCACATTTAGATCTGGAGGAGGCAGACCACTGGATTAATAATAAGTAATAATTATGGGAGCTAGGGTTAAAGGTAGTGCTCAACAGTGGTTTTAGGATAAGGCAGATTGGTGCCGAAGCATCTATAAATCGATGATTCTAATCCCACAATGACAAGCATTTTCAGTCATTTTCATTTAAAGCCCTATCCTAGCCATTGCTTAGCACTACCTTAAACTCTAGTTCTTTATAATTCTTATCTATATTCCATAGCTGAGCAACTGATAAAAAAATGTTCAATTTTACTTCATGGCGCAGGGCCGAAAATTCGGAAAACCAAGAGCTCGATAGCAGCTGGAATGATGTAACGAAGAAGGACCCGTGGCTAAATGATGAAACAGATGTAAATCATAACCTAATGACCTAGACAACCCGATCATGCTACATGATTGTATTTGGAATCAACTACGCCTCAGCCATTCAGTGTTCGATTACACTCTTCATAGATTTTGGAAAGAATATTACTGTATTGTTCCTTTGTGTGGGTTTGTATGGTCATGCAAGGCGGTATAGGGCTTAAGTGTAAATGTAAAAAAGTTTTTAAAGAGCGAATATTTATTGTTTAAAGTATATATATATAAAAGAAAAAATATATGTATAAATTTGAATTATTTGAAAAATATTCAATGAGTTTAAAATGTACGTAACATGGATTGGAAAAGGATTAATCAATGCTAAAATGACCCAAAAAGCCAATTTATAGCGAAACTCATACTAACTTCCAGAAAAGGTCGTCGGTTTATTTCAAAGTTTACGGTGCATCAGGGAGTATTCACTATTATGTGAGCTTCCTCTTCCGCAACTTTTTCCCCTCTTTCTTTCTTTTGTTTTGCTTCGTGCGAAGGAAACTTTTTCCTGAATTAAGTTGGATGAGTATTTCTTTACTATCTATCTATTTGAACAAGTAATTATACATAACGAGATAATTATTCATTCAATTACGTAGAAATTTTTTCGTGTAAAAAAAACTTTCTGTAGCCCGGAAGATGCTGAGGTTGCAGATTATCAATCTGGCTGTAGATCTAGGACTAGGCCTTGCTGAATCATTAATTTTTTTTTTAAAATCGGTGCCCTCATTTTACAGTTCGCCTAGCAATAAGTGACACTAATTTCCGTCTATCCGTCTATCTATGTCCCTACACTTCCTCTCTCTCTCTCTCTCTCTCTCTCTCTCTCTCTCTCTCTCTCTCTCTCTCTCTCTCTCTCTCTGTCTGTCTGTCTCTGTCTCTCTCTCTCTGTCTCTCTCTCTGTCTCTCTCTCTGTCTCTCTCTCTCTGTCTCTCTCTCTGTCTCTGTCTCTCTCTGTCTGTCTGTCTCTCTCTCTCTCTGTCTCTCTGTCTCTCTGTCTCTCTGTCTCTCTGTCTCTCTGTCTCTCTCTCTCTCTCTCTCTCTCTCTCTCTGTCTCTGTGTGTGTGTGTGTCTCTCTCTCTCTCTGTCTTTCCATTTAATTTTGTGCATCTATCCCAGCCTCTTTGTCTTTTTTTTTTCATTCCTCGCTCTCTCTCCTTTACAAAATAAAAAAAAAAAAATAAAAAAACTGATTGAAAATAACTGTACTCTTGAGAGTTTGAATTGATGAGAAAATTTCACCATCTTGATTCTTTCTAGCAAAACAAAATAGTTACAGGGGAAATAAAAGTACACTATGCACCCACTACTCAAGCATAGCTGTTCGATTTGCGAAACTATAAAACAGAAACCTTTTTATTACTAGATTGAAGGCCAAAAAAAAAGAAAATTAGATCCATCAATTTTTAAAATTATTTTCTGTCAGGCCTATGTGATCTACAATAAGTATGGATTTCAATGTAACTTAGTGACGCTTTCGGGTTTCACTTTAAAACTTTTGTAATAAATGTGATTAAAAGAACATTTAATTTTCATTTCAGTTAATAAAATTTGGTTCCTTATTAAAAAAGTATTTCAGTGCAATGTCTTAGCAGACATACTTTTTTCGTAACAGTTCAAAACCTCTGAACTTTGGCTTATTTCGTATTATTTGTTCTTTGACATTCTAGCTTAAACACTGGTCTAGTATTTAGTAATGTTTCGTGTCAAAGATCACATTGTGTCACTTCTGACACCTGATGAAAATCTGATATTAATGTTAGCTCATCTTAGTTTCTCGCAAAGCAAAACCTTAATGTTAGAATCAAGTAGGCTTGTAGCGAATGGGGAAACTCTGCCTTTTTATAGCGACACATGACAAATACTGAATATATCGTGACATAATGTCAATACCAGATTCTTTCTTAGCTTTTTTCTCCTTTGCGTATTATGTTGTAGGTGCACCTTTTTTTTTATTTTACTTCGTTCGAGGTCTTTTCCTCTGGTTTCCTTGTTTATGAAACAGACGTTTGGTGGCATAATAATCTCCTGCCGCATATCTAGAAATAAATTGTATTAAAAAATCAAAGTTGCTTTTAAGAGAGATAAAAATATATGCCTGTCATACGAACCACATTTCAGTCTCTACTATACTGTTAATACAATCATCTATTATTGCCATAATTCTGAGCATCTTTATCTTCAACACCATCATCATCTTCAAGTTCGACGTCCTTGTAATAAACATTATCACTATCATCATATTATTAATATTATGTTATGAATGTTTATCCTGAGCCATACCGGGCTGCTAAAACCACAGCTGTAATCAACCACACAAACAGCAAAGATGAGACCTACCACAGACAAGACAAAATATTAAAGTTATACCTGCATGCTCTCACAAGAAAAAAATGTTTCATAAGCTTAGCCCATACATGTACTTGTTCGTGTTAATGTTCGTTAATATAATAAGCTTCCTGCCAATAACAAGATAACTAGCTATTCATTTGTTCATCGGGCGAACACGATTCTGCCAATACTTGCTGTTATACTAGTGCTTACTGCATTAGCTGAGCACAACCCTGGCCAATGACCTCATAGCTCGAAACAGTTACATTCTGAGCAGATCCTGGGGGTGATCAGGGTGGGTCATCATGAAATCAGAACAAGGATGGATTAGTGCTTTATTAGCCTTTCCAATCTTATTAGTATCGTTTATCACTGGTCTAAAGACCCAATGGTTGGGGAGAGAAAATCATATCCAGACGTGTAGACCCATTGAAAACGTTGATTAAGTATGTAATAAACACGTAATGGTCGTAAAGACACGTCTGCACAACAATATTACAGCAGAAATTAGGGTTTCAGCTATTTAAGTAAACTTTTGTTTCACAAATAAAAAGAATCTGCTTGTACATGGGACTAAGATATTTTTAACCCCACAATACATTTTTACGACCAACCATAAAAAAAATTTACCTCGGAAAACGCTTGATGACAATCATCACGTAAAGGATCACTAAGAGTAAGAGAACTTTTGGGTCCTTCGAACTTAAGTAAGACACCACATGATATTATTATGCCCAAAATATTGATTCAATTCCTTTTTCCCTTTTCCTTCTCTCGTTTTGTTTTTTAATTTTCATTTTCCGAGAAAATCTGTGTCACTGACTCACATCATATTTATACACAATAGACAAAAAACATGTAGGCACTTTTAGTTTGATTATGAACCAAGTGACACTGAAGTATACACTGCAAAATTACAGGACAACTTCAAATCCTTCCTTCCGTTCTAGCTACTAAAGGATATAACATTGTCTATTACGCAGTTTATACCAGTGCATTAATATAATCAGACGACTTTGCTCATATTCCTTCTATTTCATCTGTCATTCTTTTTTCACCACTTTTTTTCTTTCTTTTTCCTCCATCTTCCATCTACACTACCACTTCTTCTTCTTCTACTACTACTACTATTACTACTACTACTACTGCTACTACTACTACTACTACTACTACTACTACTACTACTACTACTACTACTACTACTACTACTACTACTACTACTACTGCTGCTGCTGCTGCTGTTACTACTACTACTACTACTACTTTACTACTACTATAACAACCACTTATAGCACTACTATTACTTCTACAACTACAACAACTACTGCTGCCACACTGCTACTACTGATGCAATTACTACCACTACAAAGTACTATTCCTGCTGCTGTTGTTGTTAGTGCTGCTGTTGAGAGCAGCTGCCATAATCGTATTTGCTTAGAAGTATTGGATGATGTGTATAACTTTTCTGTGAAATTTGTTTTCCATTTCATTAAATATATATTGTACATATAGCTTTATAAGGACTGTTTAAAAATTAAAGAAAAAAAAAGTGAACTGCTTAGCCAACCTCATAAACATACACTAACATACCAACGATTAGTCAAGATGCTTCAACCAGGAAGCTGGACCCACATCGTGATAAACAATAGTGAAGGATGTCCATCATGCAAACGATTGTAATTTACGGGGAAAAAAAATTCTAAAAGGAAATAGGCCTAGTTGTATCTACCTGACTAAGTGCTGAAATGGTTATGGGCTTATTAAAATTTACCAAAAATTATGAACTTTGAATAGAGTGCATTTAATAATAGGACTAGAGGTGATGCCCTACTATAATTTGCCTTATTCGTTTACGTGCTTTTTTTAAAAAAATTCTTACTGTCTTATCTGAAATCTCAAAGATTACTCTTGGCCTACGTGACTTTTTTGCCTCTAGGTTCTCTATCCTAACAGAAGATAAGATAAATTTCTTACATTATGTCATTTCGGAAAATTTCCCTACATATTGTTTTACCGAAGTATGCAATAGATAAGTACACACATCTAGGTACATTTTAGCGGTTGCGAACATCGGGTAATCAAAACATTTCCAAATCCAATCCGGGTAAAGGTTTTAGGCCATAACCCTGTCAATGAGTCATAAGCACTTTAACTGAAGTATAATCAGATAAAAAGCCTGCTCTGAGATTTTCGAAGGTATATTGTTCTTGGTTCGAAACCCTCTCCGCCTTAGGATGATTCAGGGCCACTCTTTGTACTCCGACGTACATCTACAGGTACGTTGTACTTGCCCTATTACTCTTTCCTTTCTTTTGTCTCCTTTTCCGGTACCTCTCTCTCTCTCTCTCTCTCTCTCTCTGTTTCCTCCCCCCCCCTAATCTCCCTTGAATCAGTATACTGTACCCAATTGATATCAAAACTAGCTTGAATTATTGATTAAAAACGCCTGTAAATCCAGATTGGCTTCTAAAAACACAATATTTTCGTCGTTGAATTTGTCACTTCGATAGCACATTATATCAAAAGTCAATACAGCTTGTATCTTTTCAATTAAATCTTCATTGCTTGGAGAATTTGATTTGATGGACTGTGTAGAAAAGTTATATGAAACAGGCAGTCACAAGAATTACATGTACGAACTTCCTCTGGCTTATAATATTATCCTTCGTTCGGTCGGAGGGACCGCTTAGTATACATAAATAAACTGGATTCTCTATGGACCATGTCAAACTTTCCGTTTCAAAACAAGAATAACAACTAGAATTCTGAATAGTTAGGGAAAAGGGGTTATGGGTTTATCCAAAGTCCTTGCCCAGATTGTATTTCAGGGACGACTTTTGTATGCCACAGAAGCCTCTAATACAACTTGTAAAAAAAATTATCTGATAGGGTCATCAAAATAATCAGCATAGTCGCAATGGCGTCAAACAAGACGTTTCCCCTTCTCATGTGGCTTCTCATTTCCTTATCAAAAGGCCTCCCACCTTGCCTGTTTCAGCAGATTTTGAAAACAGTTTCGTTCATCTAGATCTAGATAACATTAACAATAACATGAGATGGGATTTGGTGCTCTTTGTTGTTAGCTTTGTGTAATAATATTGTACAACAGACCAAGTCGTGACGGTGATGTGTGGTCGCAGTAATGTCCCCTCTGACCTGGGTCGACGGCCTGGTGGATGGGGTGAGCCTGAACTACGGTCCTTGACCTTTCAGTTCATTTAAACTTATCAGATTTGGTGGGAAAGTCTGCAAATGGTATTAATGTTTGAGAAGAGGCCATGATTAGTAGCAGCAGGGCTACAGGACAAGCTGGAGTAAAGAAATCAATATGCGGTAAGGTTCAATCAACTCAAGTTTTAATTACTCGTTTAAATGGAAAAATTGAATCTACGATGCAGCTCTTGGTATTTTCCTATGATCCATTTCAGTTGATGGTACTTGGCTCAGTCCCTGAATCGCGGTAAGTTGGACGACTGATATTTCAAGATGTATGAACGATCCTTAAGAAGGTCGACATAAGAGATTTAGGTCGTATTGTTTTGGGCAGTGTGTGACAAAACAATTGATTTAGAGTATGTGATGAAATCATGCCTCATCAGTGTATTCGGTCTAATAGTCGTCTCTGATGGTTCTTTATTTCGTCAACGCTAAGAAATAGATCTCATTACCACCAGCCTAGTCAAAAATCATTGGTACCTCTAGGGCAGTGTTTAATATTCTCTTGCACTTGTGCGCAAAATGAATTGTGCAGAGGCTGATGTGTTGAAAAAAGGGAATATTGTGAACCCTCTCAAAACAACAAATGTCTGAATGTCATTGCACCCTTTCAAAATTCCTTAACAGATAAGAAAAGTCTTATGTAAAGAGTTGCACTTTGCCCCTTTAATCAGGAGCTCTTGTGTCTGCTATAAGGACTTTCTTCACAAGTTCAGGCCCAACAAAACTGGTAAATTAATTAAGAGCATTATCTTTTCGGTTCCCCTCAGCCAGACGAGAGCTTAATTTTGATATGAAAAAGATTTGATATCATCGTTGCATGTGTGCACGGGCATTATCAAACAACAACAACAACAACAAAGCCTGTTTGAGCCAATACAATCGTCACTGTCTCAAAAGTACAGAATAGTATGACCTTATCTGATAAACTTTTGCACGCGAATGTATTATTATACTTTCTCCCCCCACCCCCGAGACACTCCTTAGTGTACAAAAACTGACTCTAAGAGACAAAACATGTAAATATTTGAAACAACAATTTTATTTATTTTTTTTTCATTCTACTCCGTGTGATACACATCGTAGGATTCAACCTTTTAGAGTACTGTTACCAAAAAACAAGCAAGTATTAGCAAATTCCAAGCATATTATACCTGATAAGGCCAGGTAATATTTATTATAGTATGATGTTCTAACCTATAAGTTTTTGTCTGTCTGTCTTCTCCAAATCATTGACTCTGCTACTTTATCGAGCACGTGAAAGTTACTTTGATAAATCAAAATGATAAATTAATATGTACAGCATCTTTTCGAGACATCATATGAGCGATACAGCGCCAGATTCCACCAACGCTGAGATAGGCTTGTACATCATGATGTGCTGATCTCCCTTCTCAAAGTCCATTATCTCCTCCCTAAAAAGGAAATGGAGAAAAGGTGAGTTTATTAATACCAATATTATAAAGGAAATGGAGAAAAGTTGATATTGCTAAAATTAATACATGTATTATAAACGAGATTAACAGAAAAGCAGAGAAAACATGGCTGAAGAAGCAAACAGCCGTTGTAAATGATAATGGAATAATGTGTGCCCCTTTCGTCTCTCTGAGAGGCTTATGGAGATCTACCTAGGATGATTAGATTATTATAACAGCAAACAAAATAAAACAAAACTATTTCAAACACCATAATCACATCCTTAATCAGTTTGTTGGGGAAAACACTGATGTCAAAATGAATCCACGCATATTAATTCTAACCCAGTGAGCAACGCATTACACCGATAGCCTTCTTGCCTTACTACAAGGCTGCAGAAGCGTTTTTCACTAATTTCAGACATTATTTAAAAATCACGCATGGGGAAAAGCAGCCATTGCTAGACTAACACAGAACCGAGTTTTTCTATTAAAAAAAAAAAAAAAAGAAAAGAAAAGAAAAGAAAAATGAAATCCACAACATTCTGGAAGTAAAACGATCAAACATTGTGAACCTCTCAGCCAGACATGATTCCATTACACAAACTTTTTAATAAAGGTAGGATTGCAAGGAAAGCACATGCTCTATAACTGAACATGACACCCGTTCTCTTTATTCTTATTTCACCAGTTATTTTGTAAAGTTCATATTACAGAGCTTTTTAAAAGAAGCGAAAATAAGAGAAATTCTAGAGGTAATTTTCTTAAATGCTCTAAGAAATACATAGCAAAAGCAAAATGATTTATTTCTCCTTAAATCATTCTTTTCTCAAAGAATTACCTTGGTTAAAGCGAAATATGTTTAAACCAAAAAAATTATTTTTGTAGTTCCTAGTATTACTGCTTAACAGTGCTCAAGTGTACACATAATTATTATTCCAGTCTTGGATAAAACAACCTAGCCTAGCTCTGACACTTCCTCACCCAAAAGTATTATTTTTATACCCTCTCTTGACAGATCTGAACGTAAGAAAACAATACTATAGCTTCCGATGGTGGCATCACTGATGATCAAATTCGTCAGTCAAGTACGTAACGGACGCAACACCTTATACATGCCTTGTTTCAACTGCATTATGTGAGTATTTTTTTTTCATTTGAAAAGAAAACTTGTTCGACCTGATGAAAACAAAGCTGGTGGTTTTGCTCGCGGTGCTAATGTTTCTACTGGCGATACTGATGCAAAATTGATTGTGATTGTGAACTACTATGCTGATCTTGCTGATGGTGTTGATGGTGAAACTGTGGTTTTGTTGGAAGCGGTGATGTTCGGTGCTACTGGAGATCATGAGGATCTCATGATGGATTAAAGATGCCCTTGACCCGCAAGGCAGTGCTTGATAGCTGAGACCCAAGACTCACACAAAGATTAGAGCATTGTCTAAATGCGGGACGGAAAGTCAATGCGTATCGCTAAGTGTCCTTTATTTGTTCTACTATGTTGACTAACGATTTCAATCTTGATGTTGTTTTTGATGACGTTGATGACGATGAATACCAATGTAACGACAGCGATGTTCTAACGGTGATAGAATGATAGTGATGAAGCAGTTTGTGGTAATTGTGATAATCATGATGAAAATAATGTCAACAATGACGAAGGAATCGCTGGTGATAATGATGATTTAGAAGATGAAGATAACGTTAATGGTGGTGAAGTTGATAATAATGATGATGGTGCTTATAGAAATGTTTATAATGCACTTCACAACGCCATCGCCAGTGAATGCAATAACCAAGAGCGTTAATATGTGTCATAACAACAACATTACACCCTGCCGTTTATTTTTTTTCTTCAAATAAGCAAGACTGATAAACTTGAAGTAATTGCAATGTTAATTCACATCATCTTTTGTAAGTTTTATTCCAGCCCAAATTTTTCCTCTCTTCAAACCTCCAGCTTCCTCTTCCCTGACCGTACTAACAAAGTTTTTGTTTTTGTCTTCGGCTCGATCGAAGCAGCTCGCCATAAGAGGCTTTGCATTACAAAGCTCTTGGCAAGCGTTGGGATTCTGAGGCATTCATTATTACTTTGAACCAAAAGAAGAAGAGAAGGGTGACTTTTCCTTTTTCGGTACTTCCTCTTTCTTTCTAGGGGGGATATCTTATGTTTATACTGTTAGGGAGATAAAATATCTGGGAGTTACTTATACATGTAAATATGGGTCTGGAAGGGAACAAGAAATATCCGTTTTAAAATACATTATCTTAGAAATACCAAAGAGACCTGACGAGTGAATAAAAACAAATGGCTAAACGAATGGGCTTTAATGAATGAGATAAGTAGGGAAGTAAGATGAGTGAAGGGGGAAATATTGCATTTAGGATTGCGTCCCAGTTAAAACACACTCGTCTGGGTAAAAATGGGGAATAAATATAAGGCAAGAGCTTATGAAACCTTTGCAACTTCATGAATTTAAATCAACAGTTAAGGTCAGCTTAAAAAAACACACAAAAAATAAGGCTTTTTTTTTTTTTTTTAATTCTATATATTTCTTTTTTTTTAATGCCAGCTTTTCTAATCTCCTTTTTACACCAAGCACCTATCTTTAAAATAGCTGGACACATTGTTAAGAGAAAAGTACCAGTAAGTCAATTACCTGGTTATGCTTTACATGCTTTCATACATTAACCATAAAATGACAACTACAGTGACATTTCAAAGCAATACAAATGTGCTTACCCGTATATATACAATTAAAAAAAATGTACCTCACAAGGTCCTTTTGATATTTTAGAGCACTATTACTTTATTACATGTAGCAGCAATAAGGCGCTATAATTAAAAAGAAAAATTGTATTTTGATATTAATTAAATTACATGCGTATGTCTTATGTGAAACCAGTTCATTTCCTAGAAAGAAAAAAAAAAGCCACACTTATGTTGTTCAAATGTCGATGACGACAGTGGAAACAAATCCGAGATAGAAGGCTAACATCTAAAATTACTGTCTGTGATTTGCATTCCCTATTGAATTATGAAAATTACTGACAGTACCAAACGTAAACCTGGCGTCAATGTACGCTCGGTTGCAAGACTTGAAACTAGGTCGAACTAGAAAGGGATCCAGTCAGATTATCTACGTGCTATGGTAGCAATGCACTTTATACTTCTGCACCTCTAACGAGGCCGTGAAAAAGGGACATAACAATCATATACATACACCTACATAAACACACACACACACTCCTCAACGAGTATCTCATTGTTTCCCAATCATTATGATTCCCAAAGAGTCATACCTCGATAAAATTCTCTTTTCATTTTCTTGTATAATTTATTCAACTGCAGGGTAGGTTACTGCTGAATATAATTAAGTTTGCTGGAAATTACGTCAAGGAAAGACAAGGAACAGGGGGTACAATAATACATATTACTACTGCTATTGCTGATAGTGTTACTGCTACTGCTGCTGCTGCTGCTACTACTACAAATACTACTGCTGCTGCTGCTGCTACTACTACTACTACTACTACTACTACTACTACTACTACTACTACTACTACTACTACTACTACCACTACTACTACTATTACTACTGAGAAAAAGAAGATTAAAAAGAAGACGAAATTTCTTTGATAGAAGAACATTCTCTGACATGGGTGGATGTTTAGATAGTTAGAGAATAAGAGAGAGAGAGAGAGAGAGAGAGAGAGAGAGAGAGAGAGAGAGAGAGAGAGAGAGAGATAGATAAAGATATATATACACATACACACGCGCACCACAAAATGCAAAATTAAAAACATTATCTTTGCGGACCCCCGCGAATCAATCTTCAATCGAATTTTTTTCGCTAATAAGGTTGGGAAAAAACACCTCTAAAGATACTTTATGTGCTTGATGATCTAATCCCCAAATTTAGCTGTGCAGTCTGTAGTTCTGTTCAAGGGGAAACAGGTTATTGGTGTACGTGTTACGTTGATAAAGAATTCTTTGTAACCCACTAAACACTGGATACATGCCAAGTACAGAATTACACAACGGAATCGATTTTTCCTACGCATTTCTCGTAGGAGTGAGGTAGCTAGAAGTCTTACAAAGTTAAGCTAAAATTTAATGTTCAAAACAGACGTATAAAAGCGAACGAAAGGAGCATTTTTTTTTTTTTTTTTAAATACAAGCTCGTACCATACAAACCCACGATATCTTTTGCCGCAGCTGCGCTAAAATAAGTAAAAAAATCATTAACAGATAAGTGCTGCATCATGTTGGACTTATCAGACTCTTCAGACATAGAGATCAAGTCATTAACTGCAATGCATTTCATCATCATCATCATCATCATTATTATTATTATTATTATTATTATTATTATTATTATTATTATTATTATTATTATTACTATTATTATAATTATTATTATTATTTTATTTATTTTTTTCTGTAACTGTCAAGTTCTTCTCAAAAGAAGCTCGCAAATATCGCACTCCATAGTCACGTAAGGATGAGCATTCTGGCGACGTACATGTACTCAAGGGGTTGTTGCTTCTGTTTTAATTAATTTTTTTTTCGCGTGTAATGCCTGGATGGAAGTACAAGCCGAAAAGAAAGAACAAATAGCGACTGCATCTAAAATATTGATCACATCCCTGAACTGCATAATAATTATTGTGGGAATCACTAAGTGAACTATATCTCTTGAGTCAAAATACGTGGGTGTGTTACTGGGCCTGGCGTAACGTTACGTATCCACTGTTAGGCCTAGTAAGTCTAGTGGTAGTAATCACGCTAAAGGAGAATACAGACTATTGGTGAGAGAGGTCACTGACCCTGCCTCCGCTAATGTAAAATAATCTTAACTGAGATTAAAACAAGGTTGTGTAACCAAAAGTTATGAGTTGCAGTGGAAATTCCCAAAAGTGGGGAAACTGCACCTCTCTGCTAATGACAGAAGGAGAGAGATAGAATGATTGGCTTACATATGTAAATATATATATATATATACAAACACACACATTAAATAGATAGATAGGCAGATAGATTTATAGATAGATGGATGTAAGCAAATATTAACAGAGAGATCTGACAAAACCAAAAAGCCTAAAAAGATATACATGTATTCTATTAAAACATTGAAGTTAAATTTTCGAAAAAATCAAAATGATATATTTTTTTAACTCTTCCCTTTTGAATTTCTATAACGTTTCATTTAGTTAACCTTCAAAGTAATACATGAAAGCCACAAAATTGAGAACTATGGCATCTTTTTGTTGTTGCTAGAGCTACTACTACTGCTCCTCCTCCTCCTATTGCTGCAACTACTATTACTACTACTACTACTACTACTACTACTACTACTACTACTACTACTACTACTACTACTACTACTACTACTATTACTACTACTATTACTACTACTACTACTACTACTACTACTACTACTACTACTACTACTACTACTACTACTACTACTACTACTACTACTACTACTACTACTACTACTACTACTACTACTACTACTATTACTACTACTACTACTACTACTACTACTACTACTACTACTACTACTACTACTACTACTACTACTACTACTACTACTACTACTACTACTACTACTACTACTACTACTACTACTACTACTACTACTACTACTACTACTACTACTACTACTACTACTACTACTACTACTACTACTACTACTACTACTACTACTATTACTACTACCACTACCACTACTATTACTACTACTACTACTACTACTACTACTACTACTACTACTACTACTACTACTACTACTACTACTACTACTGCTGCTGCTACTGCTGCTGCTGCTGCTGCTGCTGCTGATGATGATGATGATGATGATGATGATGATGGTGACAATGGTGATGATGATAATGATGATGGTGAAAATGGTTTTTAGGGATGATGACTCAATGGAGAAACAACAAAAGCTGGGAGAGAGAAGAGAGAGAAAAGAATATAAAAAAAAAAATACAAAGCAGAGCTCATAGCACTAAAATCAGGATCAAATTAAAGTCCAGTGGATCAGATAGCCCATCCCACGCGCGAGAAAGGTCAGAGATGCGACTACTGAGTGACAGAATGATGCGACTGTTTGAAAAAAAATGATCTTAACCCATGACTCGAGCTTGAGTGCCCTGCAATCTCGCTCACCAATCTCTGAGTTGACACCATCTCTCTCTCTCTCTCTCTCTCTCTCTCTCTCTCTCTCTACACACACACACACACACACACTTTCTTTTTATCTCTCTCTCACACACACACACTCTCTCTCACACACACACACTTTCTTTTTATCTCTCAAGCTCTCTGACTCTGTCTCTCACACTCTCTCTATCTCCTTACCTCTCTCACCCTCAAGGACTCGAGGACCATGGTGTTATCAGCAGTATTGGTTTATCGATCTGTCTGATTCTGATAAAAGCTTTATTTACTGCCCTGGGTCTCTCGGGACAAGTGAATATCTTTTTTTTTCTTTCTTAACTTATCCATCTCAGACCAGTTTACGAGTGGGCGTCTGCGATAGGGAGAGGTGTTGAGCTTGAGAGTCTCATAAAATGCTTATGGGAGGATACTGCAAACAAGAAAATAGTGGTGATAGATAGAGAGAGAGAGATACAGAAAGAGAGATAGAGAGAGAGAGGGAGAGAGAGACGGAGAGAGAGAAAGAGGGAGAGGGAGAGAGAAAGAGGGAGAGAGAGAGAGAGAGAGAAAGAGAGAGAGAGAGAGGGAGGGAGAGAGAGAGAGAGAGAGAGAGAGAGAGAGAGAGAGAGAGAGAGAGAGAGAGAGAGAAACAACTTGCGATTCAAACTTTTTTTCGACACCATATTGGTGATTAATGAACGTTACGAATAACTACCGCCGACTGATTCAACTCAGGGTTTCACATATAGTGATTTACGCCCTTTACGTTGCTTTGATTAGATTTAGTCTCACATCACTTTTTCATATATATATATATATATATATATATATATATATATATATATATATATATTTAGAGCATTATTGTTAGGGAGTTTATGTTGATGTTAGGTTCATTTGCAGACGCACATTCAGAAAATATTTAAGTTGTTTCCATCGCCATTTGCTCTGTGGCAATCTAACAAATGTCTTAGTAAAATAGATTTAAATATCGCCATGCACGGAGTTGTTATATTTCTGAAACTACTTCTAATTTAGACACCAAGTAGGTGACAGATACAAGCTGTGTTTGGGCCAAACTCATTTTTTTTCAAAGGATCTGTACAAAAAATGTGTCTTACAAAGTTTAAATGTATCGTTTCTTTAGTAGAGACCATAATTTTTGTCTTTTTTTTTTTTTTTTGGTTTTTGTTTAGTTGTTGATGTATGCTTATTTTTTGGAGTTTTTAATTTTCCTTTTTTTTTTTCTGATGGTCCAAGTGCACGTCGAAAATGCTGAGTGTAAACCCTTAAAATGTGTAAACTGGTGGTCTAGTGGTAAAAACTCGACCCTCGATCGGATTATGTGATCCAAGGTTTGAATCTTGACTCGGTCAGGTGCAATGTGAAATCCTACGGAAAGTGTCTTTTCACAAATTTCCTCACAGTACTCACTTTTAATATGAATAACCCGCAGTGGGCAATGAAATATGTTGTCAGTATGCTGGAGTGACAAGCTGTTTCTAATAGCTGTTTCTTTTGTGAATTCTGAAAGATATCTTGGTTTCTGATGATCTGTAGAGGAATCTCTGTAACGCATTTTCTGCACCTAAGTAGGAAATAAAATAAAGACGCTCATATCTATTCACTTATTCACCGTTGCATGAAATTCACGATCCACAGGGGCAATCATTATGAAAATTGAAGTGTTTATTTAGGGATAAACAATTAAGTTATCACAGTCAATATGAAAAAAAAACAGCGTAAGACATGGCAGTATAAACCAGGCTCCAGAGTTAATTGAATACAAGTCGGTTTCAATTTTCACCTTCCACCAAATTTATCAAACTATTGGCGCTGGGAAATCCCACTTAATTCTTTAAAGGGAAATCAGATGTGTCTGCCCAAGCACTAAAAAAAAAAAAAAAACACCTTTCTGAAACCCTCCTCATGGCATACTGTATAAAATCTAATGCAAACATGCACTGAGCATTCGGCTGCTGTATGTTTAGCCTTGTATTTGATAACATGGAATATGGCTGGGGGGAAAATGCCGTCGTTTTCATTTTTAATTAACTACATAATTGTGTAACAACAAATTGAACGATGATTAACATAAATTACATGTATATAAATCCCGTATTGCTCTTTTAAAGAGTAACAAGTACGAAAAAAACAGCAACCGATAAATTTTGGCGGCCCTTCAAGGTAAACATTGAAGAACTAGGCGAGCTTTCGTGTCTATTCCTATCTCGGGTCGTTCATCTAACCCCAATTTGCACCTTATCTACATTCTCGTCCTGCAAAGGAAAAAAAAAAGTTTTATTCTAAAAATATAATTACAACCAAATATTCAAGCTCTCGTCTTCACTCTTCAGACTGTCAATATCAACAGTCTTCCACACACCCACACAGCCACGCACTGGTCTAATCCCATGACAGTCTGGTATTAAGATAAAGATGTCTGAAATGAGATAAATCAAATAGGCCTGGCAATGAAACCCAAAACAAAACTTGGGCTCTCCTTTTCATTTTCTCTGTTTTTTTCACGCCTAGGTTCGAAATCGATCGATTTGAGCCAGCTGCAAACAGTATCGAATAATTCGACCTTTCCCCAAGGGCGTACACACAAAAAAACAACATCAACAAAACATCCTTCATCTGGATACCCTGCATTCAAAAAAAAAAAAATAAATAAATAAAAACTTCACTTTGAGAGGAGGTGTAGGAGGTTCACAGATCGAGAACAACTACACAATCTCATTTATGTGAAGATCTTAAATACCTCTCTCCTTCCTCACTCACTCACATAAACACACACACACGCGCGCATCGCCCAATGGCCTTAACAACATACGCAAACAAATCCGTCTGTCCTTCTATAAAAGCTAGATTAGAGAATAGACACCGGTGGATTAGTGGAGGGAGATGGCTCAGCGATAAGACCTGTCATACCGAGGCAAAACTAGGGTGAGCGGCGGAGCTAGAAATCAAAGCCCTGTCTAAAGGGTCCTATTTTGTAGGGGAATGGGTTCTATTTTGCAGGGGTTAGGGTAGAACTATTGAGTACCAAGATAAGATAATTACTAAAAATTAAAATAAAAAAAAGGTTGTTTTTATTTTGAGTGAGTGTGGAGGGGGGAGGGAATAAAAAGAGAGGTTAGCTTGGAAAATGCAGAATACATTCAGAATGGTACCTTAGAGAAAGAGAGAGAGAGAGAGAGAGAGAGAGAGAGAGAGAGATCGGGAGGGTAAGGGGGAAGATGGAGCGAGAGAGACAGATCAGCTGAAACAAAAGCAGGCAAAGTAACAGAGAGGCAGTTTCGAGACGGTGCATGTGTCTAGTCTGTGTGTGTACATGTGTGTTTGCGCGGACTAGAACAAGGAAATTAAACCAGTGCGAAACAGCCACACAAAACACTAAGCCTTAAAAAGTTTTTCACAAAATCAAAAGAGAAATTTGTATAAAACTTTGTTGACTTGAGTTAACTGTAAAATAATGTTGATCGAATAATGTTAGGTTGTCTTCTCTAAAAGAATTTAAAAAAGGCAAATAAAAAAAAAAGACTTGCAGTGGTTCCTACACTTGCAGTGGTTCCTACAGGCTGTGTACCAACAATTGAATCAGGGTGAGTGAGGAATAAAGAAGAAAGAAAGAAAGAAAGAAATATTCATATTGTCCATGCGAAAATAAATGTAAAAAATACATACACATATAAGTATCATATCAAAGTAACACACCTGGCTTACAATTTCCACTCGCAGAAAATATTCCTGTATTAATACGTGCATCTTGAAAACCTTTCAGAGCCTAAATTCGACCTTGGCGCGTTCCATCTTAAATCCGGCCAAAGTACAGCCAAAAGTGCTTGAATGGTTGAACTTTTCATATCCCATAAATAAATGCGAGGTATACTTTGGGCTGTGTTTTTTTTTTAGTAACATTATTTTTCTAGACCAAAATTAATGGACTGAAGAAATAATTATAGGACTACACAAACATAACAAACACAAAACAAAACAATAAAAAAGGACACACATAGGTTAAGGTGGAGGTGTCAGCACTGTTTTGCCAAAAATAAAGGCTAATCTAAGCAGAAATGTTTTGGGCAAAATAAGTTCCTGAGAAGAAATGAACAGCGAGCGAATACTTTCCAACTGATTGTTATCACAAATTATTGTTATAAGAATGCCGTTTGTTTGTTGTCCTTTTCTCTCTCTCTCTCTCTCTCTCTCTCTCTCTCTCTCTCTCTCTCTCTCTCTCTCTCTCTCTCTCTCTCTCTCTCTCTCTCTCTCTCTCTCTCTCCCTCCCCCCTCTCTCTCTCATCTCTCTACATCATCTATCTGTCTCTGTCTCTCTCTCACCCATCTATCTGTCTCTGTCTCTCTTTCTCTCTCTCTCTCTCTCTCTCTCTCTCTCTCTCTCTCTCTCTCTCTCTCTCTCTCTCTCTGCGTTCACTTTTATTTATCCTTTCCACTCTTTTCATGAAAGAAAGAGTAACAAGGATTCACCAAAGTACAAAATGTCTATAAGTGCAAGGCATAATTTGGAAGTCTAGAGGTCATGACTGTTTACATCCAGCACTACTCATCTCTTCGATTTTGTAAAAGAGAGATAATGCACGCATGATTGGAAAGGCCAAAAAGACTAAAAGTGCAAACATCCTTTCATCAACTTATATAGCATATCCTGCCCCCCCCCCCCCCTTTTTTTTTTGTAACTCACATTTCTATTGTTCGATAAAGAGCCAATGGTAAAAAGAGAGAAATAAAGAAAAAACTAGCATGTTGCCCCAAATGTCTCTTTACACAGTAACAATCCTAGGTTCGCTCACCTTTACTTTTCTTAACTTCTCCTATTTCCACCCCTCCCTCTTTAATTGCTATCAAGTCATTGGTAAATCATTTTATATTTTTTATATTTGCATTGATAAAGAATTTAAAAGTATTGTTCAGGGACATATTCAACAAAACAAAGTCCAAGATCAGTTAATACAAAAAAAAAATTATATATATATATATATATATATATATACACACACACAATAGTGCACAAAAGTAACACGTTGAAAGCATTAATACGTGTGTCTTTTCTCTCACTTTATGGGTGTTATAATATGATGAACATTTCATGGCTCGGCATACTGATTTGGAGCTGTTGTTCAAATGTGATTTCTCTAAAGATTTATGAAAATGGTAAAGGACACAGAGAAAAGGTTAGGGTAGGAGGCCTTTTTTAAAAATAATAAAGAAGATACCAACAAACCAACAAAATTTTTCTGAAAAAAAAATTTGCCGGAAAGACGGTGTAGAGAAAGAAACAGGATAATATGTGGTAAAAAATATACGGTAAAACTGATAACGAAGAACAAAAGGCAGGGCCGTGAATGGCCTAAATAGATGGCACAACCATCAACTAAGTTTGCCCCAACAATTTGGTTGGTATGACAACTTACTTCAGTGATACTTTGTATCTTTATGTTTCTCTTCTAGAATTTGCTTTTGCCTGTGGAATCCAAATATTATGAACATTGCCCATTTAGCCCCCCGTTCCACATAGCTGCGAGGTAGGCCTATCCCTTTGCATGGACCACAAGTAAGTAGATTCCCTAATCGTTTCCTTTTCATTTTCTCTCTTTCAGTCGAAGCTATTTTTGTTTATTAATATATTATTCTCATTCATGTTACTTAATTGTATGAATCTACTTTTTAAAACTTATGGTTTATTTATTCGATACTTTTCGCAGCTTTTTAAAAATATTTTAATAGTCATTAAATTTAATAAATAAGCACGAGATGGTAGCGGCGGAAATCGAAACAAATTTCAACAATCCATTTCAGAATGCCTTTCTGCCTGCTTTACAAGAGACATCTTAACTTTCTTCGATTAAAAAAAAAAAAAAAAAAAAAAAAACAGGATCAGAGTTTAAACAAAACTATTTCCTTATGTAAAAGATACCGTCATATCCATTGCTTTAAACAAATGTAGGCAAATCAGTGCTATTCATTATTATGTGCATGATTTAGCGACAGCTGGGAGTTTCCAGACTTTACGTAACATGTAGAAATGGTCTTGACTACAGAAGAGTCATACGAGCTTAATATACAGCAAATCACGTTATGTTTCTCATAAAAAAAAGAATAGTGTTAATAGCATTGTTACTTATTGGTCTACATAGTTTGGACATGTTACCTAACGACTTCATTATGAAATTCACAGAACATAATGATAGTATCCTGTGGGACATTTTGGCAATTTGATATTGCAGTGTTATCGCCGACTCAATCTGAACACTCGAATGAGCACAAGGACAAAGCAGAACGACAAATTACGAGTAAATGTCATTTACACAGAGTCAGTTAAAAAAAATAAGTGGTGAGCGAGAGAAAGACAGAGACAGAGACAGAGGGGAAGGGGGAGGAGGAGCAGGAGGAGGAGGAAGAGACAGAGAGAGAGAGAGGCAGATAGAGAAACAGACAAACAGACATTATATTAGCAAATAGGACATTATCAAAGGAAGCGTGAGTCCTGGTTATGTAACGAAATCTACATTGTTGTTACTTGAAACCATAAACCATATCAGTCTACTCCTGACTACGGTCATGTCAAAAGGAAAAAAATATTATATGTCTGTTACGTGTTTTATAAGCTGTCTGGCAATTTCTTTTCATTTGTTCTTATTTTATAAGCGATCCTTCCAACATGCTGAAAACTCGAGTTGGTCGAGATTTTTCATCAAATAATTAACCAAATCTGAAAAAAAGATAGTTATAAATATTTAAATCCGCAATGGTTTTTTAAATGATGAAAAAAAAAATAAGAGGAAGAAGAAGAGGGAGAAAAAGAAAGAAGAATAAAAACCCAGAAGCAAGCTTTGATGTGAAGTTTGTGACATAATTATGAAGCAAGGTATTCTATTCAAACTACATCAATAATTTCTTTCTTTGCTTCACTCTCAGTTTAGTTGACTTTTACATGAAAGAAGTATCGCATCAATTACATCGAAGTCGGCAAATCAAGATGAGTACTTGAACACATCCATCAATATCTTGTTTCAGCATACTCAAAGCCAGTGCTTTAGTATACAACCACCAATATTCCGTCATGTTAGGTTGAAGAAGTTGCTGTTTGATGTTGTTTTTGAACCTGCTGCCTTTGTTACGCAAGCTTACCTTGGAGGGTCTGACTAGATTTCGAATATCTATGAAGAAGAACGCCTTCTATCTAAAAATTACTGTTAGAAGATCGGTTGTAATGACAAAGTGCAATAACTGTATAACTCCTAGTTACACAGACTATTAGAAGAGTCTGGCAAGCAAGGATCAAGTGCCTGGTAAGGTTAGAATCAATCAGTGACCTATAATAGTCAACGCCAGGATTCGATCCTATAACCTAGACATAGTCAGTCTGTCGCTATACACACATCCCAAACGACTTCCCTGTTGTCTCGACCCATCAGATCCTGAGATCAGACAGGTATGTTCGTCAACACAAGGACTGAAGATGGACAGTCCATGTTTGACAAAAGACATGCCGTCGCGGCGAGTGTATGAACAACAGACAACAAAAAAAGGGCAAAGAAAAGAACTGTTTCGAAAATGTTTCCTCCTAAATACCACCCTCCATTTTCTTTCTAAGAACTAGGTGAGAAAAATCGTAGAAATCGAGGGAGCAAAAAAACTCCAACAAACAGCCAAACCAAACAACTACTGCAGAATCAAAGGTTTTCTTGAAAGGACTTGGCAAACCTATACATTGAAGAGATGCTTTTGCATCGCAGTTTCTCCGGTGCCAAAAAAAATTGAGTTACTTCGTGTTTTGCTTGATGAAGAGGCTGTTATGCAATAATATAAATCAAGAACAAAAAGTGCGAAAAGAGACCAAAGAGAGTTATTATTTGCTCTAAACAGGATTTCCCACAACTTCCTCCAAAAGATAAGGAAGAATATCTAAAACAAAGGATGAAATCCTCAAAAATAACTGAACTAAAAATATTATTTTTTTCAAATCCTTACCAATGAGACTCATGGTCAAAAGATAAACTGGTACTTTTTTTTTAGTTTTAGGATGTCCATTAAACCAAAATTGAGATCTATCGATTGATACGTTGTTTGATATAGCCTGTCCGTTGTTTTTTATTCTGAATTTTAAATCCTTTAAACCACTAGACTTTCTTAACTACAAATAGATCAAATACGTACAACAAAACAAAGTTACAACCCAGGGCCAGAGCTAGGAGATCATGACTCGGCACAGTCAACGTAATCGTTGTAGTAACAAGGACCATAAAAATTCAACTGCGCCATGAAATGCATGCTAAATGATAGTCTTCCCAGCAGCCCCCTTTCGGTCTCCTTAATAATGAGACACGCCGCCATATTGGCTGGATATTATATCTTACTGCGAAGCAGACATGTGCAGTTTTATGAGAGATGGTTAATTGATTGATTAGTAAAAGGTTATTTTCACAAGCCTGGACAAAGCCTAATACACCATGAGCTCATCATTTTTCTTCTAATTTATTGAAAACAAAAACTTTATAATCAATGAGAAAATGAAGACTCTGCAAGCCTTGATTTAAAAAAAAATTGCAATCACACTTTAGCGCATTGAAGGACTACGATCAGAGTTGTTTTTTTTTCCTCGTATTGGATATTTACCCTACATAGTATTAGAGACTGAACCAACTGTCTGGATGGATGCCAAGTAACCTCAACCTGATGTCAAATGAGTCAACAAGTAAGACAACTGAAAATAAAGAAAAGGACAGGCCAGGTTGGTGGAGAATCGATCCTGTCGCCAGGTGGACAAGGCCAGGAGTCAGTTGATCGACTGGCCTCCCAATTGTCGACCCAGCGCCCTAACGATCATGCGCCCATGCCTGTCCATTTTAGAGAAACAAGGTAATCTGACTTTTTCTTCTTTTTTTTTTTAGTTTTTTTTTCCTTGCACAACATTCGATCCCAATCGCCTCCTTAGCCCTCCTTGCTCAGGTTAAAAGATAGTCACACTGAACCCATCCACCAACGACAAAAAAAAAGTCACGTATAAATCGAGCACATGGTCTCATTCTAAAATAATATTGCATAAAATCTAAAGCACGCTTACTGGTGACAGTTTCATACAAATTGATTTTTAAATAGTATTTTTACACAAGTCAATAACTTTGAGAAACTAAAACTAATGATGGAAGCAAATAATATTGTTAGCTGACATAGGTGAGCCACCACTGACGTCTTGTTCGTTTCTATTTTCATAGGCGACGATTTAAGCATAAAAAGCAATGAGTAAGACCCTTATCGATAGTGAGTATTTTTACAATTTTTTGCCCCACTATCCAGCAATTGAATATAATCTACAGACTGCAACTAAGACTAATCCGCAGTATTAAAGGATTTACATAGGTAGGGGCTACCTTGATTCAGATCTAAAGGGTATAAAAAAAACACGATAACAAAAATAAATCAATAACGCATAAAATGTTACAGTATTTGCTGTTAAACCAGTCCAGCGCCTACGAGGTCGTGCGGTCTGCATGTGCTTGGTAACGATGTAAGCAGGTCTGCCCATAACCATACGGGAGGAATATAATCATAAACTATTTTTCCAGGTCATTGAAATAGATTTATTTGAGGTTTGTGAGCAACAGAGGGTCGTTGAACGTTGGACGGGTTTTTACTCATGTACTTTCCACATAACAATAGATGTGCAAACATTTTTAAAATTGTAATATATACCCTATAATGAGGCAACAATGGAAAAAAAAGTTCTGATCAAAAGCAAGGGAAAGAAAGAGAAACTGAAGGGGAGAGAGTTTGGAAATTCGAATGGAAGGCGGATCACGGATTGATGACAAGGTTTTAACTGTATACATCACTCTCTCCGAAAAATGATATAATCTTAAATGGGTTTATAGATTAATGATAGACAGGTGCAATTGATGAACAAAAGTTATCGGGAAACAAAAACCACCATAACATAATGGTCGTAAAAGTGTCAATAGTAAGCCGACATTTGATATTGATTGAGTCCGTTCTGTTAACGTGTGACCTATATCTTTTGGTTATCTAGGTCAACCCTAGATTCCTCACTCGTGAAAACACCATTTACATAACGTTACGCCAATTGACATCAATAAACTGAATGTATATGCAAGATGTTGCCAACTTCGCAAAAAGTGAAAAGTGAAAAGTGAAACAGATCAACGATTGTTTCTTGAATTTTTCTTTCAGTATCGAGTAATGCACAACACGCTTTTCGGTTTCCCACGCTTAGGCTTTAGGGCCAAAATCCGAAATGATTTAAATAAATGTCCAACTTCATCGATTAGATATCAAAGGTCGAGCGCACACACACACACACACACACACATAACACGTCATGTAAATATAGGGGAAAGTGTAAGAAAAAAAGTTCTTTCCCTTCTTGCATAAAACCAGATGGCCAAGTTGGTTATGTGTCTAATAAGTCAGTGCTCTCTCTCTCTCTCTCTCTCTCTCTCTCTCTCTCTCTCTCTCTCTCTCTCTCTCTCTCTCTCTCTCTCTCTCACTCTCTCTCTCTCTCTCTCACCTCTCGGTTAAGTCATGTTTAACACCTGGATATCAGCTGCTTGAAAAGCAATCTAAGATGGGGGTGTTTCAAAAAGAATTTCCCAAAAATTAAAAGCGTTGTGTTGACTGCATAAGCATCCGGGGTGAAGGAAAGAAGGAAAAAAAAGGAGGAAATAGATGAGCGCTGTCTAAAAATCAGGACAAACGCTACGCACACAGCACGCGCGTTGGCCGTGATCTGTGTCGGGTATTTTTAGTAGTATGAGAGTGAGCTGGTCCGAGTCGCTGCTGCTATAGCAATTGCCTTCCCTGCTGCTGATGGTGTGAGAGACGACGCGGCAGTAACGCGTTCATGCGCTCAGCAGAGTGAGCGGCTCCCAACAGAGCAAGCACACAGGTCTATTGGGGTCAAGTCACTTCTAGACAAATCTCTGACCCATTTCCGAGACAGGTCTAAAACTAATGTAGGCTCAAGCTTCTCGTCAACGATCAAGGTCGAATTAGGTGCTCCCAGTTTCTCCAGTCTCGAATGGTGTCTCGTATGTAGCTGCATAGTCTTGTGCTGTATCCATGTTTTGTTTTGATCTGGTTTGGTTTTGATTTGTTATGTTGTTCCTGTTTTTTTTTTAAATAGCGAAGTTTTTGGGGTTCGTTTAATACTTCCTTCAAATTCAGTCCTGAAAATGATTTTTTTCCCCCCCATCATTTTCTTCTCTTTACTCTGCTCCTGCGCATCCATTAAACGAGAAAATTTAGGAGCGAAATTCTCAATTCATCAAGTCTTCACACTCAGACAAACAGTAGATTTTCGTTGCAAGGAAAGGTAGATTGACATTTACCAACTTTTTGGTATCAATTTTCTGTCGAAACTTGCACCAAGAGACCATCCTTTAGGTCTAAGACAGCACTGAGACTGCACCTCAAGGAAGAGAAAATATGTTCGAATCTTTATCTCAGTTTGATAATTGTGACTTTTTCAGGGTTGCAGCATTTCCAATGGCTGCCCTCTCAATATCCCCGGCTTGATAATTCACAAGATAACCTCAAGCCTCTTTCCTCTCCCAGATCTATTGGAGGGATTGACGGGACGCTAAAGATATAAGAGCTAGTTTTACCTCACCCTCACTTTCAGCCTCTCGACTGGTCTACATAGATCTGATATTTTCGTAACTTAAGGTGCTTATAATCTTACCAAAAGGTCTCTGAGCAAGCTGTGGTAGATTAAATCGCCCAGGTTTGTTTGTTTGTTGTTGTTTTTTTAAAGCCTTTTATCTCTGAATCAAACTGTCCTTGCTATGTGCAAACTGCATTATTTCCGTGTTTTGGAATTCACCCTTTATTCGAACGTTACTGTTGCACTGGGAAATGAGAGTTGTGCAAATATTGATATATCCCTCATTCTACGTCCTCACCCTTCTTCTGTTTCTGATTTGTTCCACACGATTCGAATATCTCCGCACACGATCACAGCACAACAGTTCTCTAGAACAATCCGGTTTCTTATGTGTGTGCTTTTTTTTTTGGCTTTTGGTTGCTTTTGGGGGTGCTTTTTTTCTTCTGTTTGAAACGATGTGAGAGAGAGAGAGAGAGGGGGGGGAGGGAGAGAGAGAGAGAGAGAGAGAGAGAGAGAGAGAGAGAGAGAGAGAGAGAGAGAGAGAGAGAGAGAGAGAGAGAGAGACAGACAGACAGACAGAGAGACAGAGAGAGTCAGAGAGACAGAGACAAAAAAAAAATAAAACTGGCCGATATAGCGAAAGACGGCAGAGAGATTCACCACTCACCCAACATCAACAGTAGCTTCTTCTACCAGAACATTCTCTGTCGTTTCGTTGACCCTCAGGAACACGTAACTGTCAAGTTGAGGGAGCACCGCTGAAAAGTAAACGTAAATAGTTTTAGAATTCAGCGTTCAAATCGATGATCATCGTCACAATGACACAATATATAGGGCTTGAAACAGTGACAAATTGTGCTGCTCAACTGATTGATAAGTCTCCAGCAACTCTGCTTGACTTGGCAGACCATCTTATTGCTGAGCTTTTTGGAACCAATGTACCGATATAATGTGTTAAAATGTTATAAAGCAAGTTTTTTTTTGTTTGTTTGTTATGTAGCTGAGTATCACATATACACACACACACACACAAAATAAATAAATAAAACCCCACATAGTTCATGCCATACGAATTTTAATGGTTTTATAGGCATTGCTTAAGTGTCTAAGTAGCAATGAGAGCTATAATTAAGTAATAAAAATCTGATTTGGCCTCTCCTTGAGCCGCTTAAATAATGCATGTTCATCTCATCACGACCAAAAAAAAGATTAAAAAAAATACATTATAACAATAAAAGTTATTGGTGCACGCTCTTCATAGTTTTAAAAGGCCTTCCTTAGAATACTAGTATTTTACTTCTTGAAGACTACTGTCACAGTCAGAAACTAAAGAAGAAAAAAAAAAAAGAAAGAAAGAAAGGAAAGTATGTGGCGTCACTATCATCCATTATATAAATTAGGTCAAGTGTTACTACCCTTTGCTGATATTGAACACGAAAAAAAAAAAGAAAAGAATGCAAAAAACCTGCTTTTGGAGACTCTTCAATGAAAGATTTTTATCCCGTGACCCTAACACTAACAGTGCGCGAAAAGATTTTTGCATTCCGTCTCGTACCAAAGAAAAAACGTCGATAGAATCCCCTGGAAAGTGAAACCCATAAAAATGTACGATAATAAAGAATTTGTCCACACAAACATACATACATGATAGAACTTGCGACGGACATAGCGTGCATAGCTTCTACATTCTTATTAAACAAACTTCAATATGTTTCTGCTAAAAATCATATCAAAACGCATGAGTGAAACTAAAGGTGTTCGATAAACACTGACATCACCATTTTAACATAACATCAGTACGTAAATATTCAATACATCAAGAAAAATAGCTCTAATAATTTGAATAATAGAGCTACAATGCCTTTATGACTTTATAATTATTAATTTTTACACTGAGTTGCCTTGTTTGACTACCTGTGTGCCCGTGAGGTACACAGATTAAAGACTCGAAGAAAATGTATCCTCCATCGATCTGGTAATGATCCGGCAAAATATTACCGCTAACCAAAGGTCTATGCACCTGTGACAGACCAAAACCAGACCCGATGCAATTTCCGCGCCAAGGACATAAATTGTTTTTCTAACCGTTTCATGATACTTCCTATGCACCGGATTGCCTGTGTTTGGGCCTCAAAGACTTGCCCTTTAAGTACAAATGTACTTGTGTCATCGCAACCTCTGTAAAGCTCTTTATATAGCTGAAGTTGAATGAGGTTAGGTTTATGTTCGCCGCCTTAATTACGGTTCCCACTTGGGTAAAGCTACTTGAAGCTTTTAATTATAGACCTTAGATGCCGCTCACATAAAGGCTCTTTAGACTATGGCCTACTCGTTGAGAAACGCGTGATCGAAGGTTGTACAATCGTCAAGAACACTGAAGCATTTATATTGACATGTGCACATGTGAAAAAACATTGTCCGCGTTCATTAGGACTTGGCCTTTGAATACATTTCGTAAATAAATACTTTGGTATAGGTTATTCATGGTTGACTTATTTTCAAAGTTTAAAAGCAAATTCAACCATACATTTCAAAAGCTCTTAAAAAAGAGAATGACAATGACAAAAGATTAAAAAAAAAGTAAAAGAAAAAATGATATAGAAGCGCAGTACTATACTAGTAACAATGTTACTTTGTCCTTCGTTAAATTATCATGAAAAATTCCGCAGCCACACATAGACTATTATGTTTACAAGGTTAGATTCTTGCCTTTGCCCTTTAGAAATGTGTGTTTTGGGGAGAGGGAGTTAAATGTTCATTAATTTTCCATTGCACTGGAGTGATCATGGTTATATAATTAATGTATTTACATCTACCTATTGAATAGAGGCAATTACTTGTAAAACCAACAGTAAGTAAGAGAAATTTCATTCTCGCATCTATGTGCCATAAATGTTTTGCTTTAATTTTGCGAAGGCCATTACACATGTAGTTAAAGTACATGAAAACTGTTTTCTACAAAAACGGCGGGAATGATTAGACGAATCGTATTTGAGGTAGCCAGATATGTAATAGAGAGGGAGAGTTGTTTAAAGTACAAAGTTCTGATTAATAAAGGCACTACGTTATAACCCGATGGTGCTCCGTCAAATGTTACTGAGAATACCTAAAAAGATTTCAGTTCTCCAAGTACTGAATCTGCGCTGAGATTTCAAATCCTTAACTTAGGACTTAACTATTACCTTGAAGCCAGTAAGACAAAGTCTAGGATTAGGGAAAGGAAATCTGCAGTATGTGATTTTAAAAAAAAAAGAAAAAAAAAAGTCTTTATCTGGGAAGAGAGATAGAAGCATTGAAAGCAAGAAGAGTGAAAGAAAATGATCGCTTACGCCACACAACACGATGATCCAACTTATATGCCGCAAACGATTGAAAATACATTCTGGTAATTCCAACGATGGCCAGTCAAGCTCCGTTTAAATTAAAAGTTTTGGCAGAAACCCCATGAAAGTTTCATCTAAAAAGCATTTACAAATTCTCGCACGTTATCCGAATGTAATGAAGAACATCCGCCATCCTAGCATGCGTCATTCTTTTCCTGGCAGTTACATTATTCATAATGAACATTGGATAGAAAACGCTCAAAATGGTGTGGGGAATTTTTTAAATGGGAAAATATCCGTATGTTCCATGTATACATTTCAAGAACAATAGATATAATTATACGACAGAACATTCCAAGCATTTTGAATTGGAAAAGATGAAAGATCTACCGGAAACGCAAACTTTAAAACTGCAGGTCAAAAAAAAAAAAGTTCTACCTTTCAACGGTTTTTAATGGCTTTTTGTGACCTTCCGAAAGGTCAACGAGGTTACCAAATTCGACTGACCCCATTTGAGAAAACAATAAAACCGAGATACAAGAGCCGACACTTACTGATAATTCCTTTCACGCAACTTAGACTGACATGGTTAGATTCGTCCTCTTTGACGCTTTACCACGTCAAAAGTAAATTAAAGGATATTCTTTGTTTGTTGATCCCTTAGTCAGACTGAATGGTTTTATTTAGTGGCAGAGCATCTATAGTTTTTTTTTCCCGATTTTTTCACCATGGCTTTCTATCAATGCAAGAAGAAAGTCAGTATCTAAGAAGGGGGAACACGGAATAACTAAGAGCAAGAAACGCTCAAGAACAAAGAGTTTAAACATAATTTTTTTTTCTTCCGCAAATGAAATATCAAAAATTTATTTTCAAATAGTATGAAAATGGAGCCATCTGATAAGAAAGGATGGATACAATATTGCTCATTTTCATGGAAGTAGAGAAATCGCTAGAGCCCTAAATCAAGAAGCGCTCAAATTATTCTATTTTTCTTTTTTTTTTTCTTTTTGGGTACAGTTGCAACTTATGGGCATGCAGACGACATTGCGTTTATTTTGAAGACAAAACAAAAGTAAAGAAAAAGGTGCGAAATGTAAATAAATACGTTCCCTTGACGTAAAGGCCGACATTGAGCTCACGTGTCAGTGAATGTGTTGACTTTCTGACTGGCACTGTCTCAAACATAAGAAGCCGATCGCATGTTATGTCTGGAGGGCATGGTGAGTTCAATATATTGTTTTTCCTTTTTTTTATAGTCCGTGCGGAGAGACGCTAAGAACATTAACCGCCGTATCACAGCCGAGTACCTGAACAAAAAGGTGAGCAAAACACGTTTTCTGACACATCTTTTGAAGCATGTGGGAGGGAAAGCAGAGTTTCCTTATTTTTTTCCCGACAGTCTATACCTTTGTCTAGAAATAATATGATTAAGCCATGCAATCAAGGTACGAAAAAGTTTACACCTAGTCGATATTCATAATCAAGTCATCCGAAGTTTGGGTAACCCGATAGGAAAATTAACAATTGTTAATGTGATGCAATCTATGCATTAACAGGGACAACTTTTGCAATGACATTGGTGGGCAGAGGCAAATCACCCTGATGAAAAGAAAGACGATCGATTGATTAAAAGTTTTTCACAATCTGTCATACACAATGGTTTCCACCACTTGAAAGTGATAAACTGGGTAAAATATAGTAAAATATCGTTACATATGCATAGAAAAAGAAGAGGAAGAAATGGCGAAAAGAGTTTAAAAGCCAAGATAGGTTAAAGAGATGTTTTTATACAAAAAAAAAAAAAAAAGCTAATCGTTTCGAGAGGAAAACCCCCAACCAAAACCTCATAAAACATAAAACGTGTGAGAGAATAATATATATATATATAAGAACCTAATAGAGACCATATTTTGCAATGACGACTGAAAAACAAAGTAATAATTACACAAAGATCAAATACATGGAGGGCTGATTATTGTTTTTTTTTTAAAGGTAGGCAGGTTTTCTTGGCCAGAGGATGTGGCACTTGTGATATTGAAATGCCATGCTAAAGAAGCCCTCTATAATCTCAAATCATTTCCTTGGAGTTCCATGTGCATAACGTCTGGATAACGTCTCGAACTCTTTTTGATTCCATCACATGTCAAATCTCAGGTGTGAGGGAAATTTTTCAAACAAAGTTATTCTTCTATTTGATAGCTGGGTACTTGAGGACGAATTGAATCCGATTGTTCAAGCAATAGAAATTACGGCGATGCAACGACTCTCCATATAATATACATATAAAATATATAAAAATTACTTAGAAAACTATTCTTGAAAAAAAAAAGCATTCCCTTTGTAGGTCACATTTAGAGAAATTAACTCACAACCAGTAAAAGGGAGAGAGAAACAGGTTGGTTGGGCATTTTCTAAAATCTAAAACAGCGATTTATTTGTTGTTTCGATATGCCTGTTTTTTTTAAGCAATCAACAATACTGTTTTGGAACCATCATACTATTGGTAAAATCTAATCCGAGGGAAATATACACGCTCTGACATTTAAAAAAAATATAAAAAACTAACATGTTACAAAATGTCTTTTTCTTTGAGCTTTCTTACTAAAGTGCTTTTCTATTAGGTTGATTGTGTGCACAGAATAGTGACTCCCAAAAAGGGTGAAAGAGGGTGGAAGTAATATTGGAAGTTTGATCATTTCAGAGGAAAACTTCTTGAACGAGACACAAGCACACATATTATTTTTACCATATTATTATTATTATTATTATTATTATTATTATTATTATTATTATTATTATTATTATTATTATTATTATGATTATTATTATTATTATTATAATTATAATAAAAAAAATCCAAGAATAAGATTCCACTTAGCAGTAAATGCAAAGTTTTACAGATCAGAAGCCACGAGAAAAGAATAAAACAAAAGCCGAAATACACCCAGCACGCGACCGAGTGATGAAGCATTCTGAATGACAGGTACTCTATCTTCTTCTTATCTTATCTTGGCTTCTCCTTGATAAGATAACGTTTTATATGGTATGAAAGTTTCCACCCTTGAAAAGATAATTAACGCGATTATAGGTGTTTTTTTTGTTTTTTGTTTTTTTTTGGTCCTTTTGAATACTATAGGACCTCTAAATGTAGCCCTCATTGTCGGCTGCTAGTTTTTACATTTTAACATAATCCATGTTATTTTTTTTTTAATTTTATTTATACATGAATATAACAACAACAATAATAATAAAGATAATAATAATAATAATAATAATAATAATAATAATAATAATAATAATAATAATAATAATAATGATAATAATAATAATATTGTGAAAAATTTCCTTCATGACACTATCTTGAATTTCGTCCCGTTCTAGGTAAGAAAAAAAAAAGGTAAAAATGAGCGTTTCAAATGTTTTATCTTTTAATGAAGACCTAAATACCTGTACCAAAAATAAAGTCTATTCATGCAATAAAACAGAGAAAGTTATGGCTTAATAGGTAGGACTATGGGGGAAAAAAAGGTGACATTGCACGAGTTGCCAAGTCTTTGGCAGCTTATAACAGATCTAAGGGGACTAACCCTTTATTTTCTAACCATGGTTTTGAAGCTTCTTTACAAGTTTGTTGTTGTTTTTTGTTTAGTTTTTTTTTTTTCGGTAAAAACAGAAAAGTCTATCTCTCATTAAATGTAAACTTATTATTATAATTTATCTTCAATTATTGCAAATATCTCTATCTATATTTGCTTATTACAGGACTTTAAAGAAACTCCGAAAATGTGAATCTATTTAAAGAGCATATATTTCAATATGTAATGATTAATGTCTTTTTCAGTTATATCAGTGCTTTTGTGTGGCGCTCAAAACTGTCGATGTTATTAAGTTCAGTGCTATAAAAGATAAATAAGAAATATAAATTTCATTTTCACATAAATGCCAGATTAAAATTCTAAGGTGTTTATCGTTTCCCTAAGTCCCTCTCAGAATCTTTATACGTGAATAACAAGCTGGATTGTACAAATGGATAATACTGTTAAAAGTTGCTCAATAAATTTAACCTCTAGCGGATGTTACATAGTACTTATTTTTCCCTGTGCCAATATACTTGCTTTACCATTAGTTAGGATATCAAACGAGTCTTTCATATGGCTCTTTTACGGTTATGTAATATGTATTTTCCATTTATTCAACAATATCCCCCCCCCCCCCTCTCTCTCTCTCTCTCCCCATTTTGCTCCTTTTTTTATCACTCTCCCTTCCCTCTGTTTTGCTCCTTTTCTCTCTCTCTCTCTCTCTCTCTCTCTCTCTCTCTCTCTCTCTCTCTCTCTCTCTCTCTCTCTCTCTCTCTCTCTCTCCATTTTGCTCCTTTTTTATCACTCTCCCTTCCCTCTGCTTTGCTTCTTTTCCATATCTCTCTCTCTCTCTCTCTCTCTCTCTCTCTCTCTCTCTCTCTCTCTCTCTCTCTCTCACTCTCTCTCTCTCTCCATTTTGCTCCTTTTTTATCACTCTCCCTTCCCTCTGCTTTGCTTCTTTTCCATCTCTCTCTCTCTCTCTCTCTCTCTCTCTCTCTCTCTCTCTCTCTCTCTCTCTCTCTCCCCCTCTCCCTCTCTCTCTCCCCCTTCCCCCATGCGAGGGCAAAAGCATTAGCGGGTTGATTTTTTTTTTCTTTTTTGTTTTGTCCTTTTTTTTTCTGAGAACCAACGGCATAAGCCTTTTTTTCTCCCTTCGTACATCCAAATTTGCATGGCTTCTATAATGCATGGGATACGGAGGCTGGAAATCTTTAAATCTATAGTCAGAGACAGAAGCTAAGAAGCGGAGATAACTCTAAACAAGAGAAGGGCGAATTTTTTTGGTTTTGTTTTGTTTTTGGCTACCCTCCAAACAAACAATATGACACTCTTACGCACAGAAAATTACATCCACATGCTTTCCCGAGACATAAACTGAACAAGCACTCGAACAATATTATTCGAAAGCATTTTAATTTTGAAAGGAGACCTCGAATGACCTCCAGACAAAATTAGAGAAATGACCGCTAGGCCAGCCTCGACTCGAGGGCTCCGGTCAACTTGAAATAGGCCAGTCTAGGCCAGTCGCCCATTTAGGCCGAGGTCAAAGACTCCACATCAATATTAGACGAAAAGCAACTTGTTATCCTTGAAATATCCGACATGACATTCGCGGATTTAGATGGTCCCTCTGAATGAAAATAATGTCCGTCTGGTCTCGCAATAGAGAGATTAATTTTATTCTCCCAGTGTTGTGACGGACTGAATTGGGATCTGCCACCTAAAGGAAGTTTATGGGGACTTCAAGTTCGATTTATTAATAGTCGTTGAATATCCTTTAGCCCTTTCACCTTTTCCTAGCCTGAAACACCGATTTTTTTTTTAGCGAAAGATGCCCATCTCGTTACGTACATGATATTCTCTGATTGCGAAGAGCTTACAGCTAACCCGACAACGACCATCTTCAGAGAAAAGCCTTGAAGACGACGCTAAGGAGCTCAGTAGGTGGAGCATTCGACTCACAGGTAACAGTCGCGTTCGATTCCTGGTCGGGGCTAGCCTAGTGATGAGAATGGATCTCAGTAAACCAGCCTGACGGAAACACGCGGTCTCCGAATGAGATTTCGCAAGTAACCAGATGACAGTCAGAGAGAGCCTTAAATTCTGGGAACTGATGGGGTTCTGCTTAAATTTGGGGCCAAGATTCTGAACATTGCTTTTGCCAGTTGCTTTATATCTTTAGACCCAAAATAAGCAGGGCATTGGCGGTTTGAGACACGCCTATAAAAGGCAGAATACATTCAAAATTTAAAAGAAAGGCGGACATTTGTATGATAGCAAAAGAAAAAAAAAGGTCTTATGAAGTAACCCTGTCATAATCTGCCCAATTTGTGCAATTTCAAATATGAGTAACCCCAGAAAAAATGACAATGCCCTGGCGCCAATGCTTATTTCATTACCTCTTTAGAGTATATGGGTTAAAAATAATGGTGAATACTTGGTGGCAGTGAGAGATATACAAGTATGCAGAAAGGTTGATGGAGGATTGAGAGATTGAAAAAAAAAAAAACAACTGCTCGCATTTCATCGTAAATGAGTAAACAGTACTGTGGTTGTCGAATGAACGAATGGATCAAAATCTGGAAGACACAGAGACAAAAGGGTAATAGCGTTCGCTTCGCACAAGTATGACCTAAAGTAACGAAAAACTCGGCATATTTACCTCGCCGGGATACCTTGCATATTCTGAACAGGGTCGCTAAGTAGGCCCTAATGGAATGACCATAAATGCGGACAGTGACCTTTGTATAAGCGGTACAGATACAACCGTGTACATTGTCCAGAATCCGATTAGTACACTTTTGTTTATTCCGGATCAGATTATATTACTCTGTGAGCGATTACATCCATAGGTTGACTTAGTTCAGGATAGCGAATTTAACCGATGGTAACCCAATTTGGCCGGATCAACGACCACCATTACGAATCGGGTCGCCTATGGAATGCCCGAACACGTGCTGGAAGCAGAGGAGATCAGCTTTTACAAAATATACATATACAAAGATACTAATGCATTTTTCTATAGCATCTAAAAATGCCCATCTACAGGTACATTCTTGCTTAAGTTGGCTGGAGAGAGACTATTTCTCAGGTGAGCCCTGTTAGTGCATATTCCAGAATGACTATGGTATTTGCAAGATTTATAGCAATGAAGGTAAGAGGCAAGGAATAAACACGTATTATGTTTAAAAATGGAGATTTCCTGTGACGAGTGATTGATATGAAAGTTATGGTTGCCTCATCTAATGTTATTGTTTCTCAGAATTGTATTCGATTACCATAACATAGCAGCTTAATTGTTAATCACTCGTAAAAAGGCTTCTTTTCCCGATACAAAGGAAAATTTATGTGCATGTTTGACAGAATTCATTACGGTTATTATAAACATGACACGAAATCTCGCGGATTTTGGAAAAAAAATAAATAGCGTTGATTATTTCTCCTGTTGACGTACAACGTCAGCCCCAAGTCAAAAAAAAAATAATAACCAACGCCCAAATGCACCAAACTTGAAACTTGATGCTGGAAAGGTCAAAACTTAAAAATAAAGAGACCATTCCTCGCACCACTGATAAACAGTTCATACAAAAAAGTTGGACTGGAAAATAACATCTAAGCTAAGTCAGAAGATATCAACGCCATAAGTCTGGGGGCAGTGATAAAGACAGTCTTTGATTAAAGAAAATAATAATAAAAAAACAAACAAAATAAAAAAGAGACATATGTGATTTAAAAAATACCAATTGCAACCAGGAGATTTGAACGTTTGAAAGATGGGTGTTGAGCTAGAGGATTATACAGAGCACTGCTGGCATGGCAGAACACGGTGTCGGGAAACTAGTGGATTATGTCTGTTCCTTTGCAAGTAAGAAGTAACCAATTACTTCTGAATCATCCGACATTTTTTTTCCTTGGTGGTCAAGGACAATGACCTCATGCAAAGCAAGAGGTCCAATATTGTTTTTGTCTTTTATTGTTTTTTTTTTCCTTTTGTTAAGCCGCACATCTGGAAACAGCATGAAGAAGCTGAGAAGACATATGCTTCAACAAATTTTGAAGCTTGGAAAATAACAGAAAGACATCGACATTGCATTTTTCAAACGGAATGGGATAAAGCTAAATCTTTTGGGGATTCTAAAACCTCAAAACTGAAAAGTTCACCACCCTTAAATTTTCACGTTCTGCTGAGTTTAGCGTTCCACCTGAACCCATTTTCATTCAACGGGAGATTTTGATCAAAGGGTATCCTAATCCACGCCAATCCACCCCAGTGAACGCTGGCACGGTGGAGGAAGCCTTTCGCAGGAACCGGTTTAGGCGATTGTTTAGGATACAGAACAGGTGCTTCAACTCCCTTCGACAGGCAAACACAGGGGCACCATTGCTTTCGACATTCGCAATACGATACGAAACGCAAGAAGTAAACTTACGTTTACATACCGAGATTAAGAGAACTGTACTGTTAGATAGAGACAAAAGTGTCTGATGTCTTAGCTGGGTTGATTAAAAATAGATTTTGTAAAAGATCCATTAGTGCGGACCAAGTATGTCTAGAAATAAATAACGTTATTATTTTTTCTTGCTAGCTTAGGTAATTCTTTCCTTTCTTGGTACGTGATGCATGAATCAAGAAGTGCAGTGCATTCAGCAGAGAAAGTGAATATGGGCAGGAAATGCACGATTTTTCACATTTACCGAAGAGCTGGAGCTTAGAGATATAGGTATCATAAGAGTACAAGAGAGAGAAAGATAAAGACTGAGAAGAGAAGAGAGAGAGAGAGACACACACACACACACACACGGACGGAAAAGAGAAAATATTGCCGTGATTCCTCTTTTGATGTCACAACACAGTTGACAAAAGTTGCTAAAACATTAGATGTGAAAGATAAAGATTGTCCCTTTCAAGTTAGATCTGCGTCAATAGTGTAAAAATTGCTAGACCCAGCACTCTCTATATCACGGCCGTAACCCGAGAGCTCCCCTTTCCTCTTTCCCTATTACCTACCATCACCCATCAATTACTTCGTAAGACATGGCCTGATGTAAAAAGTAAACACTCGACAGCACATGACCTGATTCGCTTAAGATAACAGAGACAGAGAGAGAGAGAGAGAGAGAGAGAGAGAGAGAGAGAGAGAGAGAGAGAGAGAGAGAGAGAGAGAGAGTTTATCTTTCACCGCGTAACAAGATCAGTCTCTCATTCATAACAGTACTGCGCCGTTTTCTATCCCTTTCCCGTTAAAGCCCTATTTGGTCGGCACGGTCGGGGTCATAGCTCAAATATGGCATTGACCCCATTTGACCTTCGAAAGGCTGTGTAGACTTTCTGCAGCAGGACGCAAAAGAGCGGCTAATTAATTATGACGACATGACGAGGATTACTAGTCCCCTAAGGATTCATTTTTAACAATGTCGTTTCGGGCAAAAAACTAATGGAAGGGTCAAGATACTCTTCCCCCACCCCCTCCCAAAACACACACACAAAAAAAAACGGAAGTTACGTCACAGGTGGTGATAAGCAAAGAAAATCAAAAGATTGCACCTCAAACAATATTTACCAACACAATACAAGCCAAAGTTTAAATTCTAAAGATCGTCAATCAACGCACTGAAGGCTCATTTGAATATAATTTGTCTTAAACTTTGAGACACGTCATGTGATGGCAACGCTGGGTTGATTGAAATTTGGACGTTAACACCATCCCTTCACATTGGCCTCACAAGGCTGAAAGTAAAGCTAAAGCAGGACATAAATCAATCAATCAATCAGTCAATCTCTCTCTCTCTCTCTCTCTCTCTCTCTCTCTCTCTCTCTCTCTCTCTCTCTCTCTCTCTCTCTCTCTCTTCACGCCCTTTTCTTAATTCTTTTCGTCTCTTTCAGTCTTGTGTCTCAGTCTGCCTTTTTATCCTCTATCATTCTCCGTCTCTCGTCAATGGCAAAACCCAACCCTTTCTCAGTACAACCGAACTCTTATACAAACAAACAACCTAGATAATGATGGTAGTGAAAATCGCGACCAATAAAATAATCAAATAACGGCACCTCCTCAAAAGTTGAGGTCAAGGTCTAGCCCATCCCCCTCGGTACCTTCCAATAAATAAAGTATATACATAAAAACCGGCGAAGCACTTGCATCAGATATCATATCAGGCCATGGACACTGGAAGATTCTCCAGGCCAGTTGACATCGGCTCTAGAGACCACTTGACGCCACAGTACAAAGATTTTGATCCTTCTGACATTTCTGCTGTCCTGATAAACTTATCTAGGACGACCTTATCAGCGATATCTTGACCTACATGACTGACAGATACATACTCTCTCTCTCTCTCTCTCTCTCTCTCTCTCTCTCTCTCTCTCTCTCTCTCTCTCTCTCTCTCTCTCTCTCTCTCTCTCTCTCTCTCTCTCTCTCTCTCTCTCTCTCTCTCTCTCTCTCTCTCTCTCTCTCTCTTTCTTTCTCTCTCTCTCTTTCTCTCTCTCTCTCTCTCTCTCTCTCTCTCTCTCTCTCTCTCTCTCTCTCTCTCCTCTGTCTCGCTATTTCATCTATTTCATTCTCTCTCTCCCTCTCCCCTCCCCCCCCCTCCTCTTTCGTTGTTTTTCTCACTTTACAATATTCATCCCTTGTTTTTCTCTCTCCCTCTCATACAGATAGTGTTCTCTCTCAGACCTCTAAGGTCGATTTTATTTATAGATTATTAACACCGGCAAGGCATCTTTGCCCGAAAACATTTATACGCCGAGTTGAGCGCTGACACTGCACTTTACTGAGACTGTCACGGAACTGGTGTTGGAATTACCTAATCTTTGAAACTTTCAAGTGGGAATAATGCAAACCACTTCAAAATAGCAGATTCTATAGCTTCTTTTTTTTTATTTTAATTTTTTTTTTCTTTAAATAAAGTCTGAAATATTAACGTATTTCATGTTTTGTTTCGTTTTGTTTTGTGTCTATGGAACAAAATGGACATTACTTTTTACGACAAAGACCATCCTTGCACGGTAGAAAAATAAATGATTTTATAGATGATTATTATCAAGTATCTTTCAAAACAATCGCGCTGGGATTCATTCTGAGTGACTAAAATGAACTGGGCCAGTTGCTAAGGGGAGATGACTTGCGAAAAAAAATATCACTTGACTGGTCAGCTGAATGATCGACATAACCGCGCCCACAAAGATGTTGGGTGATTGCAAGATTGTTTTTTTTTTTTTAATCGTTATGAAACAAATTTCGGCGTGGTGTTGTTTTAAGTTCAAAACAATCTAAGTACAACAGATCCGGGATTTTTCGCATCTAATCCACTTTAGCAGTTACAGTAAGAAATTATTGGCATTCTCAGCACATAAATATCAATAAGAGCACGATAGTGGTAAAAATAAACGTCGAAGGTAAATCACTCACCGAGGAAGGCCGGGGCGCAAAGTGACCCCACTGGACGATGAGTGGTATAGAACCAACAACTAAGCGCTGCTTTGGGGAAGTGGCATCTGACTCTTTCGCGGTGTTAATTTCGAGATCCCAAACTCGCCTCTTTACAGCATGGTTTTGAGACAATTGCAAAGAGCCTCTGCTAAATTCTACCAGGACCTAGTCACTCACAGCCCTCTGGATCTAGTGGAAGGCTGTAATTCGCCTTACAATACAACTCACCCAGCAAACACGCATCGTAATAGAACCCTCTGACACATGGTAGGAGACAGGCCTCGATATATTTGGAAACGGTATGAAGAAAGAGACATGAAACGGTGTGAAGAAATACTCATAGTAGAAACAGCGTGGAGAAATAATCATAGTAGAAACGGTTTGGAAAAAGAGACATGATGGAAACGGTGTGTTGATAGAGATATGGTGAACACGGGAGAGATGGTGTTCAGAAAGAGACATGGTAGGAACTGTGTCGAAAAATAAAACATGGTGGAAACGGCATGTAGAAAGAAATATGATAGAAACAGTAAGGAAAGAGACTTGATGGAAACAGCGTGTGCAAAGAAACATACTGGACATTGTGTTAAACAGAGACATGATGGAAAAATAGAAATGCATGAGCAGAAAAAAAAACAGATGCAAAATTCATACAGTATGGTGAAACTGGGAGGAAAAACAGTTGGAGACAGCTTGAGAAGCTAGCTCATTACTGAAATAGTCGGCCATCAATTAATGTAAAATTGTCTTATGACTAAAAAAAACAATAGATAAATAAATTAAAAAAAAAACAAAGAAACAATAGATAGATAAATTTAAAAAATAACAAAAGATAGATAAATTAAAAAAAAAAACATCGACTATGACTGTTTTATATAATGTGATCAGTTTTTCCTCCTCTGTTAAACAAAGAATGGCGAATAAACCTCAGTTTGAAAACAAATGTGCATATAAAGAGATAAAATAAAGCATAATATTTTTCTGAAATGTTCCTGCCCAAAATATAAATAGCGACGAACTGAAAACTTTTTTTTTTAATCCCTGATACGGTTTACCATTTAACCTTGACTGCTTTTATTCATGATAAGCAATGAATGAGACTTTACAAAAAACTTTATCATTTCTTTCCCATTTAATCAGAAAGAAGGAAAAAGCTTTCTTCTTTTTAGTTCTATATTTTTTTTATAAAGTTAACCGAGATCCGAATCTTCTTGACTACATTAGTAAAAGTCAGTAAGGTAACATACCCTGATATATGGGACAAGAGATAGGACGCCTTTTGCTAAAGATACTTCATAAAAATATAAAACCTACCATCCTCTGTGGCTTAAAAACCTTAGTCATTCCTGATCTCTCCCTTCTCCAAATGCATAATTGTCCTCAGTACAAGACCCTTATCTCAAAATCTAATCTAATCTTTCCCATTGACCCTGAATAAAGAAAAATCAAGTGGCCTACAGCTATTTTCATTGTTTCATATTTGAAAAAAAATTGCAACAAAAATTTATTAAAAAAGACATTAAAACTTTGTTGAAAATTACTTATATAAAAGCTTGGTCTTTTATCTCTTTATCCTAATTGCCTTTTATATTCCCTTTTATCCACTGTGTTTTTTACATGGATATGTAAGATACATTTCGGTCATTGACTATGGGCAGAGTGCATGAAAACTCTAAGAGATGCAACAACTGCTAAGTGTAAAAAGAACCCTCACATGTTCAAACCATGGTTAATGAATAGAAAACGGAACTGTCACGGATATACGTAATTCTGCTGTGATTGAACTATCTGATGAACGATAACACATACAGGAACTAACAGGTTAAATATAAAAATGAGGTATTAATGAGGTCGCATTCTGAAATGCAGTTAAATGGGTTTGTGCGATGCATTTTTAATGCTTTGGTTTGGATTCTTCTTTTGGTGTTGCTGTACGCAATTTACCCAAATAAATGAACCTTTGGAATTCAGCAAAACTGAAGCGCTAAATTCAAAGGAAATAATGCCAGAACGTTAGCAGAATTATCAAACTTAAATTTCAAAGAGCAACAAAGGATATTTCTTGGTAAAAATATAAACAAGCGAACTGAAACATCCGAAGTCAGGAAAATATAACCAGTGTTGTTTTGTGACTTTTTTTCTAACATTTATGTACCACGTTTTTTTGGAAAATGCACATTTATTTTAATTTTAATGGCTTTAAATAAATGGTAGGGGCGCACTTTTGTCTTCAAGCTCTTTTTTCCGACTCTTTTCGTATTATGTCCTGTCATCATTTGCCACCACTTTAATGATCGTATAAGGGGTAGGAAAGAAAGACGAAAAAAAAAAAAAAATATATATATATATATATATATATATATATATATTTAAAATGAGAGGATAAACTTTAGTGATTTGTAAGACTTTTGGGTCTTTGAGGAAGATATCTCAATTGGGTTTTTTTCTTAGCTATCTTGACTGTAATGAGTGAACTACTTTTCTATTGAAAAAATATGCTCATCATAGACTAGAGGTCTTGCACTAAGAGTGAACCCTATCCTTTGCCATTTATTCCTATGTTGCCAACCAACAGTAAATTGGTTAAACTTTTAGTCTCCTAGATTTATAGAAATACAAGTTATAAAAGTGATCAAATTAAAATGCAACACAATACATTTTTTCACCCTTCTTTTCTTTTATGTTTTATGGTGCACTTAATGCCTCTGTCATCGCTGGGCAGCTAAGATTGGGGGATGCCAATGCCTTTTAAAAATGTTCAACCCCACACAAGCTACCGAGCAAACACAAGTGAAGTTTAACCAAACCAGGGCGAGAGCCATTTGCCCAACAACTGGTCCATTTGTTGGCCGCACACTCAGCCAGACACAAGCAACAAACAGGGTCTTTGCTTTGGGTTGCGAACTCCGTCCTTTAAGTTGTGTCATTTGCACAGCATCATTTACTTTGGTCACAGCAGGCTCTTTGAAAGTTAAATAACTAACTGCTAAGCTTCGGAACACACATAAGAGAAAAAAAAAGATGGAGAAAAAGAGAAAGAAAAAAAAATGATGAATTGATTGACTGTATAATTTGCAAGCTCAGTGCACGGCTTTGGTAATTTCAATGCCGGGAGACTAGTAAATGTAATAAAAGAAACAGGAGTAGAAAGAAATAGGATCCACCAGAGAAGAATTGAATTGATTATATTTCTATTTCAAAGGCCATCAGCCCGTAATTATATCCAAATACAAATGTTAGATTTCAAGAACGATTAAACATTAAAAGTCATTCAAACTACTCATTAAAAAAAAAATTAAGCCATCAGAAAAGAAGTAAAAGAGGAGGCGGAGGAAGAGTAGGCTTTTTGTAAGTCAAATGAGGTGATATTTCCAGTACAACAATGTTACTTGGGCAGTGAGAACTGAGGAACATAATTGACACAATACTAGCTACATATATCTAAAAAAAACTGTTACATTGACTTTTTTAATACAAATAACTTTAATTTGAGGAATGTGTTGAATATGCTCCGAAGTTCCATATTTGAAAATACCAAAGAGCAGCAAGTGAAAAAATTTTACTTGTAGGGTGTAAAAAAATGTTTCAATAACGTAATACATTGAACATCCTATTGAACCCTGCAACTTTAATGTTAACAAATAATAAAATAACTGTATTTTGTAAAAGCAGGTGACTCTCACATTGTGACAATGTGTCACTGTATCCTTTACAATTATGTCAAAATGTCCTGACGTTCTTTGTTGGTTATAAAAGAATTGTAATGTTGGAGGAAACAAACACGTCAAAAGCTTCTTCAATCAGATAAGAAATTGTTTCAGTTTAAGTCAAGCAATGTCCCTCATTAACTATTTGCATCTTTGAAATATCCAATACAGGCACAACAGAATACAACGGCAACAAAATGGACAGATAATTTGAAACAATATGACTAGTATCAATCTGCAATAACTGAAAACAGACTCTATTGCAACCTCTTTTTTTTTTTTACAATGAAAAGAAAGGAAAAAAATCAGGGGATGAGTCAATGTGTCAGGAAACTGGAACTGGAAGGTTCTTGGGCATAACAAGGCAATGCAATGTCTTTCCTAGTACCTCTCTTATGGGTAAATGATGGCAGTGTTGGCATGAACTAAAATTTCTTATCAATTAAACATCTAGTTCATGAACCACTCAAAACTTATTTGGTTTTCTTGAACTCAGGGCTAAACTAAAATTTGAAACAGACCTACATGAAGGGGAATCTATAAATTTGGTCTAGGTCTTGAACACCTATTTAATTTTCATTTTCCATGGATTTTTGTTTAATATGGCATGCTCAAGAAATTTTATAAAAGCCTACAATTTCTCATTAAATGACTGGTCATTTTTTTAATTTGCACTGCTTTTTATGTTCTGTTTTTTAGGAATGGGAATTTTTTTAACATTTTTTTTATTCTTTATTTTAACAGTTTCTTGAATCCCACTAATGTTGCAAGTATGCAAGACCGGTGGTTACTGAGATACTGAAACAGAACATTCATTGACTATTGTTGGTTAAATCAGCTAAAGATGTAAAATCCAAGTTTTGTCTTCTATTTATTTATTGCCATCAAATCTTGTGAAAATAAATATTTAGCATTAAACATAAAAAAAATAAAAATAGTTGAACAAACTTTCAGCCCAGTTTTCCCATGTGGATTAAGTGACCCACCTAGACTTCAGAGATGAAGATATGAAAAAGTTGTCAGAATATGTAATATTGGTCTTTCAAAGCATCCAACACTTGTGCATAGACTAATCTAGTTAATATCAATAGAATGTTTGTAATCACACAAACAATTTTTGTGTTAGTCTCACAAAAGTGGTCCTGTAACTTAGTAATTAGGGCTTCAGATTTGAGATCAAGAAGTTCCATGTTAAAATCTGAGTCTAAACCAAGCATATATTATCCTTGAAGAAGATATTTGACGTAATCTTTTTTTTTTTTCTGACCCCACACAAGCATGAATGGGTGTCAGCTTCAGCAAGTAAAAACAAATTTCCTAATAAGGCCATGACACATACGTCATATAACCATTAAAACCTATTAATAAAGGACAAAAAGCTCCAGCTTCCATAAGCATTTAGGCCTCACAGGCAATCTTTACACTTTTATCTAAGACTTGCAGCAGTTAAATATAGCTTTAATAGCTTAATGTATCTTCATTTTTACAATCTGTTGCTAAAATTCAGCCAATCTTCACATTGTGTCATCCTAGTATAGTATTGTAAGAATGATTTTATCTTCAGCTTCTCGCTGTTTCTATTAAATTTTATAAATCTTGCATTTAGCAGTTTCTTATTTAAAGAGAGCATCAGCAGAATACAACTTAAATTTTTTTTTGTTTTTTTTTTAACCAAAATTAAAACATATAAACCAAGTACATATTTATCTTTACTTCACATCTCATTAAGTCCAAAATCATTCTTTAAAAATATAATTTACTTACCCATTTCCTTGTCATTAAAAGTAGCAGCATTTGTAGGCATGTGTTTCAATGCTGTGCTTGCAAGGTGATTTTTCATATTAGCCTCATAGCTAAACAAAGAACAAAAAAAGAAGAGTTCAGATTTACAATTATATTTATGCAAGGCTTCCTAGTCAGACAAAAAAAGCATACTGATTTCAAATTTTATTCTTCTATATCACTAGGTCAATGTTGGCAGTGATTATAATCTATAACAATTTTTAAAAACTAAAAAGAAAAAAAGGTAGGAGTTGATGGGCAGCACCATGTAGTGTGGAAACCTCAACAGGACCTAAATTTTCAAAGAAACATTTTATGTTAAGCAATGGTATTTTAAAAACTCATAAATCTTGATAACAATGAAACTATTTATCTCCATAAACTGTTTACTGAATTTTGCTCAAAAAGAATTTAAGAGAGAGACACTAAAAATGTAAATAAAGACAAATTGCTGGCGAAACTGACTATGACTGTGAATAAGGAATAGGACTGGTAACTGTATCATTTTCAAACTAATTTATGATCCATGAAAAAAAATGCAAATGATATAAAATGTCAAATACTATTTTCAAGTTTTTAACTGCATCATTCGTATACAAAGGGAAATAACTTAACTTTTGAAGTTGATAGAAGGCTATTGATAATCCAGTTGAAATTTCATCAGTTCAATTTTTAGTACAAAAAGGTTTGTCCTGATATATATTTAAAAAACATATCACTTGTAGCAACAATTTTGAGGCAATTTTATTTTTTAATTTATTTTGAAAATATTAAGGAACTTATTTTGAAGCACCTTTGAGAAACTAAATTGAAAAATATTTAGTTCAGTTGAAACTACAAGACTTTACCTTAAATAGTTTGAATATATGAAAAAAAAAACTGTTTTTAAATTGGCAAAGACTAAGCTTGAGGTAACATACTTCAAATTATTGAATGAATCAACTGTCAAGTGCGTTACAGTTTACCAAAGTGACAAAAAACAGAAAAAGATAATATTATACAAAAAGGAAAAAAGGAAGGGAAAAAAAAAGAGTAAAAACTCACCCTTTGGCAAACTCTAATTCAGCATCTGAGAGTAATGGGGCATCAGTGTCTCGTCTTTTCTCCTCTTCTTGCAGCACATGTGAAGTGAACTTTTCTATCTGTGTTATTGAAAGAAATTGATATTTAAACTAAAATTACTTGCACTTTTAAAAATGTGAATAAGTATACATGAGCAATGATGTAAACATAATGTCTACCAAAACTTGTATGACAAAGTCCTTAAAGAAGCTGTAACAGTTTGCCAATCATAATTTGCATCTTTTGATCTTTCCACAATTCATGTCTGAGAGTTCTTTTATTTTCTAGAGACCTTTAAAATATTGTTTATTTTTTTACATACTTACATGTGTTTAAAAAAAAAAAACCATGTCAAATCAATGAATTATGTACTGTACTACATTTAATATGCACAAAAAATATAATTCAATGAAATCTCATACATATCCAAACTTAGAAACAAATAAAAAGTATGGCCACTTGTAAGACTTAAGATTTTGAGTCTGAAGGGGTTTAGCAGAAAGATTTATTCTATTTGCACATCTTCAGGACAGTGTAGGTTGTTTTTTTTTGTTTTTTTCGCATCTGTTTGTTGAGGGGAGAAGTAAAAGGATACAATCAAAATCGTCAGAAAATTAAGAGTAAAGAATGCATCAAATTTTAAAATCTTCTGAAACAATCTTTCCCTTAAATTTGCAATAAAAAAAAATAAAGTCCTATTAAAATGTGTAAGTTTGATTGAAGCAGAATGTGAAATTGTACCTTTGCTAGACGACGTCTCAGGTAGCTGCTGACAACATATCTTATTCTGTCAATCTGCAATGTATCCAAATAGAAAAGCAAAAACACCACACTTGGAGGACAACTTGGTAATTATAAAGGATCCAAAAAGGACGCGTGTGTGTCTGTAAATAGTGTGAAACAAGGTTTAAAAAGAGACAGGCACACCACTTTATAACTACGGGACTAAAAAAAGAAACAACACAAGTATAGATTAAACATAAAAACGTTTCGCCTTTATTGTGGCTTATGTTTAATCTATACTTGTGTTGTTTCTTTTTTTAGTCCTGTAGTTATAAAGTGGTGTGCCTGTCTCTTTTTAAACCTAACCTGCAATGTAATAATTGTTTTATTTCTGATTAAAAAAAAAAAAAGAATGAAATATCAAAGACATAAAGAAAAATAGAAAGTGTAAAAATTTGCTCAGATTTAGATTCACAAGGCAGTGGCCTATAGATAGCAAAGGGACAACTTTTTCTCAAGCGTATCATTCTTATTAAACCTTGCAGGATGCTCTCTCACAATGAATGTAAATTATTTCTATATATTCCTTTGCACCTGATCTTTTATGGCTGATAAGAGAATCAAACTAAACATAAAAGGCAAAAATGTACATCATCCAGTGATGTATAAAAATTTCACTGCAAGCCATCTTTTACTTCTTTTTGTTCTTTCATGAACAAGTGAAGTGCCTGTAAAGAGAAGAAGCAAAAGCAAACATTGCTAACTCACACCTGCATTCATATTGAAGGTGTCATCAGACTGGCTTTTATGTACGACCTTGTCCTATTTACATGATCTTAGGACTAACTATATAGACTTGCTTCTCTTGGAAACGATGATTCCTGAGTATCTTTCACAAAATGTTTTGCTCAATGTAATTTCGGTCCCTCTCAATGTCTATGGAAGTAGCAATCAGGGGACTGACACAAAATATTTTTTGGCAATGCAGTTAAATCAGAACTTGTTTAATTTTCATTAGACCTTATGATGCCAAGAGAGTTCCTTATGGCATAATTTAAAACTTTTGAAAAACTCGCTTTTCTCTCAGATCCTTGTTTGCATATGTTGGATTGGATGAATTGAAAATTTACATATGTTCTTTTTGTTTAAGTCTCTGATAGATTCTGGAAGTTTGTTAATAGCATCAACTATTTATTCTTGCAAAGCTTTTCCGAAGAGTCATATTCATCAGTAATACAAATTTAATAACAGTGCTTCAATTTGTTGATGATTCTGAACATCAGCTTACAAGTCTTTAATATTATAGAAGACAAAAAAGTCTCAAGTATTAAAAAAAAAAATTTTGAAATAAAAAATTCACAGGCTTCATGTTTTGAGTTAAAAATGTAATAGATAACAAGTCTTTGGAGTCTCTTCCTATATATCTTAACATGTGTATAAATTGCCTAAGGAAAGTGAGACTCAGAAACTGAAAAAAATTCACAACATTAACTTTTTCTCAAAAATTCTCCAAGGCACAAAACAAATTAAAGGTAAAACTAACCTCCATTCGATGAATGCTCACTCTCAGGTCTGCTTTCTTTGCATTTTCAATGTTGGTTTCCATTGCATTTATTTGAGCAAGCATACACTCCACCAGATTAGATTTCACAGGTAGCAATTCAGGAGCAAATTTTTCATTTAACCATGCCTATAGAAAAAACGTATTAAAGGAATATGATTATCAGAAAATTACAATGCAAAGACATGGGCAATTCCGAAACAACAGATGGGATGGACGGATTTTTATCTGGTGACCTTTAACAAGGCAAGAGATAGAGTGATGAGCTGAAGCAATCACTAACAAAAAAAGTAGCATAGATCCAAGAACAAACACAAGAACGGGACAAAAGATTTGAAAAATTGAAGGACAGATGGTATGAACAAGGATATAACATTAACTGTTCTCTCATATGGACCCAAACCAAAAACAGATGTAGTAATCCATTCTTCCCACAAACAATTACAAATGTACACAAACGCAAAAAAAAATTTTTTTTTTTTAAATCAATACTGCAGTACACCTTGGACTCAACAAACTGGTTTGGTCTTTGTTAAAAGTTGGAAAGAATGCAAAATTCGTTGGAGCCATGACATAAGGCACCACAAGGGAAGTAACCAACCAAGAGAAATTGTCACATAATTATCTCCCTTGTTTCTTCTCAACTACCACATGCCTATACAGCCACTCTTTATCCTTCCCACCATTGCCCAAGCTACCACCCCTTTGGCTCTTTCATCCTGTATCATGATCTCACCATGCATTGGCTGCCGCTCCCTGCTCCTTTCCCCCCTCTCTTTTTAACATCCTCTCCCAGCATGTCAATACTTTGCTCTGCCCTACCTCTAGTATTACTATGGCATAATGTAGCCTATAACTTACGTGCCCAACATCTAAACACTTCAAGCATTTCTTAACAGCCTACTGGGAACCTTTTGATTGAATTTCAACTACACAGTTTCTAAGTAGAAAAACATTCTCGAGTGGATTTGCCAATACTTGTAGTTCATTGAACCCAAGGACAGGTCTGAGATTAGTTTGTTTGATGTATGGTATTTAAACAGAGTCAAAGAAGGAAAAAAAACCAGGGATTTCTCTGTTCCTTGAATGCAAGGTGTTCTTTGAATCCAAGTACGTTGGATTCGAGGTGTTCTTAATAATGTAATTTTTTTTTTCAATATTCAGCATGGATTGCACTTAACATAAAACTACCAATGCTTTTAAAGAGCAACTGCTTGCACCCCTTTAAATGAACCAGATTATGCTATTTCCAAACATTCAATATAAGCATAAAAATTCTCTGAGCTTCACATTAGTGAAAATTATATCAAACCATTATTATTCCCTACACAAATGTAAGATTTTTTTTATTATTTGGAATAGTAAGTAAGACAGAAGTTTTACATTTAGACTGGTTGTCATACATTCAACATGTATCATTGTGTACATGCTGAAATCTGACTCTTGGCATAACTGCCGAGCATATAGAAATGTTTAAACAATGTTTTCCAAACCTCCTCTAACTTTTGAAGCACCTCTGGAGCAGTCATAGCTTCTTCATCATCATCATCCTCTTCCTCCTCATTAACTCCATTTTCCTCTTGCAATATGTCACTCACATCCAATTCTTCAGCCATCTCAAAAAATCTGGAAAAAACATGTAATAAACATACTTATTGCATGACTTTCCCTCTTCTCCTCTCTTGCCATCTATTTTAAATTATTGCAAAGATCAGGATTTAGATATTTTTCTTCTCTAAATCTGTTTACACTTTCAAATTTAAGGCAGAATTCTGAGACATAAAAAAAATTGCAGTGCAATAATGCTCATAATAATAATAATAATAATAATAATAATAATAATAACAATAATAAGTTACATTTTTTTATCCCACTTTCATAAAAAAAGCATGCTCATCGCGCTGTTTAATCTAAGGGGCCAGACCCATAGCTAAATGAAAATATTAAACTAAAATGAAAGAAATATGATGTGTAAATGATACGACAATTAGGCACATGACATAAAATTTTGCCACATGTCAACACTAACGCGGAATAGGCATTGTTTTAGAATACAAATCAGAATTTTGGAAGATGGTGCTTTCTTGATCAATTGTGGAATTTTAGGAACTAATTGGCAGAAGGAACATTAACTGAACAATTTGTATTGTTTGTTTGGTACATTTAGGATGCTTTTATCACATGATGATCTGAGATGTCTTGCAGGTACATATGCTTTGTAAAAGTCGGCACCATTTGATTAAGAATATAATGAATCATGCACGCTTCATAAATAATGCAAAACTTTGATCGCTTGATAAAATCTTTCAGGAGAGATGCTTGTAAAGCATGACAACAATCGAGTTTGGATAGAACTTGAGATGTAAGAAGGGTCTTGTTTTTCTTTTGGCGGTGGCCTCAAAGTCAAGGCATGTTTTTCAGACTTAGATTAAAAGGATTATATAGATCTAGATCTAGATCTGTTTTGATTGTGATAGATTCGATCAATAAATCTATTTGGATCTATAGTCTGAATGTAATACGGATCTATACCATTTACAGACCTATTGCTTTTTTAGATGTCCGAGAGATTTGCAGACGGGTGTTGCCACCCTTGGGCCCTTCTTGTTACGAAATTGAGAGTTTGATCTTATCTAGATTCTAGATCTAGATATATATCTAGATCTTGAGTCTAAGTAGTGTTGCTATTAGTGTAGACGATTCGCATTTCTTATCTTCCAAACAGGCTAATTAACTAAGCTCCTAGGTATATATCTATGACAGAAATTTCCTCAACTTGGCATTTTATTTCTTACTGAGATCAAAACATAGTCATCGGTACTGTTTAATTTTGTTTGCTTTCGTTTCTTCTTATTTTTACATGTTTTCATTTCGACTTCCCGCGAGCAAATAAAATGCCAAATTAGCTAAAGCTACATCATTCACATACAGGGTCAGAATGAGCCTCACTTTTTCACATTTCGCATCCTATCATAGGCGAATAAAGTTCTGCAATACTTTTTCTATTTATTTCAGTGACATACAATGAACTTTTGCAATTTCTTGTCTATATTCCAAAATTTATGATTGTTTTCTTCTCGTAAACCTGCCGCCAGGAAATAGTCTGGACAGACAAGGACTACTTTCGGTTTTTCTTTCTCCTCATGCCGTTTACAAGTCATAAATAACAAGTTATCGTAATTGTAAAACACCCTTCTAGATCAGGGATTGAATCCATAAAATATAAATTAAGAAATATCTAAAAATACCTAGATGAGATGGATTTGTATCAGCAGACGCACCGAAAGTATGTTTTGCAATCAAGCCACATAAGTTGTGGAAAAAAATGCAGTTTTTTTTTTTTTTATCTTGATTTCTAATCTACATCCAGATCTAGATTAGGTCTTGATTGTGGTAATCAGTAAATAATATTAGTTATTATAACTAGATCTAGAAGGTGAATCTAAATTGATTCATAATTTAGATTTAAAATATGAGTTTAAATCGATTCTTCAAAATTCTAGATTTGTTTACAAATACAATTTGATTGATTTAAACCCCTCTTTGAGTCTGATCTCAAAATGGTCGTATGGATTTTCATTGCTGCTAAACAAAGCTCAATTACATTTAAAATTTTAATGTGTTTTGGTCTGTATTTTATTATTTACATCTAGACCTATGCCATAAGTAGTTTGAATTTCTTACTGATTAATGCTTGTTTTGAAGATAATATACTTTAATCCTCATTCTGATATTATCACTGTCAGAACTATTGCTTTTCTTTTTTGAATACTGTTAGACTATTTAATCTGGCACAAATTTGCTTACTGCTGGTCTTTTGTAGAGACATTTTTTTGCCTTAAAAAATACAGAATCAAAATTTACAAACTCATTTATTCCATTGCCAAAAGCTTTCAGTTATGAATAGTAGTTTAAATAACTTTGAAAACCTTTGTTGTTTCCAAAATTAGTCTCTTTTTCGTGATATAAAAAAACATTGGTAATAGTGTACATGTTTTTATAACAGAACTTTCTGTCTGAATTTTCTTAAGAAGTTAAGAGTCACTCATTTCTAGCTGATAGTATGTATCCTTTCATGCCTAATGTGTCAAGTAATAATTTTTACCTGTACACCCACTCTCACCAGAGTGCTGTTTCTTGTCTTTCCGGTCGACCTTGACCGTGATCGTATTATAAGTGAAAGTTGTCGCAATTACGTAACTTTATAAAGGCGCAATTTTATGGAATGTTAAAAAAATAATTAAAAAAAAAATGAGGCCCCCCCCCCCCCCAAAAAAAAAGAATAAATACATAAAAAAATGAGAGGAGATGCCCCCCCTCAACCCCCCCCCCGGCAAGAGTGAAGCGACTTTTACTTAACAATACGATCAAATCAAGGTCAAGAAGAACCGGAAAGACAAGAAACAGCACAGAGTAAAAAAAAATAATAATAATAAATACAGCTCTTACCTTTACTCCGTCTCAGCTACTTCGAACACCTCTGTATCACTATCTTCCTCTACTTCACTAATAACTAACTTCAGCAATAACTTGGAAATAATCAAAAGAACACTTATCACAAGCAGCCATGAAGAAAATCACGATCAAGATCAAAACACATCAGCTGTTGAGCCAAATGAGTAAAGACAATGAAATGAGAAAAACAAAAGACGCGATGAAAGTGCGCCTTCATTTGCACATGCGCATGGGTAATTGTAACTTGTTGCGCATGCGCGAAAGACGGAAGTAATTAACATGCAAAATGGCACCTACCTCGAGCAAATCAGTCCGCTTAAATAGGTTAAGAAAGAAGAAATAATCCAAAACAAAAAGTCATATATTTCAAAAACTATTTAGAAATCTAACAGAAAAACATCATTTCAAATGCCAATGCAAGTTGGGTGTACAGGTGAAAAAGTACCCAATAATCTTTATGTAGAGTATTGGAAATGTCAAGAGAGATTTCAGTGATTGAAATTATTCTTCTGTTCTCTTTGTCATTGTTTTTTATTTCATCCATTTGACATCTTATTTTTGCCTGCAGGTAACTAAGATAGAAATAAAGAGTTGAAAGTAATTTGAAACTGAGATTACGTCATTGGAGGATCAAGTCAAGACATTCAAATTACTTAAAATTAAATGACCAGTCAGAAAAGATTGAATGAAATTTAGACATGATGAAGCGGAAACTGATTACAGAGGTAAACAAAATATCTGGTTTCTAAGTTGATAATGTTGACATATAAAAATATTTTGTATGTTTTCTTGATTGCAGGGTAGAAATATGTGTTAGAGGTGTTATAATTCTTTCTAAATCATAAGAGACTTCCATAAAATAAAGTTCTTCATTTACTACATATTTTTAATTAGTTATAGCACTTCAATGCGGGTATGTTTTACAAGGTATGAATTTAAGATTATCAGTTTACAACTGTTTCTTTTTCATCTGAACTTTTAAGGCTAGATGCAGTTTGATTGGTAACTAGGATCAGCTTCACACATTCCCATTGAAGTCATTTGGTACTTATTCTGTAAAATGTGTTGTTCATATTTATTTTTTGTCCCCCAAATTTTTTTTTAAATTATTCATGAATATTATAGTTTCTGAAAATTCATTTACTCAATTGTCTTTCATCTGTTCTAATGAAAATTTTTTGGAACATGAATAAAAGATGTAAAGACAATGTGGTGTATAATAGAAGCCATAAGGACATGGTTTTGAGTATTATTTTCAGAATTCGTAAGGGAGACGACAGTGTAGACGTAAAAAAAAAAGAGAATAAAAACTTGACTTTTGATTCGCAAATAAACTTCATAATTCTAAAAAAATATTTGTTTTTATGTTTTTCACTCATTTTTTTAAATTCATTTTTGTCAATAGGATAATGTCGAAGAAGGACCAGCAGAGAAGAAAATAGTGAAAGATGATACAGGGCCTAAAGGTCGGAAGAAAGGAAAATTAACTGATCGAGAATTTAACACAGAAGAAATCTCAAAGCTGAAAGAAACCGAAGCCTTGTATCATTCAAGCCTATTCAGGTTGCAGGTATGTTTTAGTCAGTATGTAAGAGAGAAAGACAAAAAATTTGACAGACTTGATTTTCAACTTCGATTTTATAGCTATGAAAAATAAGTTTGTTCGGAATTACCTTTAAGCTGTGTAGAGATATAGACACTTTTGTTTGATTTTTTTGACAAACTTTAGTCAGAGTCATCCAGTATGATAGTATCAAATATTTTTTCTGTTTAAAACCTTCAAAATTGTTTAAAATTGTGAAAATTTGTATCAATATGGTCTCAAAATAATGTCTTTTAACCCTCTGTTGTTCTATTAAAATGAATTTCAATTGCTCAGTTTATGCAACTTTGTTACAGAATTGAAATTTTTATCAATTTTAAACACATGATCATCTTCATATCTTGATGCCTGTCTTATCAATGGTATTTCCAGGTGTCTGAATTATTAAGAGAAGTTTCAGTCAAGCAAAAGCTGAAATCAAGGCTGGAAGAGGCTTGCAGTTTCATTACAGACATACTAAAAAATCTACCATCTGGAAAAGAACATAAGGTTGTTTTGAATTTGATTTGTATAAACATTATAAAGATAGATAATAGTTATTTCATTATCTTTTTTTTTTTCAAATTATTTAAAATAGAATATAGAAATGCTTGAATTGTAATTTTTTTTTTCATTTCAAAACCTTTTCATTTTGTATTTAATTAATTCCTGGAGTCCTTTCCTTTTTTTTTTTTTTTTTGGCATAAAACTAGTGGATCTTAGTTGGGATAAGTGAAATTGGTTAATTTAGAATCACGGAAATGTTTTGCAATGCTTGTCCTGTTTTCATGATAATAGGTTTAGCAACATATCTTATTCGGTTTGAATTATTTGAGATTTAAGGGAGAAGATTCAAGATAGTTTTAATTTAGAAGAATATTGACTGAAGCCTCAATGCATGCATGTAAATTTATGAGAGCCATAAGTTTGACTCATAAAATTATGCTCTTTGAGTATAGCTTTTACTAACAGAATCTGCAAAAATATCTTTTTTTTTCTTTTTCATTTCCAGATAACAGACAAAAAATGGTTAAAATCCAAAGGAATAAAAATCCCCCTTTTAGAGAAACCTTCTCATGTAAAAGGAACTTTCCAGTTTGAGCCTCCAGTTGATGTGTTTGTTTCTGGCAGTTTTGTCATTGATACAATGGTTATGCCTGATGTTGAGGGAGACTTGATAATCGTAGTGCCAAAGGTGGGTTTACAATAATACCATTGATTTTCTCTTGCTGGTTTTTATAAATTGACTTTATTATTTGACAGCTTAATACAGCAGTTTTGGGATCTCCAGTCAGATAAGAAAGCCCATTAAATTAGTTCTCCCTTCTCTAAATATTTCTTCCTATGCGAATACTTTTTCCATTCTACAAAAATTGTCCCTATTTTGGTTTTGAAATGTCCATAATGAATTTTATTAATTTCTCTCCTCAGCATAATTTTTGTCATTTGTTAGAAATGACAAGTGTATAATTTGAACAGAATATTGATTTTTGAAGGTTAGCCCAAAACTAGCTGAATTTTGTTCAAACACAAACCATTAACCCTCTTTTCCCGAGTAGAGTTGTGAATACAGATTGTAGTAAACATAAAAAAAACTAAGGTAGAAAGTAAATGTTTGTTTTTTGTTTCTTGGTTTGCTTTATGATTATTAAATAAATAAATTTCCTTTTTTTTATGCATACTTTTGCCTGACAATTTGGCATAGTTTATCTCTTTATAAATTACATTTTTTTTTGTCTGTTAAAGAGGAGGGATTCCTGCTTTGTTCTGGATACTAGGAAGTTGATGCAAATGAAAGTTTGGTGAATATTAAGAAAAGCTTTGAAAAAAATCATGTTTGGTTATCACATACAGATTTAGTCACCACTTTATTAAATATGTGACAAACTTGCTGTTTAACTTATAGCCCTGGTATCTGGAGAGAAAAAAATTGATAGTTTTATTTTCTTTTATTCAATCTGCGTGGAAAATATACTCTGATGAGCTTTATATAGTTTGAGTGATATTATTTCAATGAAGATTGTTTTTTGTCGTTTTTGCTCGCCAGACTTTTTTTCAGCCCAAAGACTATTTAAACCAGCGATATACAAGAAAACGAGCCCTTTATTTGTGCAGTGTAGCATCTCACCTCAACAAATTGAAGAGGGTTCAAGATCTCAAGTTCAAATACTTTATGGGAAATCCTCACAAACCTGCACTTGTTGTGAAGTTGAACAGTAAGATTGTGATACGCTCTATGTAAAATAGAACATTTTTTTTTAATCTTTGAAGCTGCAGAAGATTGCAATATTTTATGACAGATGATTTGGAATTCAGTTTTTATTTTGCTTTAATCTTACCATTTGATGATGAGCTCATTTGCTGCAAATACTAGAACTCTATGTATTGAACAATAAAATCTCTTAACTTTTTAAAAAAAGCGTAATTGCAGTTTTTTAAAAGTAATAAAAAATTCGTCCTTTATTTTAAAAAAATGCTGATATACAGCCAAACAATTTATAGATTTCAATGAGGCTTAAAAATGAGGAATTTTTTAAAGAATACTTTACATCTGTTTGAAAACATGTCTTGGAGTAGGTCCCAATGAGTTTGATGTTACAAATTTAAATATAATAAAAAAATCTAGACAAGCAATTTAAAAGGAAATTTTTTTTTCAGCCTTTATCAAATATGAAAAGTTATATATCTGTAGGGAGTTTTTAGACAATCCATTACTGTTTATTTAACTGTCAAGAAGGATTTTTAGAAAAGCGTCTTTTTTTTTGTGATTGTAACACACTCATTTAGACTATTAGTAATATCATTTTTGTTTGTTTCCCATTTCTTCTGTGCTTTTTGCTACATTTTTTTTAAAGCAGATGCAGCTGTCTTCTAATTTCTATGCCCGGTTTATTGAATCTATTATTGCAGTGAAACTTATAAAAAAATTATTTTTATATTTTTCTGTGGTAGATCAGGATGATAAGAGTGTTACACTTTGTCTTCAAGTTGTACCTGAGGCAGACACTTTCAAGGAGTCCCGCTTTCATATTTCAAAGAACAACATCCGCCCAGGATGGTTTACAGAGAGATCTGAGTCAACTGAAGACAATGAAAGTGAGTGTGCATAATTAACTTTTATACTGGAAAAAATACTTTGTAAAAACGAATATCCCAGATTTTATCTTAAGTCTTTGTAGTATCAATATTTATATAGTGTTGATCCTTGCATTTTTCTGTCTTAATATATCTTTTCAACACTCAATTTGTCAAAGTTCAGCCTAAAGAAATTGCCACTTATCTCTCACAAGGAACTGAGGCCCTTCCTGCAACTCCCTACTACAATTCAAGTGTACTTCATGACCTATGCTTGGTGAGGAATGAAAAGTTTGTAGAAAAGCTTCTCAGTGGCTCTGAGGGTGTTAGAGATGGTGTCAAGCTACTTAAAGTATGGCTCACTCAAAGAGAGCTGCTTAAGGTAAAACAAGGTTAACATAAATATCATTGTAATACATTCTTGTATTTTTTTTAATTAATTAGCAAGACTTTTTGTTTACATAAACTTTTGGAAAGGTATTCATTTCTTACTGTCACAGTCAGAAAGGATTTGTGAAATGTGCTTTATTCAGATAGTCGAAAGTTAAATGTCCTTTGGAATTATGTCACCTGGTAATTTTTTTTTCTAGGAAAGCTTAGCCTACACTCATGTTTAAGTTCACCAAAACTTTGACATATTGTGCAAGAGATGAGCTGAAAAATAGCCTCACATAGGACACTTTTAAAAAAAATAATTATTGGATTAGGAAATTAAGAACGAAACCAAATGTTTCAGCGTGATCAGGATAAGTTTAAATGTTCACTATAAAGGACCTTTGAGTTTTAAAAACAGATTTGTCACTGAGGATCTTTTAGTGCTAATAACTCATATTCGTTAAGGTTTATTGTAGAAATGTGATATTGTTAGCCTTACCAAATTGGTTTATGGTGTGTTTGTAAATCTTTCAGATGGTACCCAATAGGTAGTCTGCTACTTGATAATTTTGCTTCATTTTGATACCATAATTCCAAATAGGCCATCAGAATTTTTTAATTTATCCTCCTTTCTATAATTTGATAACATTATTTTGCCCCATGACTGCAAAATAGTTTGTAGCAAATTATTTTATGTTGGTGCGCTACTTCATTAAGCTTTTGGTTGCATTCACACAGCACTATAGAAATAAGTATTATTATATGAACATTTCTTTCAAAAGGCTATGAAAAGTATACTTCTTGTTTTGGCCAATGTGAAGACTGAAATGATAATATTTTTCCCCTTTTTTTTCTTCACAAGTATGTATTGTTTCATATTTCATTTTAAGATTTCAACATATAACCTAGCTGAGGTAGGCTAAGTGCATTCATTAAATTCTTTCTTTAGCATTCTTTGAGTTTAAGATATTATTAAATGTGAGAATAGTTATATGCTTTTATAAAATAATTATTTTCTTGCACCTCTCCTCAGGGCCCAGGAGCATTCTCAAGTTTCTTGTTGTCATGTTATGTGGTTTATCTCATTATGAGCAGAAAAGTGAACAAACTGATGAACTATTATCAGGTCTTCAGGACAACACTGCTTTTTCTGTGTAAGTAAACATGATAATATAAGTATGGTTTGCATTCTAAGTTATTTGAAATCTCCATCAAATCTCTGAAAGGTTTGTATGAAAATGTCAGTGGAAAACAATGCTTTATTTAGGACATTTTTTTATGGATTCCTCTTTGAATTTTAAAGAGAACTATGTAGGAAAACTGTATTAAGGTATTTCTCTGAATATTGCGGTCTTTGAAGCCAATTTAATTGTGGTAATGAAAAAGAGGAAATTCATGGAGGTAAAAGCTGAAAAAACTTTAAGATCAAGATTAAAATGTTAATTATATATTGATAAGTGTCTATTTAAGAGGTGCCTTTGGAGGTCCTAAAATCTGCTTATTCTATAGTGTTGCAGGTTTGAACCACTTTTGAGTGGCCACAAAATACTTGAAGAATAATTTTTTTTTAACCTCATCTATGGCTAAAGTCCTTTCCAGTGCTTGTTCATATCACACAGCTAGGGACAGATTGTGTGTTGAAAATCATATGCTTCTACTTCTATATTAATTTTTTAAGAACAATGCCTTATTAATGCCATTGTGTGGCCTAAAGTCCTTTCCAGTGCTTGTCCATATCACACAGCTGGGGACAGATTGTGTGCTGAAAATCATAGGCTTCTTCATCTATATCAATTTTTGTAAGAACAATGCCTTATCAATGCCATTGTAGTATCATTTTAAACCTTCTATGTCTCAAAGAGAGAAAATTAAGAGAAGTGCTTGTCAAAGGAAGTTTTTGGAGTATACTGCAGAATTTAATACAAAAAGACTAGCAGTCATGAATCAATCTATTATAAAGCTTTACTTTATGCATCACGCACCAAGAGACTTGTGGGAATAGCCAAGCTGAACCCTTTTTGCTCTTTGTTTCAGTTGTATTAAGCTGGCAGATTTTTAACTTTATTTGTAACTACATTGTCCATGTTGTTTTCTTCTTGTTCCTGTCTCTCTATCTCCCCCATTCTTCTTGATCTTACTGCATTTTTTGCTTTTATCTTGGATAAGTTTGGGATCTCATCTGTTCAGTTCCACCATGCTTATCATGAGCAAAGGCATGAGATCACATTGTTGAAAATTAATGAAACATTCAAATATATTTTCCTCTTGGTCTATCTTCTCATTACACTCCTTTTGTCTTTAGCAAAGAGTGACTGGATCTTGGAACCCCCTTCATTATTTGAGGATCAACCGCTAAAGATGCAGCCCTCGACTGATGAATTCCGAGAATCTGGTTCATGCGTTTTTGTTGACAGAAGCGGTTTCTATAACTTGGCCTTCATGTTACCTGTTCATGTATTTTTAAGGGTATGTGAATGAATTAATCTCAGACAAGGGAAATAAATTTTTTAATCTTTTCTTGTTCCAGAACATTTCTAAATTTACTATTATAATATTTGATTCAGTCATCTCTGGATTTTAAATAATTTATCTTTGTCAACCTCTCTCTCTCTCTCTCTCTCTCTCTCTCTCTCTCTCTCTCTCTCTCTCTCTCTCTCTCTCTCTCTCTCTCTCTCTCTCTCTCTCTCTCTCTCTCTATCTCTCTCTCTCTCTCTCTCTCTCTCTCTCTCTCTCTCTCTCTCTCTCTCTCTCTCTCTCTCTCTCTCTCTCTCTCTCTCTCTCTCTCTCTCATCCACACACGTATACAGAAAAAGTTTCTCAAACAAAATCTGAAACTAATTATGGGCTGTGAGAATATTTTTTAACTTTCAGTGGCATGCGCTTTTATACTATTATATGTTGAAATAACTCGAAGTCATTTTTTTTGCCTTTTTAAACCCCAGCTACCATCTTAATACCTTTGCCATACCCTTCAAATGCTTTGTATTATATGTTTAGTATATTGATAATTATTGAGTGAAAAGATCGTTCAAAATTCAATTCAATGAAAACAGGTAATCTGTAAAACTTATCTGCTATTTGAAGATTTTGATTTTCCTCTGTTTCATGATCTCATTTGTTCCTACTTTGTAGTTTGGGTTTTTTTTTTTTGCCTTTTCAACTTTTTATGTCTTAAGTTGTCAGATTATTTGTTCCCTTAGTATTCCTTATGGCCAGAACAGTATGATAGCGCAATATCAATAGGCACCCATACCTGCCTAATTTAATGGGATGAAAGAGAAAAGAAACTCTTACAACAAAGAAAGAAAACTATCAAGCCTTTCAACAAAATAAAAAAACACTTACAACAAAGAAAGGAAAACTGTCAAGCCTTTTAACAAAATTAAAAAAAAAAAACATCTGTGATGAACGATGTCCTAGTTTTGAGATAAAGGCCAGATTATAGATATAGATCTAGCTCTGAGCCCTAAGAGAGATTCAGGAGGATAAGTTTGTTGGTTTCTAATTCTGCACCATCCTTAGGCAATTAGTCTTGGCAATTTGTGTGTCAAGCAGAGAAATGCAACTGCTTAATGTCTGCTGTAGAGGCAACAACTAATTTATACAATCACAGAGACTATTACATTCTCATCAAGCCCTAATTTAGGGCTGGTTAGATGGGATCCCACTCCACCATCAGATAAATCAAGCTGGGATTTGACCTTAGACTTTTTTACTGTCGGCCTAATGCTGTAGCAACTGAGCTAGCATTCTGATAACAAAGATTTCAGAAATTGGGGCTCTGCTAGAACTGTTAAAAAAAAAAGTCACAAAGGCCTGACAGACTGTTTAATGACAGCTTGTTGTTTGTTACTTTTATTAAGGCCCATTTTGTAATGATGTTGCCATAGATTTCTCTAACTGGCATGGATCTCCAAGTAAAAGAGATGTTCAGACTTCAGATTTATTTATATCTGCATAAATTGAAAGGCTAATTCTGGCCATTTTGGGAATGGCACTTTAGCTGGATTTTCCCAGATTGGTTTACAAATAATTTATAGGCTCACTTTAGGTAGTTGATGGTGGTGGTTTGGTTTTTTTTTTAACTTTACAAACATTCCAGGATTATAATTGCAGAGTGAAAGAGGCTTTTTCATCACTTTTTTTTTTAATCAATATGTCATCAGGTGAAACAGGAGGCTAAGCTTTCACTTAATGCTTTGGAGCAGCACCAGCAGAGCAGTTTTGATGCTTTATTCATGATGCCTGTATCATTTGCTCGGAAGTTTGATCATGTTTTTCAGTAAGTTCATCTCTTTATCTGATATTTTATAACGGCAGAACTCCTTCCTAAAACTTTTTTTTCTTCTGTTAGACTCATTATATTTTGTATATTTTTTTTATCTACCTTTGTTTTTGTACTTTTTTATTTTTTACACACTAATTTGATTCCATTTTTTTTTTGGAGTGCTTCTTATATTGTGTATCAAAACCTTGCTTTTTCGGGAACAGATAGGTTGCTTACCCATCGCAAGCATCAAGAAAACAAACACAATAAACCTTTAATACACCTATTCAATGGAGTTTGATGTGAAAGTGAAGACTAACTTGTATTTTTTTTTTTTATTTTTGATTGGGCTTAAACGTGTTGTAACATATTGAAAAGAGGAATTCCAAAATATGTGAAAATTTAAACTGGTTGATGGTTAAATATTCCAATATTTCTCAGTTCTAAGCTTCCTTCTCAACAGCTGTTTTGCCAGAACTGTACTCAAAACTGCTGATGAAACACTATACATGTACAAAACCATATGCAGAAATCTTAAAATCAAAGTATTTTTTTTTATGAAACTTTTGCAGCATTTCATTGAAAGCTTCCCAGCTAAGTCAGATACTGGAAAAGGTTGATGGTCTGCAACATAAAGTGATGGATTTCGGAGGTCATAACAGCCTCCCACTATCTCAGCATGTAGTGACAGTGCTATCAGAGGCTCTGGGCAAGCGTGCAGAATTGGTGCAGCACAAGATAGGCAAGCTTAATGAGGTAAGAAGAATTTTCTATTGTAGTGTCTAGATATGGAAAAATTAGAAATAATAATAATACCTGGGGAGATTTATGATACAATATATATGATTCAAACCAACCTGATACAAAATCTTTTGTACAAGTTATGTTAAATTTAAGGAAAATTGTGCACATCAGCCTGACTGAATGTGAGTTTTAGAAGAAAAAAGTTACAAACAAGTTACTCTAAACGGATTGTTTCTGTGACTGAGTAGAGTAAAACAATGATGTTCTCTTTACAGGAGCAGTAAAACTATAAAATTAATTATGAGTTGAGAGATAATAAAAAACTTAATTTTTGCAGTATGTTAGTAAACAAGAGAATCAATGGTCATTTGCTGATGGTTAAAATGCTCTCAAAGAGGCTACATCATAATGGAAAGCTCACATAAATTGCCCATCTAATATCTGGGTGCTAGCAAACTCTGCTTGACCTTTGGAAAATAAAGTGGACGACAGTATGGTATCATTTTATTTTTAATGAGAAATTCAACGCAAAATTTTTAAAGGAGAATTTTCGAGAAAAAAGTATGGAAATTCAGATTTGAAAAATCTACCACAATAAAGCCCGTCCATTTTTCTTTAAATGTAAGTCAGATTCTAAGAGAGTCAGTGTACCAGATTCATGCACAAGAGAAAAGAAGAGGGCCTCTCCTTACTGAAAACTTTTTCTGTTCTATGCTGAGATTTGTACTTACAAGACAAAAAATACAAAGCAGCTGCTTCACTATAAACCCATTCCTACTGAATTACTTAGGTTTTTGCCAATGAAAATTAGCCTTAAGACCTTAAATGGTAATAAAATTTTACTGAACTTAAATTTTGCATTAAAAGAAAACTTTGACTACCAGGATCATGGACTTTCTTAAAGACAAGCCTTTTATTTCATAAGGTTTTGTTTGATTTGAAAAAATTATTATCTTTTACAATCATCACAATAATCATGATTTTGATCTTTTTAATGTACAAATATTGGCACCAACCTTAGGTTTACTGTTTCCATTATATGAATTTTCCCTCTCCTTAATTTTTGTAAAATGAGAATTTTATCAGGGTGGAAACATTTGTGAAAGTCTTTAGTATGAAGGCTGTCATTCCTGATTCCTAAGTCGATTTACCTCAAAATCATTTATGAAAACAAGAGTGCTGTGCCTAAGTACTCTTTCTTAAGCTGATTTTATATTGTACGAGGGCATATTGATAAGTTTTGCCTCCAAGTCCATAACTTTGGAAAAAATGAAGACAAACAAATGATACTTACACCAAATGAAAGGTCATTTTATTTAGCACCAGATGACATATCATTTTTCAACATAATCACCGTCCCGTTCGATACAGAGCCGCCACCGACGGACGACCTGTTGGATGCCGTCAGCGAAGAAGTCAGCAGTCTTGTCTCTGCACCAAGAAAGAACAGCATTCTTCACATCTTCGTCTGTCTCGTAACGGTTGCCCTTGAGGTAATCCTTAAGTTTTGGAAAAGGAAGAAATCGCTAGGAGCAAGATCTGGGCTATAAGGCGGGTGCGGTAATGTCCGGAGGCCAAAACGATCTAAAGCCGTGCGAGTTTCCAAACGTGTGTGAGGGCGAGCGTTGTCGTGATGAATGATAGTGCTTCTCATGATCTTTTGGGACAATGAGGGTGTGGTTCACACAGAATTTTTGGAACAAGGCAACACCGTGAATTCTACGAAATATGTGAACACACTGGACTAACTGAAAGCGAGGTTGCGACGGGTAAGGAGTGAGAAAGTTTCCATCATCCATCACGACAACGCTCGCCCTCACACACGTTTGGAAACTCGCACGGCTTTAGATCGTTTTGGCCTCCGGACATTACCGCACCCGCCTTATAGCCCAGATCTTGCTCCGAGCGATTTCTTCCTTTTCCAAAACTCAAGGATTACCTCAAGGGCAACCGTTACGAGACAGACGAAGATGTGAAGAATGCTGTTCTTTCTTGGTGCAGAGACAAGACTGCTGACTTCTTCGCTGACGGCATCCAACAGGTCGTCCGTCGGTGGCGGCTCTGTATCGAACGGGACGGTGATTATGTTGAAAAATGATATGTCATCTGGTGCTAAATAAAATGACCTTTCATTTGGTGTAAGTATCATTTGTTTGTCTTCATTATTTCCAAAGTTATGGACTTGGAGGCAAAACTTATCAATATGCCCTCGTACATTCTTGACTGAAAATCTTACTTTTTCTATGCTTCTATCTTGAATTTACTTGCATTAATTTTATAAAAAGGGGTTTTTTTTGCTGAAAATGCCTAGAATTTGTTGTGAGGAAACAGAATAAGAGTTCACTGTGCATTTAGTTCACTCTGATTATTTTTATAATTCTTTCTTATTTTGGCAATATGCTTATTTTTTATGAGCATGTGAAAAGGCTTAATTTAATACTCTTTTTTGTGTGTGTCAAAGAAAAAGTATTTAACCTGTTTCATGAAATTCTTGAAACAAATTTAATGAGTTATTTATGTAATTCAGGTTCTGTAGAAGCAATATAGATGCAAGTTATTTTTGGTGTTCACATATTGAAGAACAAGCCTTCCAAAATGATAATTTGCTCAATTGCACAAAATAGCAATTTTCCAAAATTCTCTTTTAATTTCTGTACAAATCAAGCTATAAATATCCCAATTTCGGGATAAAAATTCTTAAAAGACTCAAAAGATTTTCATAGAGCAGTAGCAATAAGAAGCCTAACTGCAATGTGAACTTTAGAATAGATTACTATTTTGCCTCTAATGGAAAAAAGCTGTGGTCACTTTCACACTTACAGATTACTTTAAAGCCAGTGATTGAAGCAAAAATTAATCCTTTAGATACTTTGTTTTTAATTTTATACTGATTTTTAACAGCTTTCAATTCTCATTGATCTTATTGCCATTGAGGACAACAGTTTTCTTGTTTCTAGCTTTAAAATTTTGTACCTCTGGCTCATTGATATTTTTAATAATCCCACCAGTGGTCAAAGGATGAAGATCCACATGATTTTGACAAAGAATCTCATCTCACATTTGGGATTTGCATTGACACGGCAAATGCCTTCAACATTCTTGATAAAGGGCCATCAGCAGAGGCAGTAGAGGTATGTGCGTTAGGAGAGTGGGAACATTTTAAATCGCCTGCAGCCATTTTCAAAGTAAATATTTGTAGAGTGCAACAGAACATATCAGAATTTTATATTTTGACAATGTCAGACACCTGAAACTATTGCATTTAGTTTATTTCTTAAAAGAAAAGTTTATATCATCAAATACATGACATGGCTAACATCATGTGTTTTTCTTTCTTTTTTTTTTTATGAATTTTTTTTATCACTTGGATGAGTATTGCTTTGATTATCAATGATCTGTCAATAGTCCAGAGAGTTCCGAGCCTTTTGGGGTGAGAAATCTGAGATGAGGCGGTTCAAAGATGGCACAATTCACGAGGCAGTGCTGTGGACAGATTCAACCTGCCAACGTGACAGGAGGCTGGTGTGTAGGAGTATTGTGCAGCATATACTACAGAGGTACAGTTTTCTAATTTTAAGACTTTAAGAGAATTGTGGGGTGAAATTGTCGTGTATATTTTCTTGCATCCAACATGATGTCAGAAATGTGAAACTGAAAAACAACTCATGGAATAACATTTCTCTTTTTCATATTTTTCCATAAAATCAAAAAATCCTTGAGGAGTTCAGATCAATTCATTTTCCTAAATATAAATACCTTGAAATAATGCATTATCTAACTTTTCTACTAGATACAAAACATTTAAGGTGATAAAGTGTGAAAAAAAAAGTTAAATTTCAGAGTCTTTCATAAATTTTTATTTAAGAGAAAATTAAGTTTTAGACTTGTCACACTTAATTCTTGCAAAGAATTTTACTATTCACTTAATCTTGATGACCTCTAAAGCTTTAATGGGTTCTTTTTAAACCTTGAAATAATAGGGTAAACAGTTATGTACACATTCCTTTGTTTGATTTGCAAAAAATCATAAAATGAGGTCTGCTGTAAAATGGTCCAGGCTGAAGCCGCTTAGCTTTGCTTTGAGCTCGTGTCCATGTATGGAAGCAAACCTACCATTTTATCTGCTTTTTTTTCCTTTTTAAAAATGCATATCTTGGAGTAGGAAAAAAAAACATCAGATTTTTACTCTCTGAGATAGACTGTGCCAAAACTTAATAGTATCATTTCCAGCTTGCAATTCGGTCTGGCCTGGTTGATATTCTTCATTTCTGAAAGTATGCACATATAGAAATAAATTTTCTTTATCATGCTTGAAAACATGTTTAATATCTTTCACAGGCACTGCAGCATTTCTACCAAAAGTATTCAATATATGGAGGGTAAATTGGATCCTTTGCTTCATGTTAATCTGTTGCCCAAAGAATCCTGTCTATTGTATGGGACTGGAGAGGAGCAAAGTCTGGCTGTCCATCATGCCTTTGATCATGTAGCTCGTGCTGTTCGAACAATGAGTACTCTACCACTCTCCATTCATTCCATACAGGGTGTCCACCCAGTGTTCAGACATGCCAGTGTAAGATTCAACTATTTTTTTATTTTTACAATGCATTGGTAGAACTTATATATTTACAATATGAATATATGAACAGGAAGCAGGATTATGAGTAGTTAGTTATTGTCTATAACATGTTTAGGATTTTATTTTAGTCATCTTTGCATTTTTTTCTTATTTATGTGTTCCTTTGGCAAGGTTTTGTTGAGATTCTTCTTCTTTCAATAGTTGAGCATAATGTAAGTTATTTGATAAAATCAGAAATATATGCTGTGTTTAGAATTTGCTGTGATCTGGTGAATATGTAAATGTCGTATTTTTTGGCTTTTATGAATTTTCGACCTCCACACCATGGTGAGGACCCATCCTGATAAAGCACATTTGCTGCATAACAATACTTTAATCATTAGTGATGACGGGAGTATCATTGAATTCCATAAAAAATATCATATATGCACGAACATGTGTCCAAAGTATGAAAACATACATAGTTTTACATATTCTAGACTCATAAGATATGATAACAGAAGCCGAAGAAACTTAAAACAATGGAAATGTTCTTGAAAAGAATACTTAGAATTTCTTGGATATCAAAGAAATCTAATCAGTTTGAAAAGAAGCTCATGCAGAAAGGTCACTCATTGACAAAGTTTGAAATAGTCAAGTAAAGTGTGTTGAAAAGAGATTAACTGGAATAATCGATAGGAAGCACAGCAAGGAAAGAGAAAAGATGTTAAAGATGGATTGACAATGTGGCTTAATACAGGAAGAGTTACATGTGCATTCTAAACAACAATTTTTTTAAGTGAATAAGGAAATATGACTTCCATTGCTAAATAGCATGGTTCCTGATTACAACAATGCAAACATAGAACACTAGTATATGTTTATAGAGATGTAAATATACCTTTTTAGCAATCATTAGCTTGAATTTAATATTGTAGATTACGGCAAGAAGACTTGGTCCCCAGTTTCTTTGACTCGGCAACCAGCCTTTTTTTTTATAATTTTGTGTTTCAGGTATTTCCACCACTTCCGGTGTCTCAAACTTCAAGTGATGGAGATGCTGTATCTGGCCACGCTGTGCCCAGGGAGGGAAAATCTGTGCCCCAATATATCCCTGCCTTGAAAGGTGCAAAAATGGTTATTCAAGCTCGAAGATCTGACATGTATAAGCAAATATCATAAGTTAGTATGTTTAATGAACATCAAGAGGAAGAATGAGTTGCTGGCTTGTTCATATAAATAAGTTTTTTACAGACCTATGCTCAGAAAGCACAGAACTGAGTCTCTGTTCAGTTCACTGAATGTAAATCAGACACTGCATATTATATTGTTTTTTCAAAATACATTTTGAGTTTTCATGTTTGTCTTTTTTTTTTTAACTGTTACAATTTCAATTATTTCAGGGAAAAGGTGATAAAGCAATTTATAGTTTTTGATAGGAAAAAAGTTTTAACAAACCATAGTTAACACCAGATATTGTAATTTTTCCTACAATGGTTTGATCAGGGCTAAAAAATTTCTCTCTTGTGCTACGATAGCTGAAACTAACATTGAATTCCACAATTTTTATTTTACAGAATCCTTAGTTAAGTGGAAATTTGATAATTCAAAAGTATTGAGAGATTAAATAATTTTGCTCTAAGCATGTTTGTAAAGAAAATTGTGATGAGATTTCAACTTGTATGAATTTTTTATTCTCCTCAGTTATTTGTATGCTAGAGGGTTCAGGCAAATGGCCTGAGGAAATTGGAGCAATTGAATGTTTGAAGACTTTGTTACATATTAAAATGGGAACTGAACTGAAGGATAAACATTCAATGGTTTCCAGTGTTCACAAAGATTATGTGGACGTTGTTAAGGTGATCTCTTACATATAAACAAATTTGTACTTTTGTTGTGTAGTTTTGAAAATCAAGTGAATGTATAGTTATATTATTTCGGGAAATCTTTTTCCATTGCCAAAATCAAATTTTGTTAATCTGACCACGGTTTTTCTAAAATATCATCTGAAAAGAATGCTTTGATGTATTTATCATGTGGTTTTTCTTTCAAAATGATTTGAATCCAACAGATGGCAGCCAATTCGTATATGCTTTGGTTTGATGTTAATGCAAGATTTGGCTAAGGAGAAAACTGATTTAGATATATAGTTTTATAAGCATGTGTCAACCAAGATTTTATACCGAGATTCTCCATAATTTTTCGTTTATAAGACCGAGGGATACAAAGAATATGATATCATATATACCATATTGGTTTTTACTGAACACAGATTGTATTGCTTTTTCCATTAGATAAAGACTTTATTCAAAAGTTCTTCAAGTGATTCAACCTGTTTCAAATAAAGCTTAGTCATGAAAACTACATGCTCTTCAGTTTTGTAAATATACTGGCTGAGAGTAAAAAATTGCTTTGTTATTTTTTCCTTTTTTCACAGGATGGATTTGTGTTCAGACTTGTAATATCAAACACTCGAGAGTTGGCTGTGCTCCGCACTGTAAAAACGGAGAGTGGAATGGTCAAATTTAAAGATACAGAGAAAAGTTCTGCCCTGGAAAAAGAAATTGTAGATCTTCCCAGATTAACACATCTGCTACACGGGTCTGTGTTGGTGAACAGTGAACATAGTGTGCTTTAGTGGTTTATCTCATTTTTATTTTCATAATTATAGATCTCATTTTGTGTGGCGTACATTTTATCTTGGTGTCAATTTTTTCCTAAAGAGAGTTTATTTCGCATTTTTAGGCACTTCTCTAAAACTAGTAGGTAGTTGCATCTGACCTTTTGGCTCTTTTTTATCAGAAAAGTTAAAAAAGATTTGATTTTTTTGTTTAAAATATTTCGACATGGAAGTCTGTATTGTTGACTTCATTTAATGAACATTCAAATGATTTTCTATTTTTTATGTATTCATTTAAAAAAAATTAATTGGATTTTTATGTAGCATCCAGCAAGAAAACTCCGTGTTCAGTGTCACAGTGCGGCTGTGTAAACGCTGGATAGCATCGCAGATGGTATTTGGACTCATATCAGAAGAGGCTGTAGAACTGATGGTGGCCTACATTTTTACCTCTCATCATCCTTATGCTGTACCTGGGTAATTGAGCTGCAATTTAAATGCATATAGAAGTGTTTATATAGTTTGAGTCCTAATTGGAAGTAAATTCATTCAGATTATTTGGAATTGGTTGATAACAATTTATTTAATAAACTGTTTTCTTGTGTCGTAAAGATAGGGTTGAGGTTTGGGGTTTTTTTTTATGGGGGGCTATTTGAAATTTTTTTTATGTACCTTATCAAATGAAATTTTTGGTAGGTTCTTTTCTTTGCTAATTATAGCAATATCCTTTACCTTTTCAGAAGCCCCAATACAGGCTTGTTGAGATTTCTTTACTTGTTGTCATCATTTAATTGGAAGGCTGACCCTTTGATGGTAAATCTGAACAAAGAGTTTACAGGTGAGTTTTAATAATCTTGTTTCCTTTCAAGCGATATGAAGTATAGATGGGAATAATTCTACATTGGTCATCAAGAATCAAGCTATTCTTGTCTTTTTAGTTAACTACTTTCATTAGTCTGTAGCCAGTTTTTTTCTCAACAGTGCAAACACACCAGATTTGTGCTCATCAGTTCACTCATTTAATCCATCTTTTTATAATTTTACCTGTGGCCAGCTATATCTTGATATATCTGCTTAAGAAATCAAGCTCCAAATTGCCCACTGTGCAACAGATTGGCTTAATGCATGGAATTAAAATGTGTATAAGAAATGTCAGGATAGTGGAAATTTAAATCAAAGGATAGTTTGAGAACTGTTCTCTTTCTGCATATGACTGCAATATTCATTTAAAAATTGTGATTCGCATTTCATACAGTTTAACAAGGAAATAATTCAGAAGGACATATGTTTTTGTCTCTCAGACGAAGATTTTTCAGTGATCCCAAAGGAGTTTCAGAAGAACCGAGCTTCACTGCCCAGTATGTGCATATGTACTCCAACTGACAAGCAAGGGATAAAATGGACAAAACCGTTGCCCACAGAACCTCTCTTGAAGAGACTGGTCATTCTTGCTCATGAGTCCATGACAGCTTTGGAGTGTCAATTAATGAAAAGCACTGATGTCACTGATTTTAAGGTGAGGTTTTCAGGCTAGGGGAAAGATAATTAAAAGGGCCTGTCTAAACTATTTTTAAACAACTTTTTTACTGATCTTATGACAACTGGAATGATCCAAGGAAAAAGCAGCAGGGAAAACTGCGTGAAAAGATGTTGAATGGACTAACAAAGTGGCTCAAAGTAGGAAGAGTGACAGAAGCACTGAAAGCGTGGAAGCATAGAAATATGTGGAAGGTCGCAAGTTGGGCAGAGGTGTGATTTACAGAATTTTTTTTAAGGCAGTAATTAACTACAATTAAAGTTTTTAGTGGTTTTATCAGTCCTGATGCTCTTTTATGCTATATGCAAATAGATAATTTTTTTTGTGTGTGTGGTGTCAAGTATTGGAAATATTAGTTCGTTGTTTTTTTGTTGTTGTAGATGATTTTCAGGCCACCATTGTGCCACTTTGACCTGGTCATTCACCTTTTGAAAAAAGCCAATGCGCTCAATCATCAAGGTATAGATGAAAATGACAGTGTCTACATCTGTCACTCAAAAGATGGAGGCAAGAAGACCTCAGACATATTTCCAGTTGCTGATTTCTGTGTGGCTGAGAAATTCCTGAAAGATTTGCAGGTGATACTTCTTTGTATCAACTTAATAATTAGTATGAAAATCTAGAATTCAGTGGAAGCGGAAATTGAAAGATAATGACTGATAGTGTATCCCAAGAACTTTTAACAAGGTCATAATGCTTCATTCCTCAAATATCTTTGATTGATGCAATTAGCTGTAGATGGAGGGAGAGTCAAGATTAAGTGACTTTGTTACTCTGTGTTTTCATACATACAAAACTATATCTATATGTCAACAATATACATACATGTATTTCACCAGCTAAAAAGCATTTCTGTTTATGGACATGTACATATGTGATATATGAGTTGTTGCAAAAGCATGTATTGTTGGTGTCTATGTTTGAAATTATGAAATAAATTCAGGAAAGGTGATAGCCACCCTAATTCAGTTTTGAGCAAGCCCTTTATTCTTACAGTTCAGAGATATAGGAACTAAGGAAAAGATAATTTTGAATGAAAAATTGATAAATTTTTTTATCTAGAATATTCAATCTTGTCTTGTTTCCATATAGTTTTTGCTAAATTTTGTGTAAAAAAATTATAGGGGATGGTTATTTGTCCTACCTTTTATAAAATTATTTTCTTTTTTTTTAAATTCTCCACCATCTTTTTTTAGAATTAAGAAAAGCTTTAGTAAACAAGTATAATTGGCAACATTAGTGAATTCTTATGGAATAAGTACCATTTGCACGCTTAAGTAATGAATGATAAATTCTGTTATAAAGCATCTACTGGGTCTTTTTTTTCTTTTAGCAATACATTGAATACCTAGTGACATGGATATTTATAGATATGATCAAGTAAAAATTTTTTTCATGTCCTGAACGGTGAAAGTAGATATTTATATGATAACAAAATCTCTTCTGCGAAAGTTTTTACCTATGCCAGATATAACCCAGCTCCTAACCTTTTATTTTTATGTTATTCCATATTTTTTAATGAGTTGTTAAAGGAAGATCAATCTAAAACCTTTCAATAGGTCACTTTTGGAGATTTGGCTATGTTTTTCTACGATCCATTTGGTGGAAATGTCATTGGAATTGTGTGGAAACCACAGGCTTTTGAAGAAAAAGAGTTTAAGGTAAAACTTCATTTAAAAAAATGTTAGTAAAAGCATTTACAGAATCACTGATTTGCTCTTTTTCTGGCTAAACGCCATTGTCTATTCCATAGTTATTTTTTTTTAATCTTATGTTGCTGATAGTTTATGTTAAGTAATATTTGAAAATTGTCATTGTAATTCTTTTTTTTTTTTAATTAAAAAATTGATTTTAGTTTTATATCGCTCAGACTCTTAAGATTAAGATGTTTCTTACGCTTTTTTTATCAGACCTTTGTGTATTTCTATTTCTCCACAGTCTGTCAACTTTCGTTTCCGCAGACCGGTCATAAATGACAATGAGCGACCCAATCTGGACATTGATAAAGAGTCTGTTCTAGATGACATCAGAGTGATGGGTGGTGGCATAGTAGAATCTATTGCATCTCCTAAATCCTTGCAATAAACTTTTGTCTTACAAATTGATGGAATGGATAATTATTTTATATTTTCTGAATGATTTTATCCTTTTAGACCTGCACAATATATCCTTCTTTTCATCCTCTCAACTTGGAGACTAAGGAAGCTGTAACAATAGCAGTGATTCATTAATAATATAAATATTTCAGGCACTTACTTCATAGCTCATAAAAGATTTTGGGTGGGCTTTATCAACAAGAAATAAATAATCTAGCACTTGTATTATTTTTATTTGATTTATAGGATTAATTGATATGTTTAGATTGTTCTAATACTGGACTGCCTGCATTTATAGTGCAGATTGTAATAAAGCTTTATGTATATTGTGGCAGTATGAAAACTTTTTGTCAATGGATCTGGTCATTTAATTCCTAACTCTAATCATACTTTCTTTTCAATGCTATATTCAAGTAACTGAATTTTCAGCCAGACAACTTGATCATGTGCAGGTACATAGATATTTCATTTGATAATTGAAGAAAAAAGATAAGAAAGAGTGATTTCTAATTTTTATTTTTTTGACAAGTAACTTGGGCCTGATAAAGTCAGAGTGCCTCATGTATGTAAAACTAATATTAGGTAAACATCCCTTGAAACTGAATGTATAGCTGAATTTATGGTTCACAATACAACCTGAGTATAGGATAGGCACAAATACTCTTACATTTGGCCATGAGCTACGGTCAAAGTAAAGCTGTTATTTCGTTGAACAATATGCAAGCAAAAGTCAACAGTATTTATATCTAATGTAAAATTTCTGGCGATGAGACAAATAAAACTTCATTTCAACTTCATCTGATGTAACCTTAATATCTAGAGCCTGTTTTAATATCAAAGAAACTTTGAGGTAACAAATCATTTACATTTAATTTATTATTAATATTTCACCTGTAGTTGCTCTTCTCACTTTAGAAAAGACATGGATATATATATAGATATAGATATATATATATATATATTTTGTAATTTTTCTAGAAAGAAAATGGTCTTTTGCTTCTCAGCACCAGGAGTGATTTTTTAAAATCATAATCATGCATTATTTCATGTACAGTATTGTTAAAATTAAATTTGCTGATTTTTTTATCAACGCAGTCTGAATAAACTATACATTAAAGGTAGCCTACACGTTTTTGCAGTGCCATCTTTTTTTTTCCATTACTTCCAGGAGTGAGTTTTTAAAATCATAATCATGCATTATTTCATGTACAGTATTGTTAAAATTAAATTTGCTGATTTTTTTATCAGTGCAGTCTGAATAAACTATACATTAAAGGTAGCCTACACGTTTTTGCAGTGCCATCTCTTTTTTTCCATTACTTCTCCTTCAGTTTGAGCATTTCCAGTTTCTGTTCACTGTGTTAAGAGAAAAATGCAGTACTGTGATATGAAAACTACAGCACTTGCTGCCTATTCAAATCCCATGTTAAAGTAGATTCTGCCAAAGTTTTGGCCATATAATTTAAGTGATTAAAAGCAGATTAATTTTGAATAAGTTCATGCCTATGTAAGTTATCCAAAACTCAGAGCAACTGATGCCTTAGAGTTGCAACCCCTCTGAATTCGCCAATAGTAATTGCAAGTTGGGGAACTTCATCGGCTGGCAATTTTAAACAGGGAAATAAAAGGCTTTGATTTGATGGGCTTGTCTGGAAAATTTCTAAAATCTGAGAAATAGAATGCATATCATTTTATTGCCAACCTGATACAACGGGTGAATAAAACAGTTGCAGAATGGGCAGTCGCAATGGCACTTGTAGAGTGACAGTACACAGTTGTCATGCGGGAACATGATCAGGTTATGGGTATGTTTATGCTCGAAGTAAAAATCTCATCAATAGCCTGAGTGAAGATAAACAATGTTATGCGGAGTGTAATAGGAGTCACATATAAGTTGAAATACTGCTGTGGGCAGCTTCATAATGTTATCTGGGCTCCTGAGATTTTTGCTGCTACATATTTTGGTTGAACTGAGGATATATTTTGCATCATTCATTAACCTGAGACTGAATCACATGTACTTTTAATTAGTTTTTTTTTAACTTGATGAGGCAGTTGTCTGCTTACTTGCCTTAGGAAAAAATAAACATTTATACATGTATATATGTGAAAATGATTTGCAAGCTTAATTATTAATGCTTTGATAAGTAAAAGAAAAACAAAACAAAAGTTAAGGTGCAAAATCAAGAAAACAGTGGAAAAAACAATTGCATTTTCATTAAAACCCTATTCAGACTTGCCTAACGAATTGTGAATGTATCCAAATGATTATCATATCTTATAAAAGAATAGATTTAACTCCTTAAATTAATGAGCCTTGATAATTATTAACCGTCCGCATTTTCTGCCACTCAAAGCTGGTATAAAGATCTGATATTTTTGATCAGCATATCCCTGCCAGCTCATGGATAGACTACCCAAAAAGTAAAACAAAAAATTGGAGTGTCTAGCTTGTTTACAGCTGGAGATTATTTTTGGAGTTTGATGATAAAAAAAAGTCATTCCATTAAGCTCATGCAATGTCATAAACTTGGATATGTAGTTATTACTAATATCATATTACTCCACCTAAATATACGAATATTTTTTAATAAAGAACACGAATTTCATGTATGTTGTTAGATTTATTTAAGCTTCCGAAAATTTAAACGAGGGACATGTTTTTCAGAGAAATTAATTCAAGTTCTCTAGCTAATAACATTAAAAATAAACATCGTGATCAGGCTGAAGGTACTGAGTGAGCAATGCATGCAATGTACACCTAGTCACATGCACATAATTTCATGATTGTTTTTAAAGTGAACATACAGACTTTTTTTCATACAGCAGCATGTTATTTCACGCATTTGATAATGATATGTGGCCTTTCACAGAAATTGTCGCTGGTTGTCTTTTGTGGCTTTTTATTTTAGCCGATACATGATTGTGTTTTCCAGCTATCAGGCAGCAAACGTTTTTGCAAACATTTACTGTAAATTCAAATCCTTGCTTTTTATCTCCATAAACCAGCAAAATAATACAAAACCATCACTGTAGAATCGAATTCTAGCGTTTCTATCTCTCTAAACCAGCTTAATACAATTTCATCACTGTAGAATCAAATTCTAGTTTTTCTATCTCCATAAACCCGCATAAAAATAAAATATCATCACTGAATTCTGGTGTTTCTATCAGTATAAAGCAGCATAACAATACAAAATCATCACTTTAGAATCGATTTCTAGATTTTTTTCCTGTATAAACCAGCATAATAAATCAACATTATCACTGTATAACCGAATTCAAGTGTTTCTATCGCCATGAATTAACATAACATCGAATACATGTGTTTCTTTTTCTATAAATCAGCATAGTAAAACAAGATCCAATTTAGTCTAGTGTAGGGAAGGGAACCCTCTTTGATCTCTCTTTGGTCATTCTGGTAGAGGTACTTGTCGAAGATGAAGAAGAAGGAAAACAACAACAACAACAACAACAACCAGAAGAACGGCTTTGACGACGAAGATCAACAGAATACGATTGGTGATAGCCTGATGATTACAAGATTGTAAGAGTTGAAAAGAACCGAACAAAGTGGCCATGCTGGCTTAAATTTCGCTGTGTCCCCAAAGTCTTACAGCTAGATAATAAAAACATTTTAAAGTGTTTTCAAAGAAACATTTTTTTTAAAATCTAGAATCTACTTCTAGATCTTCCCCTCATTTTGGCAAAAAAGATGCTGGGATCTAGAAATTAGCTCTGTCACAGCAATTTGTCGAGCTTCTAGTTCTCTCTCTCTCTCTCTCTCTCTCTCTCTCTCTCTCTCTCTCTCTCTCTCTCTCTCTCTCTCTCTCTCTCTCTCTCTCTCTCACACACACACACACACACACACACACACATTCACACACTCTTTCTCTCTCTCACGCACACATACACACACTCTTTCTCTCTCTCTCTCTCTCTCTCTCTCTCTCTCTCTCTCTCTCTCTCTCTCTCTCTCTCTCTCTCTCTCTCTCTGCTAATGTACCGTCCATCTGTTCACCACCTCACCCTCTCTTTTCTACTTGTTAGTAAAATTCAATGCTCTCAGCATTAGCTATGAATCTCTTCTATCAAAAATATTCCGTGCTCTGCTTGTCTTTTTTTTTTTTAAGTGTACTTGTTATAGTCTCAGCCGTCGATATGTCAGGTAATACAGCACTGATTATCGTTTTCCGCCCTATTTCTTTAATTTCTTATTTAAGTTTAAAATTGGTTATTTACAGTTTGGTTTTTAATGTTACATTTATTGCCCTTTCTCCCTCTATTTTGAGTCATTTATGGGTGGAGTTCATTGTTTTACCTTAATTTCCGGTCAGATTTTTCGGTTATTTTCCTTTAATTTTGTTTATTTAGCTCTCTGTTCCTTAGACCTCAGATTCTATGTTCTTTTTTAATAGAAACGGCCAGTGCATCCTGCTTGATCTTGTCATCCTTGAATCTACGGCCCTATCCCTTTAAATTTCCCGCGGGACACATTGAAATTAGGCTATTTATATTGATACAAACACTATAATTCGATTCCGCAGTGACGATATTGATCATAGGCTATTTATAGAGTTCGAAACAGTACAATTCGATTCCACGGCGGCATACTTGAAATTATGCTATTTATAGAGATGGAAAAAACAGAAATCCCCGGCGGCCATAATTAAATTATGAATTAGAATCCTTCGGCAGCCATTTTGAAATTATGCGATTTATAGAGATAGAAACGCTACAGTTCGATTCCAAGCGACCATATTTGAAATTAAGCTATTTATAGAGTTCGAAACACAAAGTTCGATTCCACGGCGGCCATGTGCTATTTTCAGAGATGGAAACTTAGAATTCGATTCCCCGGAGGCCATATTGAAATTATTCTATTTATAGAGATAGAAAAATTAGAATTCAATTCCCAAGCGGCCATATTGAAACTATGCTTTTTATAGATATAGAGGCCAAAAATTTAAAATTCCCCGGAAACCGGCGGCCATATTGAACTTATGCTATTCATACTTATGGAAGAAATAGAATTAGCCGGCGGCCATATTGAAGTAATGCTATTTATAGAGATAGAAACGCTAGAATTTGATTACCTGGCGGCCATATTGAAATAATGCTAGTTATAGAGATAAAAATAAGAATTCCCCGGCGACCTGATTGAAAATATGCTATATATGGAAAAAAATCGGAAATCCCTGGCAGCCATATTTAAATTAGACTATTAACAGAGATCGAAGCACTAGAATTTATAGAGATCGAAGCACTAGAATTTAAATCCCCGGCGGCCGTATTGGCTATTTACGGAGATGGAAAAATAATATTTCCAGGCGGCCATATTGGAACTATTCTATTTATAGAGATCGAAAACTTAGTATTTCTCGGCAGCCATATTGAAATTATGCTATTTATAGATATTAATTACCAAAATAGAAGTAACCGGCAGTCATATTGGAATAATGTTATTTATAGAGATGGAAAAAAATAAAATTTGCCGGCGGCCATATTGGAATTATGCTATTTATAGAGATTGACAAATTGGAATGAACCGTCGGTCATATTGGAGTTATGCTATTTATAGATATTAACAAAATAAAATTTCCTGGCGGCCATATTGAAATTATGCTATATATAGAGATTGCCAAATTGAAAATAAACGTCGGCCATATTAAAATTATGCTATTTATAGATATTACCAAAATAGAATTAACCGGCGGCCATATTGGAATTATGCTATTTAAGGAGATGGAAAACTTAGTATTTCCCGGCAACCATATTGAAATTATGTTATTTATAGAGATGGAAAAAAATAAAATTTCTCGGAGGACATATTGAAAATATGCTATTTATAGAGTTTCCCAAATTGGAATTAACCGTCGGCCATATTGGAATTATGTTATTTATAGAAATTGCCAAATTTAAATTTCCCGGCGGCCATATTGAAATTATGCGATTTATGGACATTGCCAAATTAGATTTAACCGGCGGCCATATTGAAATTATGCTTCTTATAGAGATGGAATAAAATAAAATTTCCCGGCGGCCATATTGAAATTATACTATTTATAGAGATTGCCAAATTGAAATTAACCGGCGGCCATATTGGAACTGTGCACTTTATAGAGATTGCCAAATTAGAATTTCCCGGCGGCCATATTGAAATTATGTTATTTATAAAATGGAATAAAAAAAAACTTTCGGCGGCCATATTGAAAATATGCTATTTATAGAAATTGCCCAATTGAAATTTTCCGGCGGCCATATTGAAATTATGCTATTTATAGAAAGCCAAATTAGAATTTCCCGGTGGCCATATTGAAATTATGTTATTTATAGAGATGGAATAAAATAAAATTTCCCGGTGGTCATATAAAAATTACACTATTTATAGAGATTGCCAAATTGAAATTAACCGGCGGCCATATTGAAATTATGCTACTTACAGAGATGGAATAAAATAAAATTTCCCGGCGGCCATATTGAAAATATGCTATTAATAGAAATTGCCCAATTGAAATTTTACGGCGGCCATATTGAAATTATGCTATTTATAGAAAGCCAAATTAGAATTTCCCGGTGGCCATATTGAAATTATGTTATTTATAGAGATGGAATAAGATAAAATTTCCCGGCGGTCATATTGAAATTATGCTATTTATAGATATTACCAAATTAGAATTTCCCGGCGGCCATATTGAAATTATGCTATTTATAGAGATCGAAAATTTAATATTTCCCGGCGGCCATATTGAAATTATAATATTTATAGAGATGGAAAAAAAAAATAAAATTAAAATAAAATTTCCCGGCGGCCATATTGAAGTAATGCTATTTATAGAGATTTAAACCTTAGAACTTCCCGCAGGCCATAATAAAATTATGTTAATTATAGAGATGAAAAAAAAAAAAGAAAAAAAAAGAATTTCCCGGCGGGAATGCAATTCTTATATTTCTATCTCTTTATATAGCATAAAAACAATATGGCCACCGGAGAATCCATTTTTTAACAGTCTCGCTTTTTGGGCTAGTTGGCTAAGTTATATTTTATCGACGTATCTTGCGTTGTTTTAGTGAATCCTTTCCTAAGTGTGCTTTTCTCTTTGTTTTCTGATTTTGTGTCAGTAGCGACTCTAGCGTTGGGTGTTTGGAAAGTCTCCGTTCTATCCTCCTCGTCTGTGTCGTCTACATTTGATTTTGTCGGTCACGGCCTTCTGTATTAGAGTTTCCAATTTCTTAGTCTTCTTTCTTTCCTATGATCGAGGCGATTACAGTGTTCTTTATGCTTTCCTCTATTTCTCCTCCATCTTTTTCCTTCTTTTCAACTTTCTTTGGTTAATTTTTCATGCCTTCTTTGTGTTTTGAGCTTTTCAGTTATACCTGGTCTCCTCCGATACTCTCTCCGCCTGAGAGCGCGCTCACATAACTTCTCGGGTGAGCTGTGTTCTGCATTTCTCGTCTTTCCAACACACTTTCTCCTTTGCCCTTCTCTCCCCTCTTTTCAAACATTTGTAGGGCCAGTGTTCAGTAATATTGCACCAGCAACACTGTTGTCTTCGATTTCTTATTACAACAAACAACAACATTCATTTAACAGTTTTACTGTCTCTAAAATTTACGTTTACACAATGGGGTACGTTTTTGGGTCTATTCGACTGCTGGCTTTAGCGTCTTCGGGTCTGCTCACTATAATTTTAGTTTGGGTGGAGCCTATAATATTCTTATAATTAGGATTTCTTCTTCTCTTCTTTTAAAGTACAGAGAGAATGGTTGATTGTTGACTATTTTTGTTGTATTGTTTAGTAAGTCAGCTTCAGGTTTATTTGTTATAAGGAACCACCGTGTAGGATCCTCAAGTCTATAAACTTGGTAAAAACTATCCTCCTCTTCCCCGTCTGGTCCAGTCGTTCTATTCAGAGTTACTTGAAATATCATGCCAACTACACTGGGTAGCTCTCTTTCCTATAAGTTATCATAATTCCATTTGTGTCAAACTCTTGATTGTCTAGATCCTCTAGAGTGATTTCCATAGCCTCTTGGGCTCTTGAATGATCCCCCATCCCTAAATCATAATGGGTGGCGGTCACTCTCTTATTGCTTCAACAACAAATCAATCCCGGTATAGATCTAGGTAGACCGAGAACATGAATTAAGCTAATTGCAAAAATATCAAGGTCCAAAGTTTATCCAGTTTCAAACCTTTCAATCGAAATTAGGTTATCTAGGGAGAAGTAATAGTGAATGTTTTATTCGTATATTTTTCTTCTGAGAAATTATCTTAAAACCCAATTATTTTTTTTTAGAAACCATTATGGCGTGTCGTGCCGGTTGGCGTTAGTGACTATGTGCCTGCCTATTTGTCTTTCTTCACATTTCACAATAACTATTATCTTTTTAGCCCGTCCCAGATCTTTTATCTCTATCTATATCTCGATCTTTTTCGAGTCATCAGTCCAATCGTAAAGATTTGCTCCAACTCCAGTTAAAAAGCTTATTGCCCACTCACTCAACCCCCCCCCCCCCCCCAAAAAAAAAAAAAAAAAAAAAAATCGTGTCATTTTTATTATATTAAGAGAACATGTAATTATAAAATTCAACATATGCAGCCGCTGAGTGTTACCAGCTATATCCAGCTTGGGTAAATCAAGATTAGCTATAACAGTGGAAGCAGAGTGTCTTACTAAAGGGAGTGGAAATAGAACAATATCTATAAATAATGCTATGGACAGTTCTCATAGCCAAGAGGAATATTATGATTATTGCTAAAAAAATCGAAAAAAAATGCTATGAAAAGGATATAAAAGGGCACTTTTTACTCCGGTCTCAAATTCGATTATATTTTGATAATATGGTATTATTTTGATGATTTATAGAGATCATTTCGATTCTACAGCATTGGTATTGTATTAATATAGAGAAAGAAAAAATCGAAAGCGATTCTACCGTTTTGATATTTTTTTTATTTCGAATTCTATTCTATTGTAATGATATTTTGTTATTATGCTTGTTTATAGAGATAGAAGTATAGAGGTTTTTCTCACCCCTATTTTATTATTCAACATTGATTCACCATCTATGTGACATTTGGCTATTCCATTTATGTTCCCAACACATACCTTCCACGCATTATCAATTTGGTAATAGAGTTTATGTTTCTATTACTTTAAATGTAGTTCAATATTTCTTTTGGGGTGAAATCATAGCCAAATAATGACGAGATATTCATAAAATTTGAAATATATTGCATATGAAATAATGAGATATAATTTATATAAAGATAGTTTATAATAAGAATTGCACAAAATTCTTTGTTTCAAGAGCTAATTTAATCTCATCAGATTTTAGTAATTATCTAAATAGAACACTCTTTACAGGTTTAGAAAAAGAAAGTGAAATTGAACATTTTTAGAAAATCTATCTAAAAATACAAAAAAAAAAAAATAAACAAATAAATAAAACTGAACAAACGTTTCCTTTTATCTACGATTAAACCTATTATAAATTAGGGAGGATGGAGGAATTCCGTCTCCCAGACAAGATTATCAATCATTTTTTAAGGGGAAATTTTTGCATAAAGGAACAATAATTTTTTTCACTCATCCACAGACACATTCTAGGATGTGTTTCAACGTATTACGACTCATCAGTGTGACTATAGAGTATCGATTTATTCAAGTGTCCACCTTTCAGACAGAATTGTTTTTTCTGAATCGAAAGTCCAAAACGGCGGCCACCTGAGAGGAAGCGTATGGATCGAAGAGCTATGTTGGGCCGTGTTTTCTCTGTATGACCTAGGGCTTTACCTTAATCTAGAACAAGACACTTACTCAGTGTTCCAATCTAAAACTCGCCCAGTGTTACAGCAAGAACGTTGACCTAATTATTTTCGCTAGCCCCAACATAGCTCTTCGATCCATAGGCTACCTCTCAGGTGGCCGCCGTTTTGGACTTTCGACTCTCTCTCTCTCTCTCTCTCTCTCTCTCTCTCTCTCTCTCTCTCTCTCTCTCTCTCTCTCTCTCTCTCTCTCTCTCTCTCTCTCTCTCTTGAATGTGATCTTCAGCTCAACACTGTATGATGTAACTGTAGCTCTATAGAGCATAACTCTTCTACTACAGAGCCTCTCCATCTCTCAATTGCCACAACTTTGCCTGACCAAACCGGCTCCGGTTTTCATCCAGGTACAGGTAGTTCTATAGAGCATAACTCCTCTATTACAAAGCATCTCCATCTCTCAGTTGCCACAACTTGTGAGCTTTGCTGCTGAACCACTTCTTGGCTCTTCAGCACTGCAAGAGGTCACATTCACAAGGCCCATTGAACCACGTGGAAGGCCGCGAAATAAACAGCTGTTCACTTCGCGCAAGAGAAAAAAAAAAGGGCCCAAGAAATTTGAAAATTTGTCTCTGGAGAAAGGCAGGGCCTACTGCTTAGAGCAGTATGCAGACCACATGTATCTCATGGCACAGGTTTAATCAGTTCTGTTGGGCTCAGGGACTTCAGTGATTTTGATGACATCATCTTGGACTCCGATCTCAGCCTAGATGTGATCCAATCATATTTTTCAGATAATGCTTGGTCCACACTCTCGGAGGGTGTGGCGAGTAGGCGGCATGCAGACATCTATAAATGTGGGGAATGTAAAGAGCTTGATGATTTGACACAAAAGATGATCATGTGTGAGCAATGCCTCAGGTGGTATCATTTTTCATGTGCTCAAAATTAAAGGTGCCCACCTAATTTTGCCAAGAATGCTTTAGTTGCGAGTAGACCATGAAAGAGAAAAGAAAATTTAATTTCACTAGATACTGGGTCAGTTGCCATGTTATGGGGGTTGTCAACTTTTGGTGTATTTTAAGGGTGTCGATCAACCATCTAGAATGTTATCAGTAATGCACGGCGACGAACTATTCAACTGTTAGTTCACTATGTGAAAAGCCAGGGTCAAGTTATGGTTCACAGTATTCAAAGTTACTTGTGCAAGCATGGAATGTCAGTGAATTTTTGTTCGATTTTTTTTTTACAATTTCTTATAACTGTAAGATCATATGGATGTAAATAAAATGGTATTCATTGATTAATTTTATTTTTGGAGAATGCAGGTGACTGGTATTGGTATTGGGTTTCCCTGATATACTTTTTAATGCAATGTGCATTACCGCTTCTTAATAACATCAATTTAAAATAAGCTACATGTATTTTCACAATTGGACCCTAAAAATATTATGATTTTGAGATTTAAATTACTTTTATTTGCAGCCTACATTTTTCTTTAAATTTATTTATATAGAGAGAATAATAATAATAAAAAAAAAAACGTTTTACATTACTAATCATCTTGAAATGACTAACCAAATGATCAGTAGGCTGATGTGAATTAGCATCTAACAGGATTGTCAGTTGATGAACTGCATTAGAATATTTGCTTATCCTCATTTCACTGGTGTGTTGCTGATAATGAGCTCTTTCTAAAAGCTAAGTTCTTGTTCGTTTGTTAGTGTGTCGCACAAAAGTTCATTAACAGTGGTGGTAGTAGATGAAAAAGAAGTAAGAGCAGTTTATATCCCAAGAACTAACCTAAATGTTCTTTTAGCCATACAACATTTTATAGAGTTTGGTGCAGCGAGTGTAGAATCCTGGTAAGAGTAAAACCTATGTCTAACCATCTGTTGTAAAGAAATTGTCCACACAGACTTGCAAGGCAGTGCCTAGAACTACTGTTGATCTAGTTCGATGTTAAGATCTAGACAAAGCGTAGGTTTAAGGATTTAGATCTAGCGTTAAAGTAGATTATTAAGGTCTCAATCTGTACCTAGGGTTAGTTTAAATTAAAGGAAAGGCCCACATCTGACTAATACCAACTCTATATGAGATAATGTCGTAATAATTGAAGTTTACTTTGAGAGAAGTTTGTTGCTAATGTAAACAAAGAGATGGGACCTTCTTCTATTAGCGAAAATGTCTAATATTTAAGGGAAAAGAGGCTTATAAATTGTTTACACTCCTCGAAGGTTAGAAAATAATGGGTTTATTGAAATGGAGCTTAATTTTTGCAATGTTTTGAATTTTTAAGTTTCCCCATCGATGGAAATAATATAAAGTAATCCAGCTCCGACCAACCGACCGAAACATTGTTTATCTTTAACTATAATCACATGATAACAATAACTGCCTCTTTAATAAAGAAAACCATGAAAATAATTTGACGGTAGTCTAATATCAAACTATAAATAGATTTTTGCGGGTGCCAATTAGCCACGTTCCTCAGTCCACAGCGGGGAGGCGCCGATTGCAGGCCGGAATTTAGTTAAAACTGTCTTAGTTTCGCTATTTTTATGTATTGCGAAAAAAATTGTTGGCATAAATCTCAGTAGAAAATTAACCGCGTAAGGCATAAATTTTTATACAAAGGCCAGGAAAAATGCTGGTATGGTGCTTTTTTATGCTTGTTGTCATGGAAAGGAAGTTTGTTGTAACCAAAACTAATATGTCGGACGACCTTAGCAACCACTGAAACGAAAGGACAAAAAAGTTGAAGTTTTTGCTCAGTCTGGACATCTGCGTGTCCTCATTAACCTGTGGTCGGGACACTGACAGGTTAAAATGTGGACACGTTTTTGTGGCCGGGACTGAGCTACTTGCTCTTTATTTTTAGTTGCAATTACTAATTTATGACTGGTAGGACTGTAGCATTCCGCTACGCATTAAAAGATATTGCATGCAACCATAGGCCTAAGTCTTTCTTCGATTTTGGTCACACTGGAAGAGTGAAAATTGTCTTACCCAAGTATATGTTCCTTATTATTGCATCAGTAACAAGTTGCAAGTTGTTCTGAGCACACAATAGCTTCTTCGAGACCTAAATACAGAAGGAAGCTATGGAGTAGACTGTTTTAAGTCTCTCCGACTAGAGTTAGATCTAGATCTACATCTCTTATCAAGAGATTTTTTTGGTCGATGTATCACTAGAACTCGACTTTGGACCCAAAAGGAAACGAAACGACATCGACTGGCCTCTTGTGTTGTAAGTTCTCGAAGGATCCAACCAATATAAATTAACCGAAAGCTAATGTGAAGAATTAAAAAAGAGCAAGACTTCATTATGGTCTGCCCAAACAGAAAACGTCTTTTTTTTTTTTTTACTTTGGTTACCGTTTTTTTTTTTTTAAATTATTATTATAAAGGTATGTTGATTTTACTGTCACTGGTGTCACTGACAGCTAGTCATTCATTTAATTGAACATCAAGATTTTTAGAACTAGATTAAATTGAGCATAGATTGAGTCTCCTTTAAATCTAGATCTAGATCTGGACCTCTTTTACCATCCCTCCATACAAGTCTAGTCTTGGTCCTAAATAGTAAGGACATCCAAATGGGTAATGTACTTCTAGCATACAAAAGAGGGTGGAAGGGCTAGAAATCTACTGAATGGGTATGGTCCCTCTATCATACTAAAGAGGGCTTTGTTTTGAGCTCGGACCCAACGAGACCTCAGGCTCATCGAGGGATTGGCGATGTCGCATTTTTTTTTCCTCTCTGCCTCATTAAATTGACCTTAGATTCAACGAGTGTCACATTTAGCAACATTTGGCTAAGCAAGATGAAACAAGGCTGCATTGGGCCTCAATAGAAGAACAAAACCACTTTAAAAGTTATCGTATACACTACAATGTCGGGCTTTTCTTTGTCTGGGCGGCAATAAAAATTAGATCCACCGGGAAAGATCGTAAAATGTCCACGAGCATGTGAGATTGAAGATGTGTGTGTGCGCGAATGAGGGTGAGACTGAGACGTGTGTGTGTGAGAAATATATTGCATTGTAGATAGAAAGAGAGAGAGGAAAGAGGGGGGGGGAGAAAAAAGGGGGTAGGAAGAGTCAGAGAAGTTTTTATAAAATGAATGTTTTAAAGAAGAAATACATTAATTTAAAAAAATGCGAAACATAATTTCACTTCCTCAACACTTAGCCAGGTCCATCATTTGGTTTGGCAATATACAGAGGAAACCGATTAAATGTTTAGCGTTGGGCAGGTTCTCTCGCCTAAAGACATTTTTTTTGTCAATTTAAAAATTACCTTTTATCCAACGAGACCTCGGGTTCAAAGAGGAAATGCTGTCAGACCCGAGTATCTCGTCATATGCAAGATTTACTGTAAATGTCCCAAGTATGTGTAAATCATTTTCTTATGATAACGGTCACTTAAATTACCAATAAAAATATATCTTAAAGTTAATATACTAAACCAATATATCCAATCAGAAGTCCAACTCAGTCATATGATTTTCCTTTTTTTACATTGACAATAAAAAGCAAAAACTATTTTGAGTCTTTCATGTGCTTCTCATGATGAAGGTGCCTATCAATTTTTACCATATTATTGTTTGAGAGCTTTGGAATATCAAAATAAACATGTTATCATAACATAATATCATTGCTAGGTCACTCTCCTAAAAATTATAGGCTAGTAGTTAATAGGTCTACATTTGATCATCACAAAATCAGACCCTTTGAAATAAATTGTGTTTGTTTTTTATGTCAGCAAATTTTTTTTCCTCATTTGAAGGTGAGGACCAACAAAGATGGTGAAGTACTACACTACAACAAGTCTGTTTAAATACACATGGGAACAAGTTGCAACTGGACTGTGGCAAAGATATCCAAATCCAAACAGGTAGGCCTACTCCCCCATTTGAAAAATGCTTGCTATTCTTATTTCAGTATTAGATCTGCAAGAGTCACTTTTAGGTTGTCACATAAACAGATTTAAGGTTTGATTGTATAATAATAATAATAATTAATATAATAATAGCAACGGCAATAATGAAGATCATTTATAGACAGGGAACTCTATCTTTTTGGAGTTTTGCTCTGCATGATGTGTGGATTTTTGTTTGATGTGCTTCACAAATAATAGTAGAACATGACTATAATAAGTAGAGTGGAAGGGAGGTGATACTGATAGTTCCTGTACCAATAACTGGCAGGTTGCACTGTAGAGACTAACGTATCATTGGTCTAAGCTAGTTAGAAAAATTTTAGTAGCACCCACTTGATTATTCATAGTCAATACCTGACTGTACGTCCACCAGAGAAAAGTAAACTCTCTGGTGGTAATGTATAATCCCTTTTCACATCACGGAGATTCTTACTCAGGTAATATACATGTACAAATTGTCCAATGGCTTGTGGTGGTGCTGGTCAGTGATTGGAGTCGGGCACCATGGACACAGCAATCACTCACAAAAACGGCGAAATTGGCAGATTTGAGAACGACATACAATGTATGTGGGCTAGGCATTTTGTCACAAAAAATCGGATGTATGGCGTACTTTATATGTCACTCTCTTTTTTTTTTATTATTATTATTTCTTGTTAGTTTTTTTTTCCCATGTACAGGCAAAGGGGCAAAAAAAATTTCATGCATTTTACAGGCTATAGACTGTCTTAGATTATTTTCAGTTTTACACTTACACTATGTAAGCTGTTAGTTTGTGGCACATGCGCTCAAACATTCACTGAGCCAATGGTGGCAGCTAGCGGTGCGAAATCAAAAGTGGTCTTGTCGCTGATTAGAGTTAGGCAAAGCCTTGCATGGTCTACAGAAAGTGTAAGGGCTGGGGAAGGGGTGGACATAGCATGCAACACTCGAGTGTGGTTGTGTGTTTGCAGTATATTGCGATTAACGTAGACAATCACACATGTAATTACCCCTAGCCCTTGAGACGATGTGAGGGGAGAAAGAGGAATTTAAAAAGCATTGAAACTATAATAAAAAATTTAAACAAAAACAAAAAGCACAAAGACATCGAAACAAAGATCTTGAGGCCGATTGGTTGCGTTACTTTTATTGATAATATATGCAAGGGATGTAATCAGCTGTGATTCCTCCTTTGCATTCCTATAGCTTACAGCAGGATTTTTCTCCTGGAACTAAAATTGCGGCTATAGTCATGTTTTGCTGTTCTATGCAGTAACAGGGCTATGAACTCTCTTATCAATTTAATATGAGTTCAAAGAAGTATGTATTATGATGACAAATAGATTGTAATCTAAATGATTTAAGCTGACTCAACATGAGGTTTTGAGAGTGACAGCTTATTTTAAGTGAAGGAATTTTGGTGAACTCTTATGAGGGACACATAAATTGACTAATTTTGCTTTGTGGGCACCGCAGTTCATTCTACAAGTTGGTGGATTGTTCATACTCCATTTTTTAACTGTTTTGTATGGATGATTCAACCATGTTTTAGAAAAGTATATTTTTCTCTTGCTTTCTTTTTTAAGTGGAATTGCTGACAATTCACTCTGTATTTGCTTTTTTCAAGAGGTTAAACTTACAGGGCTTCACTGTGTACCCTTTATAAAAAATAATAAAGAGGGTGTTAAAGTCCTTTAATTTTCTAAAGCATAAGACTTAATTGTGCTTTTTTAAAGATGCTGACATTTCGTAAGTATTTCTCATATAAAGTCATTTACTAATGATATCAACCTAGATTCACAATAAGACTTATAAAACATGCACTGCTTCATAGATTTTAAAAACTTTTTAAATTCATTGTCACAAAAAATGAGTAGTTCTTTTTTTCTTCTTTTCAACAGTAAACATGTCCTGACAGAAGATGTATTGTCAAGATACATGGAAGACAACAAACTCATTTGCAGAAGACTTTTGACCAAGACAAACAAAGTGCCAAAATGGGGTGAGGTTCTTGTCGGCAGGGACAGTCAAATTCTAATAATTGAAGAGTCTGTGGTTGATCCTGTACAAAAGACACTCACAACTTATACCCGGAATATTGGACTTCAGCGGATTATGGTAAGTGGGGGTTTCTAGCTATGCAAAATACTCATTTTCTTTCCCAGGTATCTTGTTTTTGAAAACAATGGTTTTACCAAAGCTGATAGAGAGGTAGAATTGTGCATATGCAGAACATTCAGAAACAAAAGGGAGCAATAGCTCTACAAAGAGACATTGGAACTCATAACAAGAATGCTGTATGAAATATTAAGATTGAAAGATGAAGATCTGCAAAATAGTGGAAAGAAAATTGGTTCAAGATGGGAAAGGTGGAAGGTTCTTTTTAGCCTATATCTTGAACAAGGTACAAAACATGATAATGATTATTATGTAGCTTGACTAATCATATTATGTTATGTGCCAAGTTACAGTCAATTTGTCATTTTTAATTTGAAAACCGAAACTTAACTTTCATTCAATAAATATTTTCATGCATGCTTTCCCTATAAAGACTATATGATATATCTTTCCCTGAGTCAAGATGATTGTATGAGCACCTCATGATCTGACAACCAATCTTTCCCATTCTTCTCTTAACTCAGCTTTCTGACAGTGTCACTCAGCCCTAAACCTGCCCACTTTTGCATATTGTCTTTTGGTTTTCATGTCCTCTTTTATCCTAGTCAGTACTTTGAAGGAATATTCCCTATTTTCAAATCATGATGAATGTAGAAACATGAATGTTGTGATTTTTTTGTTTTGTTTTATTCCAATTTTGTCAGGATTTATTCATTTTTAAATGCATTGAGTTGTGTAAATTATATTCAATTAATGTTTAGTAGGCTTATTTGTCAATTTTTTTTTTGTCAGGGTATTGAAGAAAAATGCATATATAAGGTCAACCCACAAAATTCATCATGGACGGATTGTGAGAGAAGTGCATGGATCACAACTCGAAGACTTCCATTTGGTTTCAACAATGCAGTAGAATCATTTGGGCTCAACAGATTTAAAAGTAATGCATTGAAGGCCTCTTTGGGGTTTGATTATGTTCTTACCTCATTATTTGGCCAAGACAAATTAAAAGATCACCCACTGACAATGAAAGATAAAATTAAAGACACAGCTCGCAAAGCAGCAGACATGGCAAAGTCAAAGGCTGGCCCTATGATTACGAGGGCATCCACATCATAATTTGTATAATATTAATGTTCATATAAATCAAATACAGCTGTGTTTTCAATGCATTTTAAGACTTTAAAAAGAGGTATACAATGTATACTACGGGAACATAATGAATGTGAGCTTTTACATGCTCCAAGAACCAACTGCCATATCAAATACTTGTGAATGTGGTGTAAGCAAGGGAAGTTAAAAGCATTCCATGATGCAAATCTCGAAAGCCATATAAAATTGTCACTTACCTATATTGACACTTTGTACTCACTTTTGCTCGTGTTTGTTTGTTACAGAATAAGCTAGTCTTACAATATTCCATGGTGCCCCGAAGAATTTTGATCAGCAAATGATGCAGTTATTCCTATTAGATTTTAAATAAATTCACATATGTATAAATTTGTAATGTACTGCAGTACAATTGAACTGCTTTTGCTGATTCATACCATTGCAGATGAGATATAAAATTATAATGTTGACTACTGACATAATAAATTAGGAATGGATTATTATAAATTTTCTACCATGAAACATTTTTTCCTTTTGATTTGTGTCATATTAAATTGGTAAAGTAATGCTGGACTGTGAATATCTAATAGTAATACCAGTTACTGTATATTCTATTCACATTTCAGCACTTAATCATCGAGGGTATTCACTTTTACACTTTTATTTTTAATAAAGCAAAAATACATATTCTATACCTATCTCAAGGAGAAGACTGGGGTAAACTGTAACCTTGAGAGAAGTTGAGAACCTCAAATAATTGAATGTATTATGTATATATAAATTTCTATTATATGATTTTAGTTAAGCCCACTTTGTAATTATACAGTTCAAACAAAAATCTGTTCGAATGTTTTAACTTCTCTCCGAAAGCATTCACACTGATCAACTTGCCCAATTTTTTTTTTTGCCTCTTTTTTTTAAACCGTGCTGGTGATTAGCTTGTTTTGTTCAAAGAAATTTTGACAGAGTGCATTTTCATTTGCTGTGAATTTAAGATTGGTCATGTGATAAATGAGAAGTTATGTACAACTTCAGATGATGTGGGTTCACCTGGAATTGAATTTTTAAAAAATTTCATTTCTCAAATATTCCATAACATATTTAATGTAAATCATCTGGATATGAAAATGCGCTGAAATTTTTCCTGGTTCTCTGATAAATTAAGGACTATCAATAAAAAATATCATTAACAGTTTATTAAATTTTGGGTTTCTTAATGGTTTAGCGCCATTTAATTTGTGCCTTTTATTCCATGATTTAATTGGTTGTTAAACCCATGAAAATCCAACAAACATTGGAAGACTTCAACAGTTAATTTAGCAAGGACGATCATTCCTTTTTCTGGAGATTATCCATTTAGTAATAAAATTTTTTTTGCAAATTTGTTTATGAACCAGTAGAATGAAATCAATAAACATTTAGTCATTGAAAATGTTTAAGACAAAACAAGGTATCAGTAAATTTACATAAGATTTCCCTGTAAGTTTGAACTATACATTCACTGTCACTTTTATTTTTCATCCAAAATTGTACACAACCCTTAATGCTGTGGATTTATCGGAATTCTGATACCTCCAAAAGGAATTAATGATAATTTACTCTTAAATAAAGGAGAAATGAACAATAATTGCGTAAAAATTTGGTAAAATCAGTAATCTATACATCAGTTTTATGGACCAAAATCGAAATCATGATTGAATAGTTGCAGCTGTTGGATATGCTTTTCTTTGGGCTTGAAGAGAGTAGGAAAAAGAAGACAATGCAAAGGAAGTAAGGGCGAAACAGGAAAATTTAAGCTAAAAGTGCATATTTTGAATGTATTATTCTCTCCTGATAATACTATTGAACAAGACAGCCATCATTCACTGGTTTACAATTTTAAGAATATGGAATTAACTCCTTGTAGATTTAATATTAAAGGTAAAAAAACCAAACTACATAGACATTTATGTACATGGTTAATTTAGCGCCCCTTCATTGGGAACATGTACAGGTATCTAAGTATTTTGACATCTTCTTGACAACTTGTAAGAAAAAATGCAACTGATTTCTCAACTTTGGACAGAGTATTGCAATATGTAGGAGTTTGATCCAGAAGGTAAGTTCACTAATCTAACTGACAAACAAAACTTGTGGGAGACTTACAAGATGAAGAGTTCAATTTGGAATGTACACCAATAGTGGTAAAACTTAACCGACACAAGGTTTTACTATTTCAAAATGATAGGGTAAGAACTAAGAATAGAAAAAAAGAAACTCAAAGTCCTTTTTTGTTTTGGATTGGGAGTTTGATGGGAAGCTTTTCAAGAGACAGAAAATTCATTATAATTGAAAATGGTGATTGCATGATTTATTGAATACTCAATGATCTAAATTATTGCGTGTTAAAAAAATTTGTTGATGAATAAACAATGAATATTTGTACACTGTATAATGTATTGACTGTAGTAAAGATAGGTAAAGCTAGGACAAAATCTGGATCTCCTTTGTAAATTGCAACAGAATGATTTTGACAAAATTAGTAATGTGATTATAAGTCCAACATAGTCTAGTTTAAGAGAGATAAGGGAAGGAATCTTTAAAAATTTTTTTTCATATATGAAATAAATTATGAACATACAGCTTATTAGCCATTTGGTCCTGAATGAACTTTCCTGGTTAAGTGATAGTCTAGATCAAGGTCTAAATGAGAAAATGCACCT
>JAWDGP010006260.1:10000-30467 GCA_033675545.1 Elysia crispata | reverse complement strand
AATAAGATTGCAAGTTTAGGCATATATGGAGAATTTAGGAGTAGGAGGGCGTGATGCTGATGGTCCCCTATTTAGTTTATCTATTCTTGTGTGTACGAGTCGTCTTTCCACATGTCTTTCTTCGAATTGGTTTAGTTTTTTAATTCCCTTCTTCTTCTTCTTCTTCTTCTTCTTCTTCTTCTTCTTCTTCTTCTTCTTCTTCTTCTTCTTCTTCTTCTTCTTCTTCTTCTTCTTCTTCTTCTTCTTCTTCTTCTCCTCCTCCTCCTCCTCCTCCTCCTCCTCCTCCTTCTTCTTCTTCTTCTTCTTCTTCTTCTTCTTCTTCTTCTTCTTCTTCTTCTTCTTCTTCTTCTTCTTCTTCTTCTTCTTCTTCTTCTTCTTCTTCTTCTTCTTCTTCTTCTTCTTCTTCATTACAATGTTATAGAGTATAGCGGTGAGAAAGAGAGTGAGGAAGGGCGTAACGATGTAATAAATAAAGAACCTGGTGAATTCTCGTTCTATGAAATCTGTCTTTTTGAGTCTTCATAAAAGACATATAACTCTCCTGGAATGGTTTGAAAAAGATTGAGACTAAAAAATTTGGAAATGACAACGTAAAGTCGAATCAGGAAGCTGTGTTGAAAACATCTTTATGGTTCAATATTGTTTGATATGACATTTGTGCAAAGATGGAAAAGATAATAGCGAGAATGGAAATAAAAACCTTTTCTTGGGAATTATTCAAGCGCGCGCTGTTTTTGAAGCCTCTTGTCTTATGCCGAGAGAGAGATGAATAACTGCGTATGACCAGCAAGCACATAAATGGTTGGCGCATGCGCTGTCTGCAAGACGATATCTTTCTCCGTGTATGGTACGGTTGAAACATGAGCTTCCAGAACTAGATCCAGATCTAATTAGAAAAAAACCGTGTCGCGGTCTGCCGGCTGCAGTCACGATTTTCGTTTCAAACTTTGTCTGGTCTAAGTAAGATGAGGAATGTGTGTTCTGTGTGTGTGGTTAGGGGGTGGGGAGGAGGAAAGGATGAAGCCGGGGAAAACCTTTCGGCACCGCACATGACCACAGCCCTGTGGAGCAACGTGACCGAAGAAGGAACTGAAATGAAGACCTTGGAAGCCAAGCCTTCATAATTATCTTCTCATAATAACGCTATGGCTGACTGAGCTAAATCTCTCCTATTATCCGTTTTTTCCGCCATGAGAAGCCAGTGTTTCACGGCTGTATGGTTATGTAAAATTCAACAGCAGCTGTGTCTTCTAAGAATTTGTTTTAGCGTTAACGTGAGGAAATTTATATAATATGGAATTGCATAATCGATTTGGGTTTTTGTTGTTGTTGTTTTTATTTTTTGTTTGTTCTTTTTTACGACAAAATACAAATGATATCTTTTGGAAAGCATTGTTTTGATACCTTAAATGAAAAAAAAAAATAGAGCACAGATGATTGTGTGCTTGAGTACATTTTGTCCCATTCATTTTCTCTTCTCATTGACTAACGTCTCGCATATCATTTTGAGAAATGGACAAATACATCGCAGAAATTAAAAAAAAAACATACTATTTTGGTAGATTTTGTTTATTTTTTTATGCGTGCAAAACAGTTTTATAGTTTTAGCCAAAGTAGTGAAATTCGCTCGAGAGAAGTAGAGTCCACATCTAGCCCGAAGTATGAAGTGCGGTTAAATAATCTTATCTTGACAGACTACTCATGAATTTTATTCGGTCTCGTTATGTCATTCTACAATTTTAGGTCACCTGGTCTTACCTTAGACATAAGAATCTTCAGCCCCAGATTTTACTGTCACATGATGCGAAGAGAAATTAAATAGGCCTAACAACCGACTTGAAAAGAATGCTAGTGTTAATTTTCGAATCTTTCATCTAATCTTTGGTCAATTTATGAGTAACCCCTGCCACAGATCTGTTTGTTCGAGACATCCCGATCACATAATTTCAGATACTGGCCAGTCATAGTTGACTCAAGGTTTATCTAATTGCAAATCCATTTAAGAACAATATGATTCACTGCTTCTACATTTACACTGCATTATAGGTAGGATTGTTCGTTAAAATTTACAAATTATTGATTAATAATATTTGGATAATGGTATTATATATATATATATATAAATATATATTTAATTTATTTATTTAAAATCAAAGTTATGATATATTAAAAAACAACAACAACAAACAACAGGATAGTATGAGTCAACGGCAGACCGGCATGGGGCAACTTCAAAGACTGAAGGGCGAATTAGCACTCAGCATCAAATCTTCATTTGCGGCGGAGTTTGGTGTTACAGACACCGAGACAAAGGTACCGCTTGAACACCATTACAGCAACTGGTCATCAATGGTTGCCATGGAAACAGCTCACGTTTCGCTTTACTTTATATGTTTCGTTGATTTTTTAAAACATTTAAAATCTTGCTCAAATTTTTTTTTCTTTGACTTTCTTTGACTTTCTTCCGGTCTTATTTTTCAGCTCTGTAAGATTTTTTTCTTTATCAAAATCAAAATCTGTTAATTTTATTTTCCGTCGTTGATGTTGTACTTGCTTTTGCAGTTGCTGTGCTTAATGGTGGTGGTGGTGGTGGTGGTCGCGGTAACGGTGATGTTAGTGATGTTGTCGTTGTTTCTATTGTTGTCGTTGTTATTGTTGTCATTGTTATTCTTGTACATTTATTAATTTGCAAACTCATATTATAATAGCGTTTATTGCTGGTTTTCTTTGGGCCGAAATTGTCTCCTTTTACCTTGATCTCTGTTTTTCATGCCCTTTTTCTCCTCCTTCTCACCTCATTTCTATCGAGTTTTCCCTTTCTCACCTCTGCCCGACTCGTTCCAACTTTTCACAGTTCTTCGTCTAAACCCCTCGTCATAATCCGACCTGCTGTAACCTACCTTACTGAAATAAGAATTATTTATTTGCCCATTCTAAACTTGTGGCCAAGCTTCATATTTTCTACAACGTTCTACATCGAAATAATTTTCAATAAATTTTCAGGAGACGCTACTGGATTTAACAAACGGCATGAAAGAAATTCGTTTCAAAATCGACTCTCTGCAGCCGGAATACGGCATTGGCCAGTTTGAGGCTAGATTTGCTCGAGTGACCGGTATCAAAGTACGGTTCATGGTTTCAGAGATAAAGCGATAGAAAGTCAGCCATGAAGCTGTATCCACCAAAACTTTGTAAGCGTGTAAAAAGTAAGAGTAGAAGCATGCAGTGCACCTATTGCACAGGTCGAGATATTTGTCTACGCAATACGCACGTATGAGGTGGAAGAGTTCAAAGCTTCTAAGGAAATGTCGGATAAGGAGAGGTTGGAGAAAGAGAAGGAATATTGTTATCTCCCTTATTGAGGTACAAACACAGGCTGTTTCACCGTGAATTGTGTACCTTTCTCAGGGCTACTATAGCTGCGGAAATATATTGACATACATCTTTGGAAATTTCTATGGTTCAATTATTGCATATTCTCATAAATGAGCGGTAACCTGACATTTTTTTTAAGGTCCAACAGATAAAAAAGTTTTATTAATTTCTTCATGTTAACGCAACCGCTGCTTACATCATGTACAAGAACTTTATCGGGCTTTCATAGGCATTGCTTTCGTGTTTAATTTATAAAATCTTCAGTTTTATCAATGCCAAAACTTGTTCTAACTATATTTTTACTAGCGGCGGATTTCAAAATGATATTTTTTTTTAATTGAATCTCGTCTTTGTCTCGTTTCCCAAATGCACAACAGATTTTCAAGATGACAAACTTCTCTCGACTTGAATTATTTACACGAACTATCAAATATATACAAATATATATATATATATATATATATCTGTCTCTCTGTCTGTCTATCTGTCTATCTGTCTGTCTGTCTGTCTCTCTCTCTCTGGCTTGAATAGACTTAGAAGTTGAATCGATTAGAACGATCAAGTCCATATTTTTACAAGTCATAAACAAACTAGCCTCTAACGGATCTTAGAAAGATGCACATTTGACTGAAAAGCATAAATGAATATAGAAATAAAGAAAGCAGTCAAACCACGTTAGAGGCTGAGACAGACGAAGCTAGATCTAGATCTAAGGATCTAAAGATACAAGTGACTGAAAATAATGAAATAAGTAGTATAGAAAAATCAACCACAAACCTAGATCTAGCTCGAGACCGACAAATAAGACGAAAGACGTGAAAACATTACAACAGATGGAATAAACAGGGATCGAACCTGCGCCTCGATGCGGCACCCATCGCCTTGCCGAGACAAGACCAGGCACTTAACCACTGAGCTATCCGCATCTACAAAAATAGATGCTTCAGGAACAGTTAATTTCATGCTGGCTTGAATAGACTAAGAAGTTGAATCGCTGAGAACGACCAAGTCCACATTTTTACAGGACATTAACAAACTAGCCTCTAACGGATCTTAGAAAGATGCACATTTGACTGAAAAGCATAAATGAACATAGAAATAAAGAAAGCAGTCAAACAACGTTAAAGGCTGAGACAGACGAAGCTAGATCTAAGGATCTAAAGATTCAAGTGACTGAAAATGATGAAATAAGTAGAATAGAAAAATCAACCACAAACCTAGATCTAGCTCGAGACCGACAAATAAGACGAAAGACGTGAAAACATTAGAACAGATGGAATGAACAGGGGTTTATCTCTCTCTCTCTCTCTCTCTCTCTCTCTCTCTCTCTCTCTCTCTCTCTCTCTCTCTCTCTCTTTTCCTCCTTATTCCCTTTTCGTCCTAAAATTTCTTCGTATTATAGTATTTATTTATTTAATCGGATACTTAATACGTTCTTTTATTACATCTGATATTCGAATTCCATAATATTGAAATTTCGTCTCTACCGACGTCCCATTGTTATTATCATTACATTTTGCTACATCTGATGTTGATCAATGTTTGGAATTTTAATTCCAATCCACCATTCTGTATCAAGTCATGTAATCAATGCTTTTTTTTAAAGACAAATGAAAGATGGAAAGATTTTAACTCATTTTTTAAAATTTCTCTCTCTCATTCTCCTTATCTCTCTCTCTCTCTCTCTCTCTCTCTCTCTCTCTCTCTCTCTCTCTCTCTCTCTCTCTCTCTCTCTCTCTCTCTCTCTCTCTCTCTCTTTTTCTTTCCCGTTCTTTTTTCTCTTTCTGTCACTCCTTTCCTCTTCCTCCTTTCTTTCGACCTCTTTTAGCTTTCTATCTTTTACCCATTTTTCTATCACTCCCTCTCTTCGTTAATATAAGTTTTTCCTGCTAATGTAAAAAACCAACATGAATTTTTATTAAAGCTCTAATACAGTACTCTCTTTAAGTCTATCCTGTTGCCAAAACCATTATTGGCGGAGCATAACCACAGAGAATATTTCTGGTTTGCATAATACATTGGTCATTCCAACAGTATCTTGCATCAGAGTTTAAATTAGAACGTAAATCTTTGCTAGATGTGGGTCAGAGGAAAAATTGATATATATATATATATATATATATATATACATGACAGATCCAAGATACGATAAGAGTAAATTGGAGATCCTAGATATGCAGGCAGCATAGATTTTTTTTTATTATAAATTCTAAAAGCCTTGATCTCTGAAGCAAATTACTCTTCCCTTACAAAACAAATAAAACGAAAACAAACGATAAAAAAAAGATTCTAAGCATCAGTCATCTGTTATAGAAAGTAAACTCCCTTTTTAATGATGTGTGACAAAAAAAAAAGTTTCAATTAATAAATGTATAACACAAACTGGCTTTAAATAAGGCTTACTGACATATCAAAGGGATATCACCCTTATAGTTTGCATTTGCGGTCTGTTGTATTACTTCCTTTTGCTTAAATAAATAGATAAATGAATGATTAAATTAATCAATTAGCTTATTACTTAATTAGTTAATCAACTGAAACAATAATAGTAAAAATAATTGAAAAAAAAATAATAATGGTAATAATGATAATAATAATAATAATAATAATAATAATAATAATAATAATAATAATAATAATAATAATAATAATAATAATAATAATAATAATAATGATAATGATGATGATGATGATGACAATAATAATAATAATAATAATAATAATAATAATAATAATAATAATAATAATAATAATAATAATAATAATAATAATAATAATAATGATGATGATGACAATAATAATAATAATAAAAATAATAATAATAATAATAATAATAATAATAATAATAATAATAATAATAATAATAATAATAATAATAATAATATAATAATAATAATAATAATAATGATATTAATAATAACAATAACAACAACAACAACAACAACAACAACAACAATAATAATAATAATAATAACAACAACAACAACAACAACAACAACAACAGCAACAACAACAACAACAACAACAACAACAATAATAATAATAATAATAATAATAATAATAATAATAATAATAATAATAATAATAATAATAATAATAATAATAATAATAATAATAATAATAATAATAATAATAATAATAATAATAATAATAATAATAATAATATTAATATTAATAATAATAACAGTGGTAAAGAAAATTATTATTAAGAGTGTCTATCCTACCACCCTCTACATAGTCTAACCACCATTTTGCTTCTTTAGCAATAACTCGAAATATCCTATTTTAACTTTATTTTATAATTAGGTATGGAGGAGAGAAAGCAAAATATCCCTTGTTTTTAACTCAATGCATCCCAAGGGTATTCTGTTTTGCAATCTTCATAGCTGAGCGCAGAAGTTCAAAGGGCGTGTATGTGGGGTTAATTGCCACAGGGTTGATACAGTTTTCCCTCTCAAAAAATAAAAAAAAAAAACTGAGACAAAATCCTTAAAGTGAGGTGGAACGTTTCAGCCCTGAACTTCGCCATTTAGGCACTATCAGGGTCGATTTATTTGATTTATTTCTTTGTTTCGGTTTTTTTTAATCTATTTCTTTTTTTTAAGAAATATATCCGAATCGTAAACAAAATAGCAAGCAGATTTAGGGAGTTTGATAATTAAACTTATAAAAAAAATGGATGAAGGATTTCAGCCCTGACACTCCGCCATATAGGCACTGTCAGGATCGCCTACTCAACCGACACCACATTGGGCTCTTTGAAAATTCCTTCCTTCTGTTTAGATCAAAGAAATCCTGCAACATCTACAGAGGGATGACCAAATGATAAAAGACAAAGAAAACCGCTTGTTCTCCGTAACTTATGAGGGCAAAGGTGACACCATGAAGTAGAAAAGCCATATTGTTGTGTTTCCGGGATTGTGAAAGTCCGTGTATGAATATGACTGACTACTTTAAAGTATGGAAAAACCGTCACAGGAAACTACTGCTCTGGTTTGTTTATGAAAGTGTGAGAAAACTCAGTAATGGCGTCCATTGCGATGCCATGCGCACAGGGTACAACAAGCAGTATAGGAAACAACCACAACCAGACCTAGCCCCACCAGACTTAGCCCCATCAGACTTAGCCCCATCAGACCTAGCCCCATCAGACTTAGCCCCATCAGACTTCGCCCCATCAGACCTAGCCCCATCAGACCTAGCCCCATCAGACTTAGCCCCACCAGACCTAGCCCCATGAGACCTAGCCCCATCAGTTTTAGCCCCATCAGACCTAGCCCCACCAGACATAGCCCCATCAGACCTAGCCCCACCAGACTTAGCCCCACCAGACCTAGCCCCACCAGACTTAGCCCCACCAGACTTAGCCCCGTCAGACTTAGCCCCACCAGACTTAGCCCCATCAGACTTTTTCCTTCTCCTATATATCAAAAAATCACCCAAAGGACGCCGTTTTCCACGACATCGAGGACGCCGATAAGCCGTTGAAGACTTGTGAGGGGCCCATTATGGGTCATTTTAATTTCAAAGACTTTTAAAGGTCAAATTAAGGCGACAGAAATGTATAACTCTAGAGAAAAAAAAGTACATGTGTGTCTGCCAAATATCGTTTATCGATCTTCTACTGTTTTTCTAAAGGCCACGTTTGTAAGCTTTTATAATGTCATACTTTAGCCGTTGCTTAACGTTAAAGATGATTAAAACTTCATTAAGCTGGCAAAGGTTTTCAAAGGCCTGCGCCTATAAACTGATGCGGAGAAACATAAACTTGAAACAAATAAATCGCTCTGTATCTTTGTAATTATCTGGGCTAATTTATCTTCTACTTATTATTATGTATCCACGTACCGTGATTCCCTAACTAAAAACTGTTGATTTTTGCAGAACTTTTTCTATACGATAATAAATTAAAAAAAAAAAGTTGATGACTTTTAACTTGCGAAAAGTACATTTGGACAAGGCCACTTTAGCAATTTTTTAGTATGCTCTACCTTATATTTTGTCTACTGTCTAAATTTTAAAAAAGTAAGTGAAAATTATTGGTATGTTATGAAAAAGGCACTTTATATAAAGATGTTATCCTAAAAAATAAACCAAAAACGAAAGAGGATAAATTGCTCCATTACTTTTTAAGCATCCGAAGGTATTATGCCATCGATGACTGTAAAACTGCTCACCATAAGCATATATTCGAGATAAAATTTTCTTTTTGTAAGAAATAAATTTCATGAGTTGTCTTAAAATAATTAAAAACAAAACAAAACTTGTTTTTAATAATTTTTTACCCTAAGCAGAGGCGAGAGGGTTACGTCCATTGCGATGTGCGACCTTGCGTTAAACAAGAAAATAACAAAGAACGCTGGACGCAAGAATAATTCCTTGTAGTAAATTAGACCCAGTTTTGAGTTACCAGGCTTCTATCCTGGACCCATATATATATATAACGAAACAATCATTCATTATAGTTCACCCAACACACAAAACTGGCGTTAAAAACTTTTTTTATTCAACTAAAAAAGAGCATCGCTATAAAGGAATGATAAATGGAACACTAGTTAGAAATAACATGCGCTTTAAGCAAAATAAAATTTCTTAAAAAAAAAAAAAAAAAAAAAAAAAAAAAAAAAACCCGAGAAGAGATAAATCATTAAACGTTACATTATTGCAGAACTCGGGTAATATAAAAAGTAATAGTAATAAAACTTCTTGAAACGAAACAAAAGTTGAGTGATGATAAATTCATCATATATTGATTTTGAGGCTTTGGTGCGTCCGTCTAAATAAGTAAATAATTTACTGTTTTTTTTTTCTCTGATTATTTTCACAAATGTCAGAATTTAAATGCACGTAGATTTTTTTACCTTCACCTGGCCCTACTTTAATTGTTTCAACTATATCATACATGAGCCAACTTTAATTGATTCGAACAACGTTCCGTTTACAGGCCTTTTACTGAAAAAAATTCCAAAATATATGGGAGAGCTGGGCTCAGAATGTTTTGTATAACTTGTTAAAGTAATTTTTTTCCTATACACAATCTGATGAAGCCACGATATAGGCGAAACGTTTATATTTTAAATTAATACTTGTGTTGTTTCTTTTTTTTTAAGTCCCGTAGTTATAAAGTTGTGTGCCTGTCTCTTTTTAGACCCCAGAGAGCGAGAGAGAGAGAGAGAGAGAGAGAGAGAGAGAGAGAGAGAGAGAGAGAGAGAGAGAGAGAGAGAGAGAGAGAGAGAGAGAGAGAGAGAGAGAGAGAGAGTATTTTCTGATTAACACGTAAGCTACAAATCCTGATATACTATTAGCCAAGCAACTAAAATGAAAAAAATTATCCTCAATCAATTTTAAAGAAAGCTGTATCATCAACAGAAACGAACAAATTAAGGGAGGTAAAATAACACCAAAAAAAAAAAAAATCATGAAAATCAGCAACAAAGGAAAAACCTTAAATTTTTCTAGATTTCATTAACTTCGCAATGACACTTTCTGATTGACACGTAAGCTAAATACACAAAGTAATTATTAACCAAGCGACCAAAATATAAAAAAAAAAGAAATGTCCTAAATTATTTTTATAAAGAAAGCTGTTTCATTTTAAAAAAAAATGTTCAAAAAGGTAACTTAAACAAAAATATATTAAAAAACTAGGAGCAAAAGAAAAAACAATATTCTCAGCTTATCTAAATGTAATTAATTGATTCTTTCCTTAAAATGTAAATAATTTCTTAATTAAATATTGTGATGAACACGTGAGCTAAATATTATGACATGATTATAAGCCAAGCAATTAAACTATAAAAAGGATGTCTTCACAATTAATATTGTATTAAAAAACTATATCATAAAACTTAATAATAAGCAAATCAAAAAAGTGAAAAAAAAAAACCAAAAAAAAAACAAAACCGCCATACGTTTTGAATTATGATGTATGCTGACAATGATCTAAATATATTTAAATGTCATTTTTTGAAATATTTTGAGAAAATTCTTTTACGAAATGTGAACAAATTCTTTATTTTGTTATTTTCTTTAAACTTTTTTTTTCCATTTGTTCGAATAGTTCAAAACTATTTACAATACCCTCGTACATATCAAGACATGGATATTTACGAGATTTTGTATAGCCCATCATGCATTCTTAAAAGGAACTTTTTTGCTCTACCGACTTTTACTTTTCAGTCCTGACATTTCTAAAAAGATGACTTTACTTCTTAAAGACACACAAGTATTGAAAAGAGAGTACCCTAGTCCACATCCTACAAACCTGCCCCCACTTTGAGGAAGCCAGACTTCAAGTTTGGCCCACAGAAGCTCCAGTAAGCAAGAAATGGGCCTGGATGTGGCGAGGACCTACTGAAAACGACCAATTTCGTGGACCTGACAGGACTATCGATTTAGCGCAGTCAAAAGATTGAATGTAAAAGAAGAAGAAGAAAAGAAAGTTTGAAACATTCAAGACATTTTCTGTTTCCATATAGAGACACATATGTGCTCCAATGGGATCTTTAAATGGTACCTTTGATTTTAAAAAAATCTCTCTATATATCTCTAAACAAGACAACGCCAAATTAATGTTGAATTTTATCTCCTTAAAGGGCAGAAATTTTAAACCTATGTTGTATCAACGATTTTAGTGGGAAATTTTTCACTTTTGCCATAGTCTAAAAAAAAAAATAAAAACAGCGATTAATAAATGAAACAAACTATATGTATTAAGGCTTAAAGTCTAATACTTGTCAACTTAGAGTAAGTACCTACTTGAGATAAAAAAATTCTTATTTCATTTCACTCTTTGTTTTGACTTCTCTTGAAAATAATATAATATAATATATATATATATATATATATATATATATATATATATATATTATCTGAACATTTTTGAAATTATTTTTTTTTACTAGATTCGTAAATTTTTTCAAACTGACAAGATTGAACCAATGAACATTTTACATTTACCGAAAATTGATGGATTGTGGTAAGACGTGTGCAAACTAACTCTCAGACCTGTAGAATTTTTTGTTTTCAAATTATGACGAAAGTATTTTCTGTTTAAGCTGCCTTTTATATATATATATATATATATATATATATATATATATATATATATATATATACATATAGCACATTTGGTGTAGGTTCCAGAAAATCAAAGAAACTGCTGTTGTTGTTATTATTAGATTCTTTGATACTGCCGAAATGACAGCTCTAAAATTAGATGGTGTCAGATAGCTCAACCGGTTTGGAGGTCCGAAGTTCGAATCCCGAGTCTTGGCTTGGGCTATCTGGTGGCGTGCTCGGATCTCGCCTAACTAACCCTACCCTGAGGCTTGACGGGGGCCCGATAGTCTCTGTGGATGTAGAGGGGCTGAGAATAGCATGTTCCATTCCTCTGATGTGCACACATAGCTCCTCTAATCACCTCAATAGAATGTAGGATGAAAAAAAAAAGCCCTAAAAAAAATATAAGTGTATGAGAAGAATACTGCTTGGCTTGACCATGGTAGAAAAAAACCACTTCAATATCTTGTAGAATGGCTTGCTATGTTTCACCAGCTTAAAGTTTCCCGTTCCTGGTGATTTTTTTCCTATCTATATTTTCTAATTTCGGTGACATTATCTACCAGACATGTATTAACACCTTCGGGGCTAAACAACATCAAGCCAAAAGAGAACCTAAGAAAAGTAGAAGGCAACGTGAGATGGAAACCCTGCGAAAGCAGAAGAAAAACTTAAGGAAACAAATGAAATCAGCGACTGAAGAAGAGAAAAATGGGCTGCAGGAACTTTGGCGAGGTTTGAAGGCAAGACACTCAGCACTGAGCAGAGCAGAATCCGCAAGGAAGAGACGGAGTCAAAAGAAAAAGAACCAGGAACGCTTCTACAAAGACCCATTTAAGTTTGCAAGACAACTCTTCCAGCAACCAAGATCAGGTTCTCTTTCAGTACAGAAAGAACAGCTGGAGGCCCACCTCAGGAAAACATATTCTGACCCAAATAGAGAAATACCTCTAAGTGAACCTGCAGGTCTGGTGTGGCCAGATGCTCCCGGAGAAGATTTCAATAGCAAACCACCAAGCTTGAAAGAAATCAATGCAGTAGTGCAAAAAGCAAGAGCCAAGTCAGCTCCAGGCCCCAATGGCGTGCCTTATCTACTGTATAAAAAATGTCCAAACGTTCTAAAGCGGTTACACAAAATTCTAAGAGGAGCATGGAGCAACCTCAAGATCAGTGAGCAGTGGATGTCTCCTGATAGAGTTTATACACCCAAGGAGCAAAACTCGACTGAAATAAATCAGTTTCGACCAATCTCGCTGTTGAATGTAGAAGGAAAGATATTCTTCTCAGTCATGGCATCCCGCTTAACAAGATATCTCACTGAAAATGGGTACATAAATACCTCGGTCCAGAAAGGTGGCATCCCCGGAGTTTCTGGATGCTTAGAGCACGCAACAATGATCTGGGAAGCTATCCAAAGGGCAAAATCGGAGAAACTTAACCTCGACGTCATTTGGTTGGACCTGGCAAATGCTTACGGATCGGTACCACACCAAATGATTCAGCTGGCCCTGAGGATGTACCATGTTCCGGAGGATATACAAGTCATGCTGGATGACTATTTCAGCGGTTTCCGGATGAGATTCTCCACTAATAGCTACACCACAGACTGGATCAACTTGGAAATTGGAATCGCCATGGGCTGTACCATATCACCAATCCTGTTCGTCATGGCTATGGAAGTCATCTTGAAAGCAGCAGAAAATAGCGCAGGTCCGGCTAATCTAGGTGGTGGTTGCTACATGCCTCCTTTGAAAGCATTCATGGATGATATCACCATAATCTGCTCAAAGGAATACGAAACACGCCGGATGCTAGAGCGCCTTGACGTCTTAATGGCATGGTGCAGGATGAAATTCAAACCAAAGAAGTCTCGCAGTCTTTCAGTAAGGAAAGGTAAGATAGATGCGACGACGATATTCACAGTGGCCAGTCAGCAGATACCAACGGTCAGTCAAGAACCAGTTAAGAGCCTTGGGAGATGGCACGATTCATCCATGAAAGATACCAAAAGAGGACTAGAAACAGTAGAACTTGCTACCGAAGGCCTGCTAGCCATCAACAGATGTGGCCTTCAGGGTAAGCTGAAAGCATGGTGCCTACAGTTTATGCTAATTCCGAAGCTCCTCTGGCCACTCCTGGTCTATCTGCTCAACTACAGTTGAGGCAATAGAAGCTAAGATCAATGAGTTCACCAGGAGGTGGTTAGGGGTACCTCCGGAACTCACAGATGTGGCAAGGTACTGCCGTAAAGCAAAGTTGAGAGTCCCACTAAAATCCATCTTGGAAGAGTATAAATGTGGCAAAGCCAGGCTACTCTCGATGTTAGAAGACTCCGAGGACCCAATTGTGAAGACAGTGCAACCGACCATGAAGACGGGTAGGAAATGGAAAGTTGTCGAAGCCGTAGACGAAGCTAAAGAGTGCCTTAAGATTAAAGAAGTGATTGGGCAAACTCAAATTGACAGCAAAGAGCTAGGATCATCTACAGCAAAGTGGTGGTCAAAAGCAGAAGGGAAAGAGAAAAGAGACATGGTCATTAATGAGATGCGGCTCAATGAAGATTCCAGAAGGGTTCAGAAAGCAGTCCAGCAACCTCAACAGGGACAGTGGACTAATTGGGATAATGCCCTGCAGAAATCAGTCACATGGAATGAGATCTGGCACATGGCGCCACTTCGGATCAGCTTTCTCATCAGTTCAGTGTACGATCTCCTCCCCTCAAACGCAAATCTGGTACGGTGGGGAAAGAAAGAGGACCCCACTTGTCCGCTATGCCAAGGCAGGCAGACCACAGAGCATGCCTTGAGCTCTTGCAAAATCGCCCTCTCACAGGGGCGATACACATGGAGGCATAACAGAGTCCTTAAGGAACTTGCCGCAATCATAAGCACGGCTAAAGGAGAGACTACTCTCCCTAATACCAACGCGTTGATATTCACAACAGAGGGAGGTGCTAAGTCATGGCACGGAAGGCCGGTGAGGACAACAAACCAGATAAAATGCCTTCTAGGCGGCTGTGATGACTGGGAAGTTTCTGCAGATCTTCCAGAATGGGACAGTCACCCCAGTATAATCAAAGAAACGAGATTAAGGCCTGATATCGTGATCCATTCAGGTTCCACACAACAATTGATCATGGTGGAGCTAACAGTACCATACGAAAACAGAATGGAAGAGGCCCACACCTACAAAAGAGAGAAATACATGAACCTGACCAAAGAGCTAGAAAATGCCGGCTACAAAGCTGTGGTGATGCCCGTTGAGGTTGGTGCCAGAGGATTCGTAGGGTCATCAGTCTACGACCTTCTAACTAAACTTTCAATATGTGGCAACAAAAGAACAAAAGCTTTAAAGTTACTGGCGGAAATAGCCGAAAACAGTTCCCGGTGGATCTGGAGCAGGAGAAATGAGAGATTCCTTCATAAGGATTAAAAATGCTCTAACCATCGCAGGACCAGTTGGCGAAGTGGTATAGCGCCGGGATCAGCAATCCATCAAGAGATGAGGGTATGGGTTCGAATCCTGGCGCTGTGCAAAAAAAAAAAAAAAAAGATAACAGGGAGACACCTGGGAGTCATGACCTGGGTGTGGCCCGGCCCCCTTAGAGTGTCAGAGGTTCAGGGCCGAAACACTTGCTACAAGGGGGGTTTCTTCTCTGAAGACTCCCTGTTATCTAGCTCCCCAATGAGTTTCTACCTACTTTTCCCCAGATCTCGACAACGGCCAAGAGTCACCCCACATGGTTGTCATGTCTGCTTCATTCCTTTTGGTTGCCTTGGTGGTCGTCAGGAACTTTTTCTTCAAGTTTTAAATGACAGAATGGAGAGTGACCCTGTATTAAGAAGCATTAAAATTATCATTTGTTTGGAAACAAGAGCAATGTAAACAAATTTAGAACTTTGAAATTCTCGAATTTTTCGGTATAATTATGTAAAATGTACATTGGTTCAATCTTGTCAATTTGAAAAAACTTACGAATCTAGTAAAAAAATAATTAAAAAAATGTTCAGATGATATATATATATATATATATATATATATATATATATATATTTACATGAAATGATATTCTCCGAAAAATGTTTGTCGGCTCTCCATTGTGGGAAGAATGGTACAAGACAACACAGTGAACTGTAAACTCAACACAAGACTGATTTAAAAGGTCATCAAATTTTGGAAATGTATTGAACTAAAAAAAAAACCTGTGCTAGGCATTTAATCTCTGATAATCAGTGTAACTTGTATTATCCACTGCGAAATCAAGGAGCAGTAAAACATTAGAGACCTAAGAAAGCGTTTTGTTTTGTCTTGTTTTTTTTCTCAAATATTATCTTTTAACATTCTTAATTGCTTTTTTTAATAGGAAAAAAAATGTGCTTTCTCTTACTTTAACATGCACAATTTTGTCCGGATCAAAATCTCTCTCTCTCTCTCTCTCTCTCTCTCTCTCTCTCTCTCTCTCTCTCTCTCTTTCTCTCTTCCCTATCTTTCTCTCTCCTCTCTCTCTCTTTCTTTGTATCTTTATGTCTCTATCTCGTTTATCTCTCTCTATCTATCTCTATTTCTCTCACTTTCTCTCTCCCCTATCTTTCTTTCTCCTCTCTCTTTCTCTTTGTCTCTTTGTCTCTCTCTCTCTCTCTCTCTCTCTCTCTCTCTCTCTTTCTCTCTCTCTCTCTGTCCCTCTCTCTGTGCGCGATCAATTGCAGAGTTAATTCACATTCCAGATCAGAAACAGTGAGTACAAGGAGTCAGTCCGAGGTACACCTGCCCTCCCTTGTGAACGTTTAAAAAGCATTTCAACCAGCAATATAATACGACATTGAATATCTAAAACCAACTAAAGAGAAAATGTTGTTTTACACACTATTAAGCCCGAGTAACAACTTTATCTTTAACCGTTAGAAACCAATAAACGACATTCATAATATTCGAATTTTTTAAAACTTTTAAAAATATGCTCATCAACGCTAAACGCCAGAAGATCAATTTCCCACCAGCAAGCGCAAAAGAACAATGGGAAGCTCAGGATAGCAAAATAGTCCTACAATTGGACAAGCTCATCGGGAAGAGCACTTTGGAGCACAAACTTACCACTTTCGGTGACATTATCTACCAGACATGTATTAACACCTTCGGGGCTAAACAACATCATACCAAAAGAGAACCTAAGAAAAGTAGAAGGCAACGTGAGATGGAAACCCTGCGAAAGCAGAAGAAAAACTTAAGGAAACAAATGAAATCAGCGACTGAAGAAGAGAAAAATGGGCTGCAGGAACTTTGGCGAGGTTTGAAGGCAAGACACTCAGCACTGAGCAGAGCAGAATCTGCAAGGAAGAGACGGAGTCAAAAGAAAAAGAACCAGGAACGCTTCTACAAAGACCCATTTAAGTTTGCAAGACAACTCTTCCAGCAACCAAGATCAGGTTCTCTTTCAGTACAGAAGGAACAGCTGGAGGCCCACCTGAGGAAAACATATTCTGACCCAAATAGAGAAATACCTCTATGTGAACCTGCTGGTCTGGTGTGGCCAACTGCTCCCGGAGAAGGTTTCAATAGCAAACCACCAAGCTTGAAAGAAATCAATGCAGTAGTGCAAAAAGCAAGAGCCAAGTCAGCTCCAGGTCCCAATGGCGTGCCCTATCTACTGTATAAAAGATGTCCAAACGCTCTAAAGCGGTTACACAAAATTCTCCGAGGAGCATGGAGCAACCTCAAGATCAGTGAGCAGTGGATGTCTGCTGATGGAGTTTATATACCCAAGGAGCAAAACTCGACTGAAATAAATCAGTTTCGACCAATCTCGCTGTTGAATGTAGAAGGAAAGATATTCTTCTCAACCATGGCATCCCGCTTAACAAAATACCTCACTGAAAATGGGTACATAAATACCTCGGTCCAGAAAGGTGGCATCCCCGGAGTTTCTGGATGCTTAGAGCACGCAACAATGATCTGGGAAGCTATCCAAAGGGCAAAATCGGAGAAACTTAACCTCGACGTCATTTGGTTGGACCTGGCAAATGCTTACGGATCGGTACCACACCAAATGATTCAGCTGGCCCTGAGGATGTACCATGTTCCGGAGGATATACAAGTCATGCTGGATGACTATTTCAGCGGTTTCCGGATGAGATTCTCCACTAATAGCTACACCACAGACTGGATCAACTTGGAAATTGGAATCGCCATGGGCTGTACCATATCACCAATCCTGTTCGTCATGGCTATGGAAGTCATCTTGAAAGCAGCAGAAGATAGCGCAGGCCCGGCTAATCTAGGTGGTGGTTGCTACATGCCTCCTTTGAAAGCATTCATGGATGATACCACCATAATCTGCTCAAAGGAAGACGAAACACGCCGGATGCTAGAGCGCCTTGATGTCTTAATGGCATGGTGCAGGATGAAATTCAAACCAAAGAAGTCTCGCAGTCTTTCAGTAAGGAAAGGTAAGATAGATGCGACGACGATATTTACAGTGGCTAGTCAGTAGATACCAACGGTCAGTCAAGAACCAGTTAAGAGCCTTGGGAGATGGCACGATTCATCCATGAAAGATACCAAAAGAGGACTAGAAACAGTAGAACTTGCTACCGAAGGCCTGCTAGCCATCAACAGATGTGGCCTTCAGGGTAAGCTGAAAGTATGGTGCCTACAGTTTATGCTAATTCCGAAGCTCCTCTGGCCACTCCTGGTCTATGAAATCTGCTCAACTACAGTTGAGGCAATAGAAGCAAAGATCAATATGTTCACCAGGAGGTGGTTAGGGGTACCTCCGGGTCTCACAGATGTGGCAATGTACTGCCGTAAAGCAAAGTTGAGACTCCCACTAAAATCCATCTTGGAAGAGTATAAATGTGGCAAAGCCAGGCTACTCTCGATGTTAGAAGACTCCGAGGACCCAATTGTAAAGACAGTACAACCGACCATAAAGGCGGGTAGGAAATGGAAAGTTGTCGAAGCCGTAGACGAAGCTAAGGAGTGCCTTAAGATTAAAGAAGTGATTGGGCAAACTCAAACTGACCGCAAAGGGCTAGGATCATCTACAGCAAAGTGGTGGTCAAAAGCAGAAGGGAAAGAGAAAAAAGACATGGTCATCAATGAGATACGGCTCAATGAGGATTCCAGAAGGATTCAGAAAGCAGTCCAGCAAACTCAACAGGGTCAATGGACTAATTGGGATGATGCCCTGCAGAAATCCCTCACATGGAATGAGATCTGGCACATGGCGCCACTTCGGATCAGCTTTCTCATCAGATCAGTGTACGATCTCCTCCCCTCAAACGCAAATCTGGTACGGTGGGGAAAGAAAGAGGACCCCACTTGTCCGCTATGCCAAGGCAGGCAGACCACAGAGCATGCCTTGAGCTCTTGCAAAATCGCCCTCTCACAGGGACGATACACATGGAGGCATAACAGAGTCCTTAAGGAACTTGCCGCAATCATAAGCACGGCTAAAGGAGAGACCACCCTCCCTAATACCAACGCGTTGATATTCACAACAGAGGGAGGTGCTAAGTCATGGCACGGAAGGCCGGTGAGGACAACAAACTAGATAAAATGCCTTCTAGACGGCTGTGATGACTGGGATGTTTCAGCAGATCTTCCAGAATGGGACAGTCACCCCAGTATAATAAAAGAAACGAGATTAAGGCCTGATATCGTGATCCATTCAGGTTCCACACAACAATTGATCATGGTGGAGCTAACAGTACCATACGAAAACAGAATGGAAGAGGCCCACACCTACAAAAGAGAGAAATACATGAACCTGACCAAAGAGCTAGAAAATGCCGGCTACAAAGCTGTGGTGATGCCCGTTGAGGTTGGTGCCAGAGGATTCGTAGGGTCATCAGTCTACGACCTTCTAACTAAACTTTCAATATGTGGCAACAAAAGAACAAAAGCTCTAAAGTTACTGGCGGAAATAGCCGAAAACAGTTCCCGGTGGATCTGGAGCAGGAGAAATGAGAGATTCCTTCATAAGGATTAAAAATGCTCTAACCATCGCAGGACCAGTTGGCGAAGTGGTATAGCGCCGGGATCAGCAATCCATCAAGAGATGAGGGTATGGGTTCGAATCCTGGCGCTGTGCAAAAAAAAAAAAAAAGATACCAGGGAGACACCTGGGAGTCATGACCTGGGTGTGGCCCGGCCCCCTTAGAGTGTCAGAGGTTCAGGGCCGAAACACTTGCTACAAGGGGGGGTTTCTTCTCTGAAGACTCCCTGTTATCTAGCTCCCCAATGAGTTTCTACCTACTTTTCCCCAGATCTCGACAACGGCCAAGAGTCACCCCACATGGTTGTCATGTCTGCTTCATTCCTTTTGGTTGCCTTGGTGGTCGTCAGGAACTTTTTCTTCAAGTTTTAAATGACAGAATGGAGAGTGACCCTGTATTAAGAAGCATTAAAATTATCATTTGTCTTCTCTGAAGACTCCCTGTTATCCAGCTCCCCAATGAGTTTCTACCTACGTTGATTGAATGGTTGTCTTTATCTGTGGATTTAAAGCGCCGAGAATTAGTTTTGAGAAACAAGCAATAGATATAAAAATATGTTAATATACTGGAGGCGAGCTTTCCGTCGTTATTCTGAAGTAATATATTTATTTTTTCAGGTGTACCTCGGACTGACTCCTTGTACTCACTGTTTCTGATCTGGAATGTGAATTAACCCTGCAATTGATCGCGCACAGAGAGAGGGACAGAGAGAGAAAGAGAGAGAGAGAGAGAGACAAAGAGACAAAGAGAAAGAGAGAGGAGAAAGAAAGATAGGGGAGAGAGAAAGTGAGAGAAATAGAGATAGATAGAGAGAGATAGACGAGATAGAGAGATAAAGATACAAAGAAAGAGAGAGAGAGGAGAGAGAAAGATAGGGAAGAGAGAAAGAGAGAGAGAGAGAGAGAGAGAGAGAGAGAGAGAGAGAGAGAGAGAGAGAGAGAGAGAGAGAGAGAGAGAGAGAGAGAGAGAGAGAGAGAGAGAGAGATTTTGATCCGGACAAAATTGTGCATGTTAAAGGAAGAGAAAGCACATTTTTT
>JAWDGP010006260.1:0-5000 GCA_033675545.1 Elysia crispata | reverse complement strand
AGCGATAGGGTGTAGCCGTGGGTTAAGCTAGCTACGTGTGGGAAACCAAAATAGCGATAGGGTGTAGCCGTGGGTTAAGATAGGTGTGGGAAACCAAAATAGCGATAGGGTGTAGCCGTGGGATAAGCTACGTGTCGGAAACCAAAACAGCGATAGGGTGTAGCCGTGGGATAAGCTAGGTGTGGGAAACAAAAATAGCGATAGGGTGTAGCCGTGGGCTAAGCTAGGTGTGGGAAACCAAAATAGCGATAGGGTGTAGCCGTGGGTTAAGCTAGATGTGGCAAACAAAAATAGCGATAGGGTGAAGCTGTGGGCTAAGCTAGGTGTGGGAAACCAAAATAGCGATAGGGTGTAGCCGTGGGTTAAGATAGGTGTGGGAAACCAAAATAGCGATAGGGTGTAGCCGTGGGATAAGCTAGATGTGGGAAACCAAAATAGCGATAGGGTGTAGCCGTGGGCTAAGCTAGGTGTGGGAAACCAAAATAGCGATAGGGTGTAGCCGTGGGATAAGCTAGGTGTGGGAAACCAAAATAGCGATAGGGTGCAGCCATGGGTTAAGATAGGTGTGGGAAACCAAAATAGCGATAGGGTGTAGCCGTGGGCTAAGCTAGGTGTGGGAAACCAAAATAGCGATAGGGTGTAGCCGTGGGTTAAGATAGATGTGGGAAACCAAAATAGCGATAGGGTGCAGCCGTGGATTAAGCTAGATGTGGGAAACAAAAATAGCGATAGGGTGTAGCAGTGGGCTAAGCTAGGTGTGGGAAACCAAAATAGCGATAGGGTGAAGCTGTGGGCTAAGCTAGGTGTGGGAAACCAAAATAGCGATAGGGTGTAGCCGTGGGTTAAGATAGGTGTGGGAAACCAAAATAGCGATAGGGTGTAGCCGTGGGATAAGCTAGATGTGGGAAACCAAAATAGCGATAGGGTGTAGCCGTGGGCTAAGCTAGGTGTGGGAAACCAAAATAGCGATAGGGTGTAGCCGTGGGATAAGCTAGGTGTGGGAAACCAAAATAGCGATAGGGTGTAGCCGTGGGTTAAGATAGGTGTGGGAAACCAAAATAGCGATAGGGTGTAGCCGTGGGTTAAGCCACGTGTGGGAAACCAAAATAGCGATGGGGTGTAGCCGTGGGTTAAGATAGGTGTGGGAAACCAAAACAGCGATAGGGTGCAGCCATGGGTTAAGATAGGTGTGGGAAACCAAAATAGCGATAGGGTGTAGCCGTGGGATAAGCTACGTGTGGAAAACCAAAATAGCGATAGGGTGTAGCCGTGGGATAAGCTAGGTGTGGGAAACCAAAATAGCGATAGGGTGTAGCCGTGGGTTAAGATAGGTGTGGGAAACCAAAATAGCGATAGGGTGTAGCCGTGGGATAAGCTAGGTGTGGGAAACCAAAATAGCGATAGGGTGTAGCCGTGGGTTAAGCCACGTGTGGGAAACCAAAATGGTGTGTAGCCGTGGGATAAGCTAGGTGTGGGAAACCAAAATAGCGATAGGGTGTAGCCGTGGGTTAAGATAGGTGTGGGAAACCAAAATAGCGATAGGGTGTAGCCGTGGGTTAAGCCACGTGTGGGAAACCAAAATAGCGATAGGGTGTAGCCGTGGGTTAAGCCACGTGTGGGAAACCAAAATAGCGATAGGGTGTAGCCGTGGGTTAAGATAGGCGTTTGATATCAAAGTAGTATAAATATAATAATACGACGTATCAATTCGCTGGTCTGTGTAGTCACTCAATGATACATTTATATTTAACAAGTATCTAGCAGGCGATATATCAACTGAAGTAAATATCGAATGCCTGTTTCTACGAGCCTCCAATCCTCTCTTTCTGTCTGTCTGTTTGTTTGTCTGTCTGTCTGTCTGCCTGTCTCTCTCTCTCTCTCTCCCTCTCTCTCTTTCTCTCTCTTTTTCTCTCTCTGTGTCCCAGTCTGTCTCTGTCTGTCTGTCTCTGCCTCTGTCTCTCTCTATCTGTCTGGCCGTCTTATTCTCTCTCTCTCTCTCTCTCTCTCTCTCTCTCTCTCTCTCTCTCTCTCTCTCTCTCTCTCTCTCTCTCTCTCTTAACAACTGTCTCCATCCACGTCAAAAGAAGTGAAAAAGATTGCGACCACTGTGCTTCACCCATTATACAAATTTTTAAATTGGAACTTGAAGAATTTGTATCTGAACTACGTGTAACTTCTGTTTATGTATCTTGCACTAATATGCTGATTCCCCCCACCTCCTCCCGCTCCTCCTCCCCCTCCCCTTTTACACCTTCCTACATTAAAGTATGTTTCATGTTTGTGTCCCAAATGATTACCTTGCTATTTCATCAGTTTCAAATTGCTGTTACATAAATGTCATATTTTGTTCCCTCTGTAAAGGTTGTTTATGAATATTCTGACACCTAATTAAAACAGTATTTAGAAACTAGATAAGAAAAAAAAATTGGCGGGTGTGTGCGTGCGGGGGAATATGGGGATCCTAAACCGCTTGACAGGCCTTACAAAGTGCAAGTATGATTGCCCGTTCAAATGAACAGGTGGGGAAGACATTTACATCCAAGAAATACAGACTTCACAAAAATAACAGACTTATATCCACCAGCGCTATACAACTGCAGTGAAGAAAATCAAGCTTTACAACAATGAACAGGTCGGGAAGACTACTACAATAGAGAAAATCAAACTTTACAACAATGAACAGGTGGGGAAGACTACTACAATAAAGAAAATCAAACTTTACAACAATGAACAGATCGGGAAGACTACTACAATAAAGAAAAGCAAATTTTCAGCAATAACAGATACATAATTATAATTTATATTATTTATGATTATCTTTTTTCCTTTGATTTTATAACGGAAATTCTAAACATACAAAATAATCACAATTTGTTTATACATGCAGTAGGGTTATAGAATTGAAAAGTACAATCAGTGATGAAAGATTGTAACCTGATCTAACATTTTGGTTACCCATTTATTCCAGAGTTAGAACCTTCGTCTTTTCTTTTCCATGGGTTGTTGAACATTACGATCTCCACATTTTTTATGGAGTTTGGCATCTTTGCAAGCGTTTAAATCCATATTTACCTCCTGAAGTTGATGAAAAATTCTTTAAAATTAGTACATAAGTCTTCATCATGATTACTATCTTGGGTTTTCTTTTATTAAAATAAAAAATACACACAGGGTGGTACCAAGACAAGCATATGGAAGAAATACCCAATTTCTTCTAAAAAGATATTACGTTATATTTCAAATTTTATCTTGACCTAGATCTAATTGTCGTAAGAAAGGTCATAATAATCATTTTCATTTCAAAAGGTTCAGCTTTTGCCTATTTATTTTTAGAGAACTGATCTATCTCATTGACGCCACCAACCACAGCTATTATATCTAGTTCTAGATTCTGGATATGATTTCATAAAATTGGTGGTGTTTGCTAAGCAACGTCAATTTTCTTTTCAATTCTTATTAGAAATGGTTGTGCTAGAAGTGTAATATTAAATAGGTTCTGCAAAGTTTTCTAATGTTTTTCGAAGAATATGAAGAGGCAGCGGCTTAACTCGAGCTAATTTTAGCACTGACTAGATGGGATCTCCACCACCATAGATAGATAGATAGATAGACAGATAGATAGATAGATAGATAGATAGATAGATAGATAGATAGATAGATAGATAGATAGATATAGAAGATCTTACCTTAAATTCTCTTCATACGACACTGTTGTTTCATATGTATTTATATACATAATCGTGACTCCAATGCTGTATCATTTTGTATCAACTGAGGTATTGATCATTTGCTCTGTGAAAAATGAACTCGTCTATACTCTACATCTAAGTCCTAAAAATAAAGAGGAGAAAATTTTTTAAAATACAAAAAAGTATTCCAGACGATGAGAATTTATATAAAAGAAGATAAGATAGTAGAGAACAAACAAACTTTCAACTCCATTTTCATTTCAGACTGAGACTTGTGGCATCCTGCCATCACTACTTTTTATATCCAGGGCAGTCAAAATAAGAGAAGAATCAAAAGAATAGTATTTGTCATTGAATTTTCAGTCTAGGTAAATTTAAAAGACCCTAAAACCTATAATACTAGAAAAGATTTTGATCCAGATGAGTGGTGAGAATCCGCTGTCATTCACACAATTGTTTGAAAAACTAAGCCTAGTTATTCACACAATTGTTTGACAAACTATGCCTAGTTATTCACACAATTGTTTGACAAACTATGCCTGGTTATTCACACAATTGTTTGACAAACTATGCCTAGTTATTCACACAATTGTTTGACAAACTATGCCAAGTTATTCGCACAATTGTTTGACAAACTATGCCTAGTTATTCACACAAGTGTTTGACAAACTATGCCTAGTTATTCACACAATTGTTTGACAAACTATGCCTAGTTATTCACACAATTGTTTGACAAACTATGCCTAGTTATTCACACAATTGTTTGACAAACTATGCCTAGTTATTCACACAATTGTTTGACAAACTATGCCTAGTTATTCACACAATTGTTTGACAAACTATGCCTAGTTATTCGCTCAATTGTTTGAGGAACTATATATAGATATTTTTATAATTGTTATTTGTTTGAAATCTAGAATGCAGTAACTGTTGTCGCACAGTTAATTATTTAGGATTTAAAGTAATATGATTTTGGAGATATAGCTCTTACCAAAATAACTGAACTAAGCTATCAAACAATAGACAATGATTTACGAGTGATCAAGATCTACATTTTTTTTCAACCTCTTTGAATCTACAGAAATATTGTACAATTCTTCATCTTTAAATGGAAAACTCAATATATCAATATCTGTAATCAAAAGTCACATCTTCTTTACTAGCTTCTTTTGTTTCGCTTCTATGTTGTTGAACTTAAGATAATACTATTTTTTTCTTAACTAAGGATTGAACCAAAACAACAGATGAACTAAAATTTTGTTTTTGGATTGAAAAAATTTTTTCTTGTTTCAAATCAATTTCAACATATAT
>JAWDGP010006259.1:0-100029 GCA_033675545.1 Elysia crispata | reverse complement strand
TTCTCAAGAATTTCAAATTAGTTTAAATTCATGTGATCATTGCTTTTGACGCCATAGCAGTCAAAGATCAGTTATAAAGGTAAAAATGAACTAGTATAGACATGTCCATTGACTTGTACTTTTCAAAGACAGCATTATACCAGGCTTCTGTCAAAGTCTTTAGGGAGAGGAGTTGCTGCTCTAAAGAAAGGAACTTAAATTTAACAAAGATCCAAAATCAGCTGTTATATATTTTTATGTGGTAAAAAAAAAATTTGTTTTGTAAGTTTTTTGTCAAATTATTGTTTTATCACAATTATAATAGGAATAAGGCTGGTAGACTTCAGAAATCTAACCCCGTTCATGACTTGGCAGAGATATGGTTCAATTCAAGCAGCCTTGTGACATCATTGCATTATTATCTTTTTTAAAGTGTGTTTTTCTTCGTTTTCTCCAGTAGGACAGACAGGTTTTTCAATCTTTCTTTTCTTATTCTTTCTGCTTAAAACAAACTTTCCCTTTCACAAAAATCATTTTCTTTTTCTACAAAAATTAGGAGAGGGGAAAAAATCATCTGTTCTTGCTTTCAGTCTTTGCAGGTCAAGACAAATTTTGGGCTACATTTGTAGACCAATCAAAGGTAGTCAGCTTACACCTCATGTACAAGTGAGACTTACATGTTTATCTTCTAATATTCATGTCTTTCTTTTCAAGCAAATTTCATGTCTGCAAAGTGTTGTCTATGAATACATTCCTTTGTTTTATGGTTTGCTTGTTTTTTCACTATGTATGCTTTGAGTCCTTTGTATTTTCCAGCTTTGAAAATGTTATAGAACTGGAGTGAGATGTTATATTTGCAATCTGTGCTGTATTTATGGCAGTGGTTGTCTATACATAATTTTATGTAGAGCAGCGCCCAACATATGCGGTAAGCATCTACATTGAAACAACAAAGACATATAGCTTATAACTACCTTTATTAGATATGCCTTTTTTTTTTTGTAAAACACGGCAATCCTTAGATTATTCATAGAAAATTCTCTATGAATTGGGGGCTCTGCTCTTTACAGTAGGCGATCATGACCTTTTGCGCATCTCTATACCTTGATGCTGTTAGTGCCTCTGTCACTCATTTTACATTTAGCCACTTATCTTTTCTCGCTTCTTTCCCCTGCTGCCGTTTCCTTTAAAATCAATCGAGTTGCCACAAGATGTTTCAGGTTTTTTTTTCCTCATCACATGGCCCAAAAAAGACTGCCTATAGTTTACATATGGTATTTATGAGCATTTTGGACTTTCGATCCAGAACAAAACGATTTTAACTGAATGGTGGACACTTGAATAAATCCATACTCTATAGCCACACTGATGAGTCGTCATACGACGAAACACATCCTAGAATGTGTCTGTGGATGAGTGAAAAAAATTATTGTTCCTTTATGCAAATATTTCCCCTTAAAAACGATTGATAATGTTGACTGGGGGACGGAATTCCTCCATCCTCCCTAATTTATAATAGGTTTAATCGTAGATAAAAAGAAACTTGCTCAGTTTTATTTTTTGTATTATTAGATTTTCTAAAAATGTTCAATTTCACTTTTTTTTTCTAAACCTGTAAAGTTCTATTTAGATAATTACTAAAATCTGATGAGATTAAATTAGCTCTTGAAACAAAGAATTTTGTGCAATTATTATAAACTATCTTTATGTAAATTGTATCTCATTATTTCATATACAATATATTTCAAATTTGATATATATCTAGCTAAGGTTTCACCCGCCCCCCATATTAATCTTTCTTTTTTGTGATTCCTTTTCAGAAGTAAAATGTGGGACCTTGTTTGAATCCTCAAAGCTTTCTTATCATCCAGTTTTTATTTCTCTTGACAAAGAACAGGGAAAATATTTTGACTGGAGTAAATTAATTAATATGTGAACAAAAATCTTATGTGAATTATCACTTGTGCTTTATTGTTATGCAATGTAAGCTGAAAGTCAAACAGATTAAAGTTCATTTAACAGGCAATGCTCCTATATGTATTATCTCTTTTAATGAAAATGTCATATTCGTTTATGTTATATACATAAGTTTCATTGACGTTATTTTTTTTTTAGACTGTATTATGTGTCTTTTTTAGGTAACTGTGTATTATAAAATTATTTCTTTTTATATTATTATAATTTGGATTTCTCTGAATAAACTCAGATAACACTCTTATCTGTCTTTGTTATTTTTTATATTGTTCCTGTTTTTAATACCTCCCACATTCAATACATTGAGAGTTTAAACCATGTGTTTAAGGTATTTATCAAGTGATTTCAATTCATTGCAATTTGCACAGAGTTTAAGATCCGTCATTTTTATACGAAAGAAATATTGAACTCCATTTAAAGTAATAGAAACATACAACTGCCACATAGATGGTAAATCAATATTGAATAATTAAATAGGGGTGAGAAATTCTTCTATACTTCTATCTCTATAAACAAGCATAATAACAAAATATCATTACAATAGAATAGAATTCGAAATAAAAAATCAAAGCGGTAGAATCGATTTCGATTTTTTCTTTCTCTATACTAATACAATACCAATGCTGTAGAATCGAAATGATTTCTATAAATCATCAAAATAATACCATATTATCAAAATATAATCGAATTTGAGACTAATCTTGATTTACCCAAGCAGGATACAGCTGGTAACAATCAGCGGCTGCATATATTATATTTTATAATTACATGTTCTCTTAATATAACAAAAATGACACGATTTTTTGGGGGGGTTGAGTGAATGGGCAATAAGGTTTTTAACTGGAGTTGGAGTAAATCTTTACGATTGGACTGATGACTCAAAAAAGATCGAGATGTAGATAGAGATAAAAGATCTGAGACGGGCTAAAAGGATAATAGTTATTGTGAAATTCCAATATGAATGCTAATTAATTCTATTTTGGTAATCTGTATAAATTAGAATTAGTATAATTCCAATATGGCCGCCGATTAATTCTATTTTGGCCAAATCTATAATTATCATAAATCCAATATTGCCGACGGTTAATTCTTTCTTGACCATCTCTATATTTAGAATAATTCCAATATGGCCGCCGGTAAATTCCATTTTCGCCATCTCTATAATTAGCATAAATCCAATATGGCCGCCGGTTAATTTTATTTTGGTAATCTATATAAATACAATAAATCCAATATGGCCGCCAGTTAATTCTATTTTGGCTATCTTTAAATTTAGCATATTTCCAATATGGCCGCCGCTTAATTCTATTTTGGCCGTCTCTATATTAAGAAAAAAATCCAATATGGCCGTCGGTTAATTCTATTTTGGTTATCTCTATATTTAACTTAAATCCAATATGGCCACCGGGTAATTCTATTTTGGCCATCTCTATAACTAGCATAATTCCAGTATGGCCGCCGATTAATTCTATTTTGGCCATCTCTATAATTATCATAAATCCAATATTGCCGGCGGTTAATATTTTCTTGGGCATCTCTATAATTAGCATAATTCCAATATGGCCGCCGGTAAATTCCATTTTCGCCATCTCTATAATTAGCATAAATCTAATATGGCCGCCGGTTAATTTTATTTTGGTAATCTATATAAATACAATAAATTCAATATGGCCGCCGGTTAATTTTATTGAGGCCATCTCTATAATTGGCATATTTAATTTGGCCGCCGGTTAATTTTATCTTGGTAATCTCTATAATAAGCATAATTTCGATGTGGCCGCCCGTTGATTCTATTTTGGCCATCTCTATAATTAGCATAATTCCAATGTGGCCGCTAGTTTATTCTATTTGGGCAATCTCTATAATTAGCATAATTCCAGTATGGTGGCCGGTTAATTCTATTTTAAAAATCTCTATAATTAGCATAATTTCAATATGGCTGCCAGTTAATTCTATTTAGGCAATGTGTATATTTAGTATATTCCAATATGGCCGCCAGTTAATTCCAATTATGACGTTTCTATAATTAGCATATTTCCAATATGGCCGCCGATTATTTCCAATTTAGTTATCTCTATAATTAGCATAATTCCAATATGGCCGCCAGTTTATTGTATTTTGGCCATCTCTATAATTATCATAAATCCAATATTGCCGGCGGTTAATTTTATTTTGGTAATCTATATAAATACAATAAATCCAATATGGCCGCCAGTTAATTCTATTTTGACCATCTTTATAATTAGCATATTTCCAATATGGCCGCCGGTTAATTCTATTTTGGCCATCTTTATAATTAGCATAATATCAATATGGCCGCCGGTTAATTCTATTTTGGCCGTCTCTATATTAAGAAAGAAATCCAATATGGCCGTCGGTTAATTCTATTTTGGTTATCTCTATATTTAACTTAAATCCAACATGGCCACCGGGTAATTCTAATTTGGCCATCTCTATAACTAGCATAATTCCAGTATGGCCGCCGATTAATTCTATTTTGGCCATCTCTATAATTATCATAAATCCAATATTGCCGGCGGTTAATATTTTCTTGGCCATCTCTATAATTAGCATAATTCCAATATGGCCGCCGGTAAATTCCATTTTCGCCATCTCTATAATTAGCATAAATCTAATATGGCCGCCGGTTAATTTTATTTTGGTAATCTATATAAATACAATAAATTCAATATGGCCGCCGGTTAATTCCAATTATGCAGTTTCTATAATTAGCATATTTCCAATATGGCCGTTGGTTAATTCTATTTTGGACATCTCTATAATTAGCATAATTCCAATATGGTCTCTGGTTTATTCTATTTTGGCTATCTCTATAATTAGCGTAATTCCAAAATGGCCAACGGTTAATACTATTTTGGCCATCTCTATAATTAGCATAATTTAAATATGGCCGCCGGTTAATTTTATTTTGGTAATCTATATAAATACAATAAATTCAATATGGCCGCCGGTTAATTTTATTTTGGTAATCTATATAAATCCAATAAATCCAATATGGCCGCCAGTTAATTCTATTTTGACCATCTTTATAACTAGCATATTTCCAATATGGCCGCCGGTTAATTCTATTTTGGCTATCTTTATAATTATCATAAATCCAATATGGCCGTCGGTTATTTCTATTTTGGTTATCTCTATATTTAACTTAAATCCAATTTGGCCACCGGATAATTTTATTTTGGTAATCTATATAAATCCAATAAATCCAATATGGCCGTCGGTTAATTTTATTGAGGCCATCTCTATAATTATCATAAATCCAATATGGCCGCCAGTTTATTCTATTTTGGCCATCTCTATAATTAGCATAAATCCAATATGGCCGCCGGTTAATTCTATTTTGGCCATCTCTATAATTAGCATAAATCCAATATGGCCGCCGGTTAATTCTATTTTGGCCATCTCTATAATTATCATAAATCCAATATGGCCGCCGATTAATTCTATTTTGGCCATCTCAATAATTAGCATAAATATAAAATTGTCGGCGGTTAATTCTATTTTGGTTATCTCTATATTTAACTTAAATCCAATATGGCCACCGGGTAATTTTATTTTGGTAATCTATATAAATCCAATAAATCCAATATGGCCGCCAGTTTATTCTATTTTGGCCATCTCTATAATTATCATAAATCCAATATGGCCGCCGATTAATTCTATTTTGGCCATCTCTATAATTATCATAAATCCAATATTGTCGGCGGTTAATATTTTCTTGGCCATCTCTATAATTAGCATAATTCCATTATGGCCGCCGGTTAATTTCATTTTCGCCATCTCTATAATTAGCATAAATCTAATATGGCCGCCGGTTAATTTTATTTTGGTAATCTATATAAATACAATAAATTCAATATGGCCGTCGGTTTATTCTATTTTGGTTATCTCTATATTTAACTTAAATCCAATATGGCCACCGGGTAATTTTATTTTGGTAATCTATATAAATCCAATAAATCCAATATGGCCGCCAGTTTATTCTATTTTGGCCATCTCTATAATTATCATAAATCCAATATGGCCGCCGATTAATTCTAATTTTGCCATCTCTATAATTATCATAAATCCAATATGGCTGTCGTTTTATTCTATTTTGGTTATCTCTATATTTAACTTAAATCCAATATGGCCACCGGGTAATTTTATTTTGGTAATCTATATAAATCCAATAAATCCAATATGGCCGCCAGTTTATTCTATTTTGGCCATCTCTATAATTATCATAAATCCAATATGGCCGCCGATTAATTCTATTTTGGCCATCTCTATAATTATCATAAATCCAATATGGCCGTCGGTTTATTCTATTTTGGTTATCTCTATATTTAACTTAAATCCAATATGGCCACCGGGTAATTTTATTTTGGTAATCTATATAAATCCAATAAATCCAATATGGCCGCCAGTTTATTCTATTTTGGCCATCTCTATAATTATCATAAATCCAATATGGCCGCCGATTAATTCTATTTTGGCCATCTCTATAATTATCATAAATCAAATCCAATATGGCCGTCGGTTTATTCTATTTTGGTTATCTCTATATTTAACTTAAATCCAATATGGCCACCGGGTAATTTTATTTTGGTAATCTATATAAATCCAATAAATCCAATATGGCCGCCAGTTTATTCTATTTTGGCCATCTCTATAATTATCATAAATCCAATATGGCCGCCGATTAATTCTATTTTGGCCATCTCTATAATTATCATAAATCCAATATTGTCGGCGGTTAATATTTTCTTGGCCATCTCTATAATTAGCATAATTCCATTATGGCCGCCGGTTAATTTTATTTTCGCCATCTCTATAATTAGCATAAATCTAATATGGCCGCCGGTTAATTTTATTTTGGTAATCTATATAAATACAATAAATCCAATATGGCCGCCAGTTTATTCTATTTTGGCCATCTCTATAATTATCATAAATCCAATATGGCCGCCGATTAATTCTATTTTGGCCATCTCTATAATTATCATAAATCCAATATGGCCGTCAGTTTATTCTATTTTGGTTATCTCTATCTTTAACTTAAATCCAATATGGCCACCGGGTAAATTTATTTTGGTAATCTATATAAGTCCAATAAATCCAATATGGCCGCCAGTTTATTCTATTTTGGCCATCTCTATAATTATCATAAATCCAATATGGCCGCCGATTAATTCTATTTTGGCCATCTCTATAATTATCATAAATCCAATATGGCCGCCGATTAATTCTTGGCCATCTCTATAATTAGCATAATTCCAATATGGCCGCCGATTAATTCTATTTTGGCCATCTCTATAATTATCATAAATCCAATATGGCCACCGGATAATTTTATTTTGGTAATCTATATAAATCCAATAAATCCAATATGGCCGCCAGTTTATTCTATTTTGGCCATCTCTATAATTATCATAAATCCAATATGGCCGCCGATTAATTCTATTTTGGCCATCTCAATAATTATCATAAATCCAATATTGTCGGCGGTTAATATTTTCTTTGCCATCTCTATAATTAGCATAATTCCAATATGGCCGCCGGTTAATTCCATTTTCGCCATGTCTATAATTAGCATAAATCTAATATGGCCGCCGGTTAATTTTATTTTGGTAATCTATATAAATACAATAAATTCAATATGGCCGTCGGTTTATTCTATTTTGGTTATCTCTATATTTAACTTAAATCCAATATGGCCACCGGGTAATTTTATTTTGGTAATCTATATAAATCCAATAAATCCAATATGGCCGCCAGTTTATTCTATTTTGGCCATCTCTATAATTATCATAAATCCAATATGGCCGCCGATTAATTCTATTTTGGCCATCTCTATAATTATCATAAATCCAATATGGCTGTCGTTTTATTCTATTTTGGTTATCTCTATATTTAACTTAAATCCAATATGGCCACCGGGTAATTTTATTTTGGTAATCTATATAAATCCAATAAATCCAATATGGCCGCCAGTTTATTCTATTTTGGCCATCTCTATAATTATCATAAATCCAATATGGCCGCCGATTAATTCTATTTTGGCCATCTCTATAATTATCATAAATCCAATATGGCCGTCGGTTTATTCTATTTTGGTTATCTCTATATTTAACTTAAATCCAATATGGCCACCGGGTAATTTTATTTTGGTAATCTATATAAATCCAATAAATCCAATATGGCCGCCAGTTTATTCTATTTTGGCCATCTCTATAATTATCATAAATCCAATATGGCCGCCGATTAATTCTATTTTGGCCATCTCTATAATTATCATAAATCCAATATGGCCGTCAGTTTATTCTATTTTGGTTATCTCTATCTTTAACTTAAATCCAATATGGCCACCGGGTAATTTTATTTTGGTAATCTATATAAATCCAATAAATCCAATATGGCCGCCAGTTTATTCTATTTTGGCCATCTCTATAATTATCATAAATCCAATATGGCCGCCGATTAATTCTATTTTGGCCATCTCTATAATTATCATAAATCCAATATTGTCGGCGGTTAATATTTTCTTGGCCATCTCTATAATTAGCATAATTCCAATATGGCCGCCGGTTAATTCCATTTTCGCCATCTCTATAATTAGCATAAATCTAATATGGCCGCCGGTTAATTTTATTTTGGTAATCTATATAAATACAATAAATTCAATATGGCCGCCGGTTAATTTTATTTTGGTAATCTATATAAATCCAATAAATCCAATATGGCCGTCGGTTAATTTTATTGAGGCCATCTCTATAATTATCATAAATCCAATATGGCCGCCGATTAATTCTATTTTGGCCATCTCTATAATTATCATAAATCCAATATGGCCGTCGGTTTATTCTATTTTGGTTATCTCTATATTTAACTTAAATCCAATATGGCCACCGGGTAATTTTATTTTGGTAATCTATATAAATCCAATAAATCCAATATGGCCGCCAGTTTATTCTATTTTGGCCATCTCTATAATTATCATAAATCCAATATGGCCGCCGATTAATTCTATTTTGGCCATCTCTATAATTATCATAAATCCAATATGGCTGTCGTTTTATTCTATTTTGGTTATCTCTATATTTAACTTAAATCCAATATGGCCGCCGGTTAATTTTATTTTGGTAATCTATATAAATCCAATAAATCCAATATGGCCGCCAGTTTATTCTATTTTGGCCATCTCTATAATTATCATAAATCCAATATGGCCGCCGATTAATTCTATTTTGGCCATCTCTATAATTAGCATAATTCCAATATGGCCGCCAGTTTATTGTATTTTGGCCATCTCTATAATTATCATAAATCCAATATGGCCGTCGGTTTATTCTATTTTGGTTATCTCTATATTTAACTTAAATCCAATATGGCCACCGGGTAATTTTATTTTGGTAATCTATATAAATCCAATAAATCCAATATGGCCGCCAGTTTATTCTATTTTGGCCATCTCTATAATTATCATAAATCCAATATGGCCGCCGATTAATTCTATTTTGGCCATCTCTATAATTATCATAAATCCAATATGGCCGTCGGTTTATTCTATTTTGGTTATCTCTATATTTAACTTAAATCCAATATGGCCACCGGGTAATTTTATTTTGGTAATCTATATAAATCCAATAAATCCAATATGGCCGCCAGTTTATTCTATTTTTGCCATCTCTATAATTATCATAAATCCAATATTGTCGGCGGTTAATATTTTCTTGGCCATCTCTATAATTAGCATAATTCCATTATGGCCGCCGATTAATTCCATTTTTGCCATGTCTATAATTAGCATAAATCTAATATGGCCGCCGGTTAATTTTATTTTGGTAATCTATATAAATCCAATAAATCCAATATGGCCGCCGGTTAATTTTATTGAGGCCATCTCTATAATTATCATAAATCCAATATGGCCGCCGATTAATTCTATTTTGGCCATCTCTATAAATATCATAAATCCAATATTGTCGGCGGTTAATATTTTCTTGGCCATCTCTATAATTAGCATAATTCCATTATGGCCGCCGGTTAATTCTATTTTGGCCATCTCTATAATTATCATAAATCCAATATGGCCGTCGGTTTATTCTATTTTGGTTATCTCTATATTTAACTTAAATCCAATATGGCCACCGGGTAATTTTATTTTGGTAATCTATATAAATCCAATAAATCCAATATGGCCGCCAGTTTATTCTATTTTGGCCATCTCTATAATTATCATAAATCCAATATGGCCGCCGATTAATTCTATTTTGGCCATCTCTATAATTATCATAAATCCAATATGGCCGTCGGTTTATTCTATATTGGTTATCTCTATATTTAACTTAAATCCAATATGGCCACCGGATAATTTTATTTTGGTAATCTATATAAATCCAATAAATCCAATATGGCCGCCAGTTTATTCTATTTTGGCCATCTCTATAATTATCATAAATCCAATATGGCCGCCGATTAATTCTATTTTGGCCATCTCAATAATTAGCATAAATATAATATTGTCGGCGGTTAATATTTTCTTGGCCATCTCTATAATTAGCATAATTCCAATATGGCCGCCGGTTAATTCCATTTTCGCCATGTCTATAATTAGCATAAATCTAATATGGCCGCCGGTTAATTTTATTTTGGTAATCTATATAAATACAATAAATTCAATATGGCCGTCGGTTTATTCTATTTTGGTTATCTCTATATTTAACTTAAATCCAATATGGCCACCGGGTAATTTTATTTTGGTAATCTATATAAATCCAATAAATCCAATATGGCCGCCAGTTAATTCTATTTTGACCATCTTTATAATTAGCATATTTCCAATATGGCCGCCGGTTAATTCTATTTTGGCCATCTTTATAATTATCATAATATCAATATGGCCGCCAGTTAATTCTATTTTGGCCGTCTCTATATTAAGAAAGAAATCCAATATGGCCGTCGGTTAATTCTATTTTGGTTATCTCTATATTTAACTTAAATCCAACATGGCCACCGGGTAATTCTAATTTGGCCATCTCTATAAGTAGCATAAATCCAATAAGGCCGCCGATTAATTCTATTTTGGCCATCTCTATAATTATCATAAATCCAGTATTGTCGGCGGTTAATATTTTCTTTGCCATCTCTATAATTAGCATAATTCCAATTTGGCCGCCGGTTAATTCCATTTTCGCCATCTCTATAATTAGCATAAATCTAATATGGCCGCCGGTTAATTTTATTTTGGTAATGTGTATATTTAATATAATCCAATATGGCCGCCAGTTAATTCCAATTTTGAAGTCTCCTTAATTAGCATATTTCCAATATGGCCGCCGATTAATTCCAATTTTGAAGTCTCCTTAATTAGCATAATTCCAATATGGCCGCCAGTGTATTCTATTTTGGCTATCTTTATAATTAGCATAATTCAAATATGGCCGTCGGTTATTTCTATTTTGGCTGTCTCTATATTAAGAAAAAATCCAATATGGCCGTCGGTTTATTCTATTTTGGTTATCTCTAAATTTACCGTAAATCCAATATGGCCACCGGCTAATTCTATTTTGGCCATCTTTATAATTACCATAATTCCAATTTTATTTTGGTAATTCTATTTTGGCCATCTCTATAATTAGCATAAATCCAATATTGCCGACGGTTAATATTTTCTTGGCCATCTCTATAATTAGCATAATCCCAATATGGCCGCCGGTAAATTCTATTTAGGCAATGTGTATATTTAATATAATCCAATATGGCCGCCAGTTAATTCCAATTTTGAAGTCTCCTTAATTAGCATATTTACAATATGGCCGCCGATTAATTCCAATTTAGTAATCTCTATAATTAGCATAATTTCAATATGGCCGGCAGTTTATTCTATTTTGGCCATCTCTATAATACGCATAAATCCAATATGGCCGCCGGTGAATTCTATTTTGGCAATCACTTTAATTAGCATAAATCCAATATGGCCGTGGTTAACTCCATTTTGGCAATCTCTGTAATTAGCATAATTTCAATATGGCCGCCAGTTTATTCTCTTTCGGCAATCTCTATAATTAGCAGAATTCCAGTATTGCGGCCGGTGAATTCTATTTTAACAATCTCCATATTTAGTATAATCCGATATGGCCGTGGTGAATTTTATAGGTAATCTCTATATTCCGTATAATCTAATATGGCCGCCAGTTAAGTCTAATTTGGAATTATATTTTATTATTATTATTATTATTATTATTATTATTATTATTATTATTATTATTATTATTATTATTATTATTATTATTATTATTATTATTATTATTATTATTATTATTATTATTATTATTATTATTATTATTATTATTATTATTATTATTATTATTATTATTATTATTATTATTATTATTATTATTATTATTATTATTATTATTATTATTATTATTATTATTATTATCTTTGTGGCAGTTGGCTATTCCATGTCATGTTCCCAACACATACCACCCACGCATTATCAATTCGGTAATAAGGGTTTATGTTTCTATTACTGTAAATGGAGTTCAATATTTCTTTTGTATAAAAATGACGGATCTTAAACTCTGTGCAAATTGCAATGAATTGAAATCACTTGATGAATACCATAAACACATACGAAAATCTATTAAAAACAGGACATTTATCAAAAACAACAAAGACAGATAAAAATAAGAGTGTTATCTGAGTTTATTCAGAGAAATCCAAATTATAAAAATATAAAAAGGAATCATTATAATACACATTGTTTTCTAAAATAATTAAAAAGACACAAAATACAGTCTTTAAAAAATAACGTCAGTGAAACTTATGTATATAACATGAACGAATATGACATTTTCATTAAAGAGATAATACATATAAGGGCATTGCCTGTTAAATGAACTTTAATTTGTTTGACTTTCAGCTCACATTGCATTGCAATAAAACACAATTGATAGTTCACATAAGATTTTTTCAAAAACATTCATTAATTAGGTGTTTACTCCAGTCAACATAGTTTCCATGTTCTCTTTAAAAGCGTTATCAAGAGAAATAGTAACTGGATGATAAGAAAGCTTTGAGGATTCAAACAAGGTCCCACGTTTTACTCCTGAAAAGGAATCACAAAAAAGAAAGATTAATATGGGGGGTGAAACCTTAGCCAAATAAAGACTAGGAAAAAAAGACGAGGCAACAAACGTTTGTGTCTTTTGTTAATCCAAAACTAGGTCGACCGTTTCCACAAGAACCACCACATTGACATTCACAATGTAAAAAAACACGTCCTCTCTATGTTTTGAGAACGATGTTGTTTTGACTGTGAAGGAGTTGCTTTAGATAGCTATTAACAAATGTCATCGTAACAGTGTGCTGATTAACCAGCCGATCGGGTGAGCAATATTCAACAGAAAAGGCTTGTATTATAGGCGTCTCGACTAAAATCGACAATGTATACTGAAACTTGAGTTTCTTTAGAAATGGTTATAAGTTTTGTAACATTTAAAACCAGAGGCTTATATAACAAAATATTTAAAACAAAAATAACTTAAATTTAAATATATATATATATATATATATATATATATATATATATATATATATATATATATATATATACAAAATACAGTCTTTTAAAAATAACGTCAGTGAAACTTATGTATATAACATGAACGAATATGACATTTTCATTAAAGAGATAATACATATAAGGGCATTGCCTGTTAAATGAACTTTAATTTGTTTGACTTTCAGCTCACATTGCATTGCAATAAAACACAATTGATAGTTCACATAAGATTTTTTCAAAAACATTCATTAATTAGGTGTTTACTCCAGTCAACATAGTTTCCATGTTCTCTTTAAAAGCGTTATCAAGAGAAATAGTAACTGGATGATAAGAAAGCTTTGAGGATTCAAACAAGGTCCCACGTTTTACTTCTGAAAAGGAATCACAAAAAAGAAAGATTAATATGGGGGGTGAAACCTTAGCCAAATAAAGACTAGGAAAAAAAGACGAGGCAACAAACGTTTGTGTCTTTTGTTAATCCAAAACTAGGTCGACCGTTTCCACAAGAACCACCACATTGACATTCACAATGTAAAACACACGTCCTCTCTATGTTTTGAGAACGATGTTGTTTTGACTGTGAAGGAGTTGCTTTAGATAGCTATTAACAAATGTCATCGTAACAGTGTGCTGATTAACCAGCCGATCGGGTGAGCAATATTCAACAGAAAAGGCTTGTATTATAGGCGTCTCGACTAAAATCGACAATGTATACTGAAACTTGAGTTTCTTTAGAAATGGTTATAAGTTTTGTAACATTTAAAACCAGAGGCTTATATAACAAAATATTTAAAACAAAAATAACTTAAATTTAAATATATATATATATATATATATATATATATATATATATATATATTGTCATTGTATGCTTATGCTGTCTGTCTGTCTGTCTGTCTGTCTATCTCTATCTCTCTATATTTCTTTTTCTCGTTCTAACCCTCTTTGAAATTTGAAGTAAAAATAAAGCCAAAAAATACATCGCTACATGGCGACTTACATAAAGATACATGAGCTTAAAGAAAGATAGCACTGTACAAAGTTTTTTAGCTAAAAATATAGGAAAAGAAGTTCGCAAATATAATTATTCTTTCATATAATGCTATTTTTATCACTGTCAGTCAATCCCACAAGTGCCTCGAATTAACCTGGATTAAAAATATTGTTACTACCCCGAGGTCCTCCTTTTAAAAATGCACCCTTGGGTCCACATATCCCTCACATAAAAGCCTCAAGAGTTGGGAGAAAAAGAAAAAAAAGGTTTGACTCTGGTTAGCCAGCTCTAATGAGAGTTTAGAGCTAATGTCTTATTATGAAATGAAAAACAGAAATGAAGATTTAATATGGGAAAAAATGATATAGGATATAGGACAAGGGAAAAGGAGAAAATCCTCATAGTCTAAGCCCAGAATAAGACAGAACGACAAAAATGGGAGAGAAAAGAAAGGGTGAGAATGGAGGCGAGGTTCAGACAGTTACATCATACAGTGTTGAGCTGAAGATCATATTCTTATAGCTCAATATTAAAATGGCTTCACTGAAGAGCAAAAAAAGAATGGCTACAGCAAGCAGTGTAAAAATTAAATGTATGTTTATAAAAGTGTAAATCTTAGAATGCTTTAAGATTAACTCAAATTAGAGGTAAAAAAGCGGCAGCTCAGAGCCAACTCTGAGAAAGAGGAATGAGGGTATCTTTCCCTCTGCTAGTCTGTGAGAGGTCCATGGGCAAGACCAATTAAAAATAAAACATGAAATGATATCAGACAGCAACAATGTGAGTTGATGGGTAAATCAGCTCATTAAAACAAAAAAAAAATAATAAAGTGCGGTGTCTGACAAGGATGTGTGCTTGCTCCAGACCTTTTCTCTCTCTACAGTGAAATGATTTGAGAAGCATAGAAGGATACCCAGGAATTAAAATAGGAGGGCACAAAGTAAGCAACATGAGATACGCTGATGACGCTGTATGAATTGCAGAAACTAAAGAAGACTTGCCACAATTATTAGACGTCACTGAAGAAGAAAGCAGAAGGAAAGGATATAGATTAAAGAGCAAAAATACAGAAGTAATGGTCGTCAATCGAAACAATGAGTGTGCACAGATCAATTCTTTAGTAGCCAAAGATAATTCGATTTGGAATCAATGCAAATACTTGGGCACTTCAATGTGAAGAGATGGACACAACAACTGTGAAATCGCATCAAAAAAGGCACTGGAGTGTTTTACTGAACCCATCCTTATGTATGGATGTTAGGCTTGGACAATTTAAAAAACAACTACAAAATTAACCGGAGGAAACAGAAATGTGGTTCCTAAAGAGAATGTTATGAATCTTATTTATGGACTTCAAAGAAATCAAACTAAAGTGTGGTACGAGGAGCTGGCATATATATGCTCATAAATACCATATTTAATCTACAGGCAGTATTTTTTGGCCATGTGATGAGAAAAAAGAAACTGAAACATCTTTGAGAACTGGATTGATTTTAAAGGAAAAGGCAGCAGGGGAAAGAAGCGAGAGAAGATGTAGCATGGATTAAAAAAGTGGCTAAATGTAAAATGAGTGACAGATGCACTAACAGCATCAAGGAATAGAGATGCGCAGAAGGTCATGATTGCCTAATCTAAAGAGATTGATATACCGGGTATTTTTCATGAATCATCTAAGGATTTGTGTCTAGCTACAAAAAAAAACAAAAAAGATGTATCTAATAAACGTAGTTGTAAGCAATATAAACATATATTGTCTCTGTTGTTTGAACGTAGATGAATACCACATATGTTGAGCGCTGTTCTACATAAAATTATGTATAGACAACCACTGCCATAAGTACAACAAAGATTGCAAATATAACATCTCACTCCAGTTCTATAACATTTTCAAAGCTGGAAAGTTCAAAGGACTCAAATCACACATAGTGAAAAAAAAAAAAAACATAATACGAAGGAATGTATTCACAGACAACACCTTGCAGACATGAAATTTGCTTGAAAAGAAAGACATGAATATTAGAAGGTAAACATGTAAGTCTCACTTGTACATAAGGTGTAAGCTGACTACCTTTGATTGGTCTACAAACGTAGCCCAAAATTTGTCTTGACCTGCAAAGACTTACAGAAGGAACAAATGATTTTTTCCCTCTCTTTATTTTTTGAGAAAATCCAAAAAAAAAAAAATGATTTTTGTGAAAGATGAAGTTTGTTTTAAGCTGAGAGGATAAGAAAAGAGATGACATGAAAGATTGAAAAACCTGTCTGTCCTACTGAAGAAAACGAAGAAAAACACACACAAAAAAAATAATAATAATGCCATGATGTCACAAGGCTGCTTGAATTGAACCAACAGAAGGTCTCAGCACTTTTTCTATGACATCAAAAGCAATGATCACATGAATTTAAAGTAGTTTAAAATTCTTGAGAAAAGAAGACCAACTTACACATCAAGGGCAAAACTAGGTGTTGCGTCACTCTTCAAAACTCAGTAGATGGTAAGGATTCTCTCTCAAAAGCACATTGTCTCAAGTTGCTTAGTCTGTGGCTGCTGATCTTCTCAAAATGAAGAAGAGGTTGAAGATCTCTGTCAGATTATCACTGAAGATGTTGAGAGGAACATATAATTATGAATAGAAAGGAACGAGTTACACAGAGAAGGGAGAGGGAAGAAAAGAAGGGGATATATATATATATATATATATATATATATATATATATATATATAGAGAGAGAGAGAGAGAGAGAGAGAGAGAGAGAGAGAGAGAGAGAGAGAGAGAGAGAGAGAGAGAGAGAGAGAGAATTTATATACTTTTGTAATAATTTTAAAGTGGCTTTATAAACTGAGGATTTTCTTTTCTAATGCTGAAACTGGTTTTAATGAAGCAAGTTTTTCTTGGTGTAATGACGAGTTATAAATTTGTATATTAGAAGAGAGAGAGAGAGAGAGAGAGAGAGAGAGAGAGAGAGAGAGAGAGAGAGAGAGAGAGAGAGAGAGAGAGAGAGAGAGAGAGAGAGAGAGAGAGAGAGAGAGAGAGAGAGAGAGAGAGAGAGAGAGAGAGAGAGAGAGAGAGAGAGAGAGAATAGATATGGTATCCTGACAAAAAAAATGAAACACCTAGCTGTACTCACTGTTATCATATGAAGAAATAAGAATGATCTTTCGTTGGAAATAACGATGAGCTGTGGGTGTAAAGATAGAGAGAAGAATTTTTTTTTTATACAAATGAATGATAAAATAAACACCAATATCATGGATAGTTTGAACTACAATACAAATCTCAATATTGGAATTGAAATGTATAAAAATCTATATTAATAATAATAATAATAAAAAATACATTATACTAGATAATATATCGTCTAGTTTTATACTTTCGCACAGGTTGGTACTCAATGATGGAAAAATATCGTACTCAGCGTAGAATTATATTTTTACCATTTCTTTTGTGCCTTCAACAAAAGTTTGTCTGTCCAAGGACAGAATTTGTGGGGGAATCACATGAATGTATAATGTATACAAAATTCCCTAAATTTACGGACAATTCTCTTTCCTGTACAGTGCAACCCATGTTTAACACCTCGAATAGCGAAAACCATTGCTATAACGACAGAGCTAAATAACACCTTTTTTTCCTATATTCAATTTATTTCTGCAAAACTGACACCGCTTCCCAACCTGTAAAAACTGGAAAGAAAGCACCAAAACTTTTAATAGAAAAAAATCCTTAGCATTTTGCCCTGCCTGCATTGTAACAGTACAAGCGAACAAGCAATGCAGGCTTTCCTGTCTTTTCTCCACAGCCCGCATGTATATGAAAATATGTATTTATTTCCATAAGAGGCAGAATAGAAAAAAAACAAAAGAAAGTGTAATTACTTCTTGGGTGAGGCCATACCCTTGATGATTCAAATACTACACTGTGATGGCCAGGAAGGGCGGAGACTGGTCTTTCGGCCTCTGGATCTTCAACCGAATCTTGGCTTGACAATCTAGTTTAAGGGACCTGTGAAAGTGATGAAGAGTATGTAGTTATGTATCTATAGATAGAGTTGAATGCTACAAAGTTCATTTAGTGTATAGCGTCAAGCCACATGGTAGGCAGTGGCGAACATCTAAAGAAAATAACTATGGCTTATAAAATCTGAAACCTCAAAATAAATGATTGATTGGCAAATCTAGATCTAGAGTAAATTATAATATTTGTCCTATGAACTGCAAAATGTTTCAGATCAGTACTCTCACAATGCCTTTCAATAAGGCTTTTGGTGCCCTCATGCCAAATTTTCCATTCTGTTATAGATCTAGAATCTACTCCAAGAGGCAGGGAAGGATTTAAAAATCTAGGCTTAGGATAACTCACCCCTTATCTTTAACCAACCACTAAAATCTAAAATCAGATCGTCTAGATCTGGATATAAGACCTATCTATATTTAACTCTAGATCTCATTAGCACAATTGATGGGACTTACCTTTAGCATGGGCGCTGACCCGTCGAGGAGCTGGTGTGTTTGGACGGGGAGAATGCTTTTATATTTTAGGTACTTCCGTATTAGTTCTTTCACTGACTCACTCGATCTTTTCACAAATAGACTGTGAGTGCCACTGAAAATGATTTCAGGGCTGCCTCAAACTCTTCATACGTTTTGAACACACATCCTTTCTCCATTTTGAACATTGGTGGAAAGGAAGTGAAATCTGAGTCAAACACGAATTGTGTGACGTCAGATGAGCTTCCGTGTCCGTTTAGACCAGTACCAATTATCTAGGAGGCCTGTTCATAGGTTATGTAATATTATTCAGATGGGCCGGTCTGCGGGGTGCTAGCAATGTGCTCTCTCTCTCTCTCTCTCTCTCTCTCTCTCTCTCTCTCTCTCTCTCTCTCTCTCTCTCTCTCTCTCTCTTTCTTTCTATCTCTCATCTTTAGCTTAATCTGACTCTTAACCCCCGTCTCTCTCTCTCTCTCTCTCTCTCTCTCTCTCTCTCTCTCTCTCTCTCTCTCTCTCTCTCTCTCTCTCTCTCTCTCTCTCTCTCTCTCTCTCTCTCTCTCTCTCTCTCTCTCTCTCTCTCTCTCTCTCTCTCTCTCTCTCTCTCTCTCCCTCCCTCCCTCCCTCTTCATCATAACTTCTAAGTACATTTAGGCTATACATACAAATACTTAGAAACTCAAATGCACACGTACACCTTTTCGAGATTTGATAATACGGTGGTACGGTACATCAAATACCGGCACTGGAGTGACACACTAAGAACACGTACATCAGATAATGAGGAGAGTTTTTAATTGTATCAAGTCAGAAGAAGCAAATGAAGAGAGAGGGAAAGAGGGAGAGAGAGAGAGAGAGAGAGAGAGAGAGAGAGAGAGAGAGAGAGAGAGAGAGGGGTGGACAGAGATTATAATTTTGTAAAATTCGACCAAGGAACAAAAACAAACATAGTAGGTACGTAGAATCTTAGAGCAAGAGATAAAATAATGAATGAGAGAGAGAGAGAGAGAGAGAGAGAGAGAGAGAGAGAGAGAGAGAGAGAGAATGGGTGAAAGAGATACAGACAGCCAGAGGTCTATTTGTGTGGAAAAGGGGGGTGCTAGATATGGTAATAGGTGCTAGCCACGTGCGCTTTATATCTGGCCTTCTCTCTTTCTTTCATCTCTCTAGCTCCATCCGACTCTTAACCCTTCCGGGCCTCTCTCTCTCTCTCTCTCTCTCTCTCTCTCTCTCTCTCTCTCTCTCTCTCTCTCACACACACACACACACACACTCTCCCTTCTCATCATAATTTCTATTACATTCAAATATTTACACTTTGAAACTCAGATCCACATGTAAACTTTTTCGAGACTTGATAACACAGTGTTACAGTAGGCTACATTAAATAAAGGCACTGGAGTGACATGTCAAGAGCAAAACAAGGAATGACAGAATGTGAAAGACAAAAAAAGATATGGTGATATTTAGAGTGAAAGAGATACAGACAGAAGTCTATGTGTATGGGGGGTGGTCAGAATGATGGGCAGTACTAACCTGTTCCAGTGTAAAAATGAAGGACAACTTTTAGCTGATCCCATTGATTCACAGTTTTACAGGGGAAATTTGGGTGTGATACCAATTTAAAACCGTTGTAGTCTTCAAATTGAATTACAGTCACTCCTGCATCTGCATCTCTAAGTCTAATATGGAAGTATATAACATAATTATTCATGCATACAACCGCCGCGACTGAAGCTGGCAATTGCTTGTTCTGTTCTATCTGCATTACAAGCACTGAGTCCATAGAGGAGCAAATTTTCTTGAAGGGCTTCCTTAACAGTGACACAGTTAAAGTTATTTTTTACTATGAATGTATCCAGTTCGTCATTTTCTCTGACTTTGTTTTCACTGAGAGCTTTTTTTAGGTAGGGCGAGGAGTTTTTGGATGAGCGTGTGATATGGATGGTGAAGGTATCTCACCAAAGTTAATAGGAGGATGCATATAGATTATAAATATTATCTTCCTCTTCGAATGTGAGGAGTATCAGAGAGCCAGTGTCGACTACATACTCCAATATGTTCAGTCATTTCTCAACTTTGTTAGGGAGACTCGAAACCCATTTATGACATTCAGTTGGGTCCTTCGGAAAACCATAATTATAAAATAACCGTTTCACTTTCTTTCCCCTTCTGACTGGCATAGCCGCTCTTACAGTTTGTAACAGTGCGCTTTCTTCCCCTAAACAATAAACTGTTAAGGAAATTGATAATGACACCGATACACCATATAATGAAATATGAAACTTAAGGTTAAAGTATTGAGGGCACTTTGAGTATCAGAGATTTTAATTAAAAGACCCTTAAAAAATTTTGGCTCCCACTTCAGCACACCTTCTCTCTATAAAGTGATATCGCAAAGACCATAAAGGGAAAAGCTAATTAAACTTAAAGCATATTTAGATGAATTTAACATGTATAATTGTTTATCAGTCTATATATATATTTATATTACATTGTATGATGTTTGGTGCCACGGGTCATACTCTATCAGTGTGCACACATTTAGAGGAAAATCTACACCAAATCACAAAAAAGCATTCCTGGAATGTTCCACATTGAAAGCATCTGTTAGAACAAGGTGCAATCCAAGGGCGAATAACAAAGAATAAGATAAGAAATATAATCCAAGGAAGAATGAATGTAATCCAATAACAAAATGGCAGGAGAGTCCAGTGAAAACACAGTGTGTACTGCTAAGCATGCAATAATCAACTGTTCAAACCTGGCTGTTAGCTAGCCAGATGATGGCCCATCTGAATAATGTTACGTAACCTTGTGAACAGGCCTCCTAGACAGATGGTACTGCTATAGACACATTGTTTGTATATTTTGAACCACGTGATGGACAATAATAGCACAGCCTCCATGATTCCTTAAAACCACGTGATAGCTATAAAAAGATTTTGCGGGTGCCTATTAGTCGTTTTCTCTTTGTCAAGCTGTGTTTACACTTACAAGTAGTAGTTCGCACATTAACTTTTTCTTTTTTTTTTTTTTTCTTGAGGGGGGTGGGGATAGATCTCTGTGCATTCCTGAAGCGGGAACTTGCTTACAGCAGGATTTTTCTCCTGGAACTAAAATTCCCGTTATAGTCATGTTTTATTTATTTTGAGCACATCACTAGAATGGTCTCGCTTATTGAATCTGTATAGCTTATCACTGTCTGCCTCTGGCCTTACACTTCGTTTTCTTCTGTTTTGTCTCCTCTTCTCTGATGTTGGCAATTAATGTCTAGTGGTCAGTCAGCCCCAATTGCTGCAAAGAGAGAGACAATTGTGCGCGATGCTCTGAAAGAGGTGACAGTAGAGAAGTTTTACAATACTGGAGGTGTCTGAGAGACGAGCAGACTTCTCGCTCGGATTGAAAGAATGTGGCATTACCTAAACTAGCTGTGATAAAGACAGGGTTAGCTTTCTTTACAGAAAAAAAATAGGAGACGACGTAGAAAGTTGTCAACTTGATAATTATTAAACCCTAAAACAATTTTGGCTGGTTTTAATAGAAAGGAGGGAACACAGACACAGGCTAATTCTTCTTCACAGAACACCCCCCCCCCTGAGGAGGCTGCACAACCACTGGACGAGCCACAGCATTCCTGTCCCACAACTCATCTTCCCGGGTCTGACGGCACGTGCCCCCAGGTGCGCACGTCGGGGCTTCAATTATAAGTGCGGCAACCGAACTTCTCCGCAGATACCCCTGTTTCCTGCATGCAGCAACTGAAAGGGGTTAGTTAGAAATTAATGGTTTATTTGGCGGAAAGTCTAAAACTGTCCTCACCCACAGGTCTGGAGGTGAGAAGAAAACTGGACGCTGCTATTTGACTTCCCTCCAACAGGGAACGGACAGAGGTGCTTTAGGCAGAACTATCCCGTTCATTGTGAATTAAACGCAATGGAAACTGAGGCTACGGGAAAATACGTGTAGTACGATGTACTAATTGACATAGAAGAGAAGAGTAGCATAAAGAAACGCGCACTCGAAGATAAAGACTTTCTTAGAACTTCTTTTTTAAGGGAGAAGAGCACTTCAGTACAAAGTTTAAAATAATTCTTCCAGTCAAGGAACTCGACAAATCATTATGTTTTATAAAGTCATTTCAAGATGGAGACCATAATGATTGATTATGGAACATTTGAAAAAAAAAAACCTATGGAAATCAAAATAACTTTCTTAAATTATTTTTAGTCAGATCAAGGTGCCTTGCCCTGCCACAGTGAAAAAGTATTCATCAAACCTTAGGTTTAGACAGAAACTATTTTCATTAAGCTGAAAATAAGAAAGGAATTGTTGAACAGATTTATTGCTTTTATCATCATACCTTGTCACGATCACCAATGTAACTAGATGTATTCAAGCTAGAACACTATTCGCTATTCGATTCAGACTGCCTTTACCTCTAATCTAAGGAGGCAAATTATACTCAGGGGAAGCTGATGCCATAGTGCTGTGCTTACCTCTCTCTCTGTCTGTCTCTCTCTCTCTGCCCGTCTCTCTGTCTGTCTATCTGTCTGTCTCTCTCTGTCTCTCTTTGTGTCTGTGTGCCTGTCTGTCTCTCTCTCTCTGTGTCTCTGTCTCTCTGTCTCTCTCTTTCTCTCTCTCTCTCTCTCTCTCTCTCTCTCTCTCTCTCTCTCTCTCTCTCTCTCTCTCTCTTTCCTTTTCTGTTTCTCTTTCTCGCTTCCTAGCTTCCAATGGATTCAGAGATACATAGAGTGAAATGGGCAAATTTCTTTCTTCTGTTGTTAAAGTCAGGCTCATTTTTATCTTTGAAGTAGTGAAACATGATAAAACAAAAATATTATCTGCGATACAGTGTTGATAATGTACATGCTTGTGAAGACAGTTTTTCATCATCATCATCATCATCATCATCATCATCATCATCATCATCATCATCATCATCATCATCATCATCATCATCATCATCATCATCATCATCATCATCATCATCATCTTCATCATCATAATCATTATCATTATCATCATCAGATCATCATCATCATCACCATCATCATCATTATCATCACCATAATCAATATAATGATCGTCTTCATCCTCAAAATCAGTATCCTTTTCGTCGTTCTCTCCACTCCTGGCCCTTTCTTTACTTCCATAGACTTTACACTGGAGTCTGGATAAATACCTCAGGACCAAAAAAGTTAGTTGACTGTAGGCAAAAGTTGGCTTTAATTATTGCAATTTAATTTGTAAAGAAATACAAAATAGTGCTGGCAAACAAGTTGACTTGAAGCAAAAGTTTCCCTTAGGTGTTGAATGTATATGGACTCCTCTGTACTTTTAGTAATACTTTCTCGTTAGCCAGGCTTTCCTCTTTTTATTCAACTGATTTGTCATCTTTGAATCATTTTCTCACTCCTGTAACTCCATTGCGCCCCTATGGTTCCAAGTAAAAAAAAAAGCAGTTGGAATTCTTTTTTAATATTACACGTCATCTTTAAGAAAGAGTAGATTTTTTTTACGAATTCTCGGGCGAGTTACAAAATGCATGTCTCCTTTTCTTCTCTTTATTCTCCCTTTTTATTTTTCTTAATCACTTTTGCTTTCTCTCTCTCTCTCTCTCTCTCTCTCTCTCTCTCTCTCTCTCTCTCTCTCTCTCTCTCTCTCTCTCTCTCTCTCTCATCCTCATTCTGTCACTCTCCTTCCAGTTCACCTTCTTTCTTGTCATTGGAATTCTTTTCTTTTCCCTTCATCTGCGTCATCCCCACCTCCACCCCCTACCATCTCATTAACTTGTGCTCCCAGCCCTCCTTTATTACCATGGAATGCAGAATGCACATTTAAAGAAAAAAATTTTAACTATTCATTTTTTATTGTAAATTCTGTTGAAGATATACAAGTAGAAACATGCTACATCGTTAAGGTTCATTGCTTTACGATTACTTTTTTTTAGATTTAATTGGTTTCATCATTTGGTAAAAGCGTTGTGTCATATTGTAAAGTAAATTTTGTTGTAAAAATAAATCAATTGTTATGTAATTGTCATATTTTTTCCGCGTTTGAGGTAGAATTGGTAGCATCAGTTATTGAAATATCTGAGAATATTTTTTCATCCAAAAAATATGGACTTACGCGTTAAGAAACGAAAAAAAAAAAAACAGAAAAAAGGAAAATAAGGGAAAGAATAAACCCGTTTAGAACAGTAGAATATATATAGGCTCAGAAAAATTGAGAGGCAACAGCGACAAAGAGAGCGAGAGAGAAAGAGAGAGAGAGAGAGAGAGAGAGAGAGAGAGAGAGAGAGAGAGAGAGAGAGAGAGAGAGAGAGAGAGAGAGAGACAGACAGACAGACAGACAGACAGACAGACAGAAAGACAGAGAGAGAGAGAGAGAGGAAAAGTACTGTTGAAAGACAAAAAAAAAAATAAAAAAGAATGCAATCTTCCTCACTAAACATAAAAACAGTACACTACCCCGTTACGGAGATGAGAGTACAAAATAGATAACTTTAGGCTATTCCCACCTTCTATCCACCAAAAATATAATTAAATATATAAATAGATAAAAGAACTAAACAAAAAGAACATTAATTGGTATAAAAAATATATCTGCATGTATAAGGGAATTAGGAAGACTAAAGCTAAAAAAACGTTAATGGCTATAAACACATATTTACATGTTTGTGGGGATTAGGGACACTCAAGCTAAAGCAACGTTAACGACTATCAACTAATATTTACATACATGTAGGAATTGAGGAGACTCAAGCTAAATCAACGTTATTGACTATAAACGAATATTTACATGTATGTGGACAATTGGGAGACTAAAGCTAAAACAACGGTAATGGCTATCAACAAATATTTACATACATGTAGGAATTGGGCAGACTCAAGCTAAATCAACGTTATTGGCTATAAACGAATATTTACATGTATGTGGACAATTGGGAGACTCAAGCCAAATCAACGTTAATGGCTATCAACAAATATTTACATGTACATGGGGATTGGGGGAGGGGTGGGGGGGGGCCTCAAGCTAAAACAATGTTAATGTCTCTTTACAAATATTTACATGTACCTGGGAATTGGGGAGAGATTTGAGCTCTGTAGACACCTAGTGGGAATTGGAGAAAGACAAGCTAGCGGACGGAAAGAGACGCCTTATATTCTCTTTTAACAGGCTAGTCCTGCCCCGCTACCGAAAATCCCTACTGTTGGAATTGGGGAGATTCAAGCTAAAACAACGTTTATGGCTTCAAACAAGTATTTACATGCATGTGCGAATTGGGAGGATTCAAGCTAAAACAATGTTTATGGCTATCAACAAACATTTACTTGCATGCAGGAATCGGGGAGACTCAAGCTAAAACAATTTTATTGGCTATAAACAAATATTCACATGTATGTGGAAAATTGGGAGACCCGAGCTTAAACAACGTTAATGGCTTTAAACAAGTATTTACATGTACATGGGAATTGGGGAGACTCAAGCTAAAACAGCGCTAATGGCTTTAAACAAGCATTTGCATGCATCTGCGAATTGGGAGGGTCTCAAGCTAAAACAACGTTAATGGCTATCAACAAATAATTACATGCATGTAGGAATTGGGAAGACTCAGCTAAAACAACGGTATTGGCTATAAACAAACCATGTTTGAGTTATAGTGATCTATTTCTTTAAACTTCTGTGCATACTTAAGTTAGAACAGAACATTTTGCTCTCAAAACGCACATTCAGCCTACAGGCCCAAACAACAAAAATATCTACCTGCCCCAACTGCCAAATGGTTAAATGAAATACCACTCTTACTAATACCGCAAAAGTTTGTCCAAGTCTTAAAAGACTCCGGAGGCAGTGATCATTCCTAGTCGTTGTTAGGTCTCTATATTGAGGGTGGAGTGTAGGGTGAAATAAGAGGGAAGAGATTGGCCATGTGGTAGAAAACACTTGAATCGCCACCGATCGCAGCCTTTCCATCTAAGTAGCTACAGACGGTTCTGTAAGGTCTCTATATTGAGGGTGGAGTGTAGGGTGGAATAAGAGGGAAGAGATTGGCCATGTGGTAGAAAACACTTGAATCGCCACCGATCGCAGCCTTTCCATCTAAGTAGCTACAGACGGTTCTGTAAGGTCTCTATATTGAGGGTGGAGTGTAGGGTGGAATAAGAGGGAAGAGATTGGCCATGTGGTAGAAAAACACTTGAATCGCCACCGATCGCAGCCTTTCCATCTAAGTAGCTACAGACGGTTCTGTAAGGTCTCTATATTGAGGGTGGAGTGTAGGGTGGAATAAGAGGGAAGAGATTGGCCATGTGGTAGAAAACACTTGAATTGCCACCGATCGCAGCCTTTCCATCTAAGTAGCTACAGACGGTTCTGGTCGCAGCAGAGAGGTCTAGCCTCTCTGGTCATGGAACAATCACATCCACTGTCCCCACGTGTCATTGACTTCAGCACCAATCTGGTAACACTAAACCGACACACTTCCCTAAATTGTAATTTGTTCTTCGCATCTCATGTGCTCTGGATCTCTTCATTTTAGTTCGAAGACGGAAAACTGCAACCTTTTCAGTGTATTACTATTATTGATCACGGTCGGTGGGTCTTCGTCCCTGTCTGTCTCTCTGTATCTCCCTGTATCTCCCTCCCTCCCTCCCTCCCTCTCTCTCTCTCTCTCTCTCTCTCTCTCTCTCTCTCTCTCTCTCTTTCTCTGGCTGATGATTGGGATAAGATTTTTAAATATGTACCTATCTATCTATCCATCTCCTCGCATGCCAAGACATTTAACCTAAGATCTTTTAAAACGCGACTATCTATCTATCTTGATCCTGTAACAACTTGTCTGTGTACCTGGCTGGCTTCTTGACACTTTCTCTCATTATTTCTTCATGTCTTTTTCTTCTGTACATTTGTCTGCTTTTGTCCCTTTCTTGTTTCATTGTCTGCGTGCCTCTGCTTCTCTTATTTTGTATATGTCTATAACTTGTTTCAGCTGCTTGACAATGGCAGTCTATCACTTTCCCTCTCTCTATCCGTTTCTCTCTCTTTCTTGAATCTTTGTCTGACACTGTCTTGTGTTCCGTTTCCTGTTAAATCAGTTGTCTATCTGTTTATCTCTTCCCTTCATCTTTGACTAACTACCTGTCTGTATCTCTCCTTCTTTATCCTCTTCCGTCCCATCTCCGGCCTTTGTCTTCCCTCTGGTTCCTTGTCTCTGTCTGTCCTGATCTCTTTTCTCTGCTTCTCTCCCTGTCTGCCAGTTTGTACACCTGCCTCTCACTCCATTTCTCCTACTCATTTCTGTATATGTTTCCAATCATCTCCCCCCCCATCTCTCTCTCTCTCTCTCTCTCTCTCTCTCTCTCTCTCTCTCTCTCTCTCTCTCTCTCTCTCCCTCTCTCTCCCTCTCTGTCTATCTGTCTCTTTTTCTTCCTTTCTTCCACTTTCCAGTCTCTTTTCTTGTTCTATCAGCCTATTCTTATCCCTTTAATGTACTTCATTTGTTTCTGTCTCTGTGTCTCTTCGTCGGCTGTCTCAGTTTTTGTATCTTGTATGCGTGCGCCCCCCCACCCCCCTTTTTTCCCTGCGCCCCCCTCCCTTTCCCCTTTCGAGCATCTCCCTGTCTTCTTTCTATCTGACTTTCTTTCTTTTCTCTTGCCTGTTTGCCCCTTCCCCCCCCCCCTCTCTCTCTCTCTCTCTCTCTCTCTCTCTCTCTCTCTCTTCCTGTCTTCCACTTTTCAGTCTCTTTTCTTGCTCTATTGGTTTTTAATTCACTCGGTCTGTTTCGGTCTCTGTGTCTATTCATCCGCTGACTCAGTGCCTGTATTCCCATATACGTGTGATTCTCTCTCTCTCTCTCTCTCTCTCTCTCTCTCTCTCTCTCTCTCTCTCTCTCTCTCTCTCTCTCTCTCTCTCTCTCTCGCTTAAAATAAGACATTAAAGGCTAGAAGTTGTTAAAACACAGAGGTTAGCCACTCGTCCTTGAAATATGTAAAGCACCCCCCCCCCCCCCCTTACGATTCTCCCTTTAAATCCTTCAACAAGCAACCAGCAACCAGGCAGTGTGCGCATGCTCACACATACACACTCTTACATGCATATCTATGGTAGGCTTGATAAATACTATTGTTGTTTGAAAGCAATTTCTTTTTAATTAATTTAATTTAATAGTTTGAGAATATTTACAAAATGTTATCGCCCAGACCATGCCGCGGCTCCTCCCACCACTATCCCTGTATGCCTTGTTATAGCAATTGTCTCAACCGGTAGAGCTCTATTTCTAGTCATTCAATCTTTTAAATCAAAATAAATCTTCTAGGAAAATAAAATACATGTAATTTGTATACTCTAAAATCATTGATGTATGTCTAGATCTAGATTTTAGACCTAAAATATACATTTGTCTGAGATAGCCATATCTTGTGTCCAAAACAAGAAAATTAAGTTCATGTATTTACAAACAAACCCACGCCTCGTTCTACTGGATGTTGCAAATTGGTTTGTACAAAACCTTTACAGGGGTTGTGGATTTTTAGTGGCCTTTAATAGAAGGAAGTGTGTGGTATTCAACCAGCCATCATATTCTTGAGAAAATTTGGTCCATTTGTTAACGGTTTTTTTTTTTGCCAAAAAAACAAAACAAAAACAAACAAACAAACAAACAAACAAACAAACAAGAAAACAGACCACTGGTGTCTGTCCGCCCGATTCTGTCCACCAGTGAAGTGAGCGTGTTCACTCTTGTTGATTCGACTATTTTATCAATGAATGGCTGAATGTAGGAAAGCCATGCTGTAGCCTTGACATGTTATATCAACGGAGCTAGTTTTCAGGCACCCGAAACGTCCAACACTAACAGAATTAGCCAGCACTCGAATAAACTAAAAAATCAATGATACTTTTAATGAGCAGTTCCACAACACTCGCGCTGCGCTCAGAAGAAAAAAAAAACAAGACCCAGAGTCAGACAAATAAGCATAGAGATCAACAGTAATACTTGGAGAGAAAAAAAGTCACTCACACACACAAACCAACTCATACCTTGACTTTGAGACTAGACTGTGTCAACACCCTGCTGCATTAATTTTCCAGAGTAATATCCCCCCTCCCCCCCCCCACACACACACACACGCGCTGGTGAAAATTCGACATGCTCACAGGGCGTACGAAGAGCTTGGTGAGTATGGCGATATCCAGCAGTTAGTGAGTTGGCCTTTCTAACTATTAAGATCACTGTGATTCTCAGGAAAGAGCGAAGTTTTACATAAATCTAGATGGCAAAATAAACCCAAATGCAATTAGCTTAGAATATGGAGACCTATTGTTCGAGATCTAGGTCTAGTCTAGCTTTATCTACACCATACCAGATTCTAAAGTTGATTTCTTTTAATTGTGGACCTCGTTGTGTTATTTTGTGTGTGGCATGAAAGATCTTGGAGGAAAGAGAGACCAGCAGGTTTCTAGTTATAAAGCTTCCATATAGGCCTTCTTCTAATCTAAAGAATACAGATCTCCAAAGTTGATTCGGACGCTGATCAGTACCATATCAGTAATCTAGATGTGTAGATCTGACATCATGGACTAGAACTATGGAGGTTTGTTATGGCTGTGGAACCAAAGCATAATATAAAATGACTTAACTGAAGCTATTCTTGTTGTTTAATCATATCTGAATTAGTATCTCTTAGTGCCTAATCTAGTCTCATACCTTGATACGCAGACTTGTTCTGCCTTTAAATATTACAGATTGTCTTCCAACAAAAAAGTAATGTTCTCACACTTTCTCCATTGTTTTTTTCTGCCTTTAAATTATGCAGCTTAAAATATATATATATATATATATATATATATATATATATATATATATATATATATATATATGTATATATATTTATGTGTGTGTTCGTGTGTGTAAATTTTGTAATATGTATGTATTCTAAAACTATATCCCTACATTCCTTCTGAACTTTTTATACTTACACTAAATTGAATGTAAATACTTTGACCTATTTCTATTTTCATTTTCTGTTTCCTTCACAAAAATGTTATCCACTTTTTAAAAAAAATTATGATTCGGTTACACATCACAAAAATACTGAGTCGGAGATGGAAAGACTAGAAGTTAAGGACTAAGAAGGGGAGTTTGAAGAGTTTCCTGGGACCCTTACGCTAGATATCATCATGCCAGAAGAAAAGACGACAATAAAAGAAAAGATAAGAGGACAGCATTCTTCAGGCATTCTATGGGGATCAGGATCTACAGGAAAGCAGACTATCAAGCTATGAAAACACAAATAAAAAAGAGCAGGTCAGCTGCAATGGTGAAAATAGATATACACACCTGAGAAAAAAAATTGCCTATAGATTTAAGTCAGTCTATTCCTACAACCTTTCAAAAAGAATGGTGGGTTGTTTTTTTTTGCTTTATTTATCTTTATTTTTTTCCTTTTCATTTCTACTTTTGTTAGCCTTGGTAAATATATGCTTAATCTCTCCTTTTCAGTCAAGACTTTCTTTTCAACTGATTAATTTAGATTCTGCTCTTTGGCTTTTAGATTTGGAAGCTTGTTGTGCAACACAAAGAAAAATCTTCTGACACTTTCTCGCAAAACTGCTATTTAATGTTTCATTTATATTTGTATATTAAATATGTATGTATATATAGGCACTTAAAATTGAATGGATTTGCTTTCTCCTATTTTTTTTTCAGTTTGTTTTGCCTGGTAAAATTGTTCTCCATAATTGAAATTAGTTATAATTTGATATTATCTTTCCAGAATACAGAAGGCAAAGACCTGAAGTTGAGAAGCTGGAAGAGAGTAATGTGACTGGTTAGCTAAGATTTTCCATGGGCAGAAGACAAGATGTCAGTAAGGAAGAGACCTGGAGGACTGAAAATTGAGATCTACAAGAACTACATGGACCAGGAACTGTCAACAAAATGAATCAAAAAGGCCAGGTTAGCTATTATCCACAATTTTTACATATTGGTTAGCTACTCCTCTGGAAAGACTCTGGATCTGTAAACTACTTCCTTTCCTTCAAAATGTAGACGAAAGAAATTTTTTTACTAGTTTTATTTGTAGTTTTTTTCCTATGAACTTTGGTTTCATAGATATTAAAACGTGTTGAATCTTTCCTTTCCAGTCAGAAATATTTTTTAAACTCATTTGATTTAGATTTTTCTCCTCTGCCTTTAGATTACACAGGCTTGTTAAGCAACACAAAAGAAAAATATTCCAACACTTTCTCCCAAACTTCCTTTTTAGTGGTTGATATGCAAAAAAAATTGAATATTAATGCTTCCTTCAATTTTTTTTTATTTTGTGTTGAGTGGTAAAATTGTTCTCTATATTTGAAATATTTGAAACAAGTCATGTCATGATATTACATTTTGGGATCACAGAGGGTGAAGGCACAAAGACCAGTTCAGAAGTTTAGGACCAGGAAGATTAGCTGGAAGAGAGCCTAGGAGTGTAAAGCTAAGGATCTCCATGTTCAAGAGACAAGTTGAGAGAAAAGAAAGACCTGGAGGACTGAAACATTGAGTCATTCAAGAGCTACATGGACCACGAACTAAAAAAACAAAAAAATTACACAAGTGTCATGGTAAAGAACAATGGTAACAGGTAATGCAGCTACTCTTCTAGTCAGAATCATAAGGTCTCTAACTCCTTCGCTTGCACCAACCGTGAAAGGGACTGTAATATTATTTTTATACTTTTGTCGTTTAGATTCTTAGTTTTTTTTTTAGTATAGATATCCTCCTTTTCAGTCACGTTTTTTTTTTTAACAGATTTGATTTACATTCTGCTTTTATATCTTTGGATATTACAGCCTTTTTTCGAACAGTAAAATTATACATACATTTTTTAATGTTACTTTTTATTGTTCTATGTAAAGAAAATTGAATGAAAAATCTATTTCCTTTTTCGTTTTTTTTTTCATCTTTTTTGTGTGGCAAAAGTTTTCTCCAATTTTGAAATAAGTTACATAGTGATTTTAGGTTTTAAGACCACAGAAGGCGAAGATGGAAAGATTAGAATGTTAAGTACCAAGAACAGGAGTTTGAAGAGGTACCTGGGACCCTTAAGCTAGATATCACCATGGCCAAAGATAACATGACAAAAAAAAATAAGATAAGAGAACAGCATTCTTCAGGCGAACTGGACAATGAGAATCAAGAAAGCAGGCTAGAAATATTCAAAACACAAATAAAAAAGACCTGGTCAGCTAAAATAGTTTAGAGACATATGTACAGACCTCGGAAAAAAACTTGCCCATCTAACTCTGTTTATGGCTACAACCTTTCAAAAGAAAGTTTCTTTTTTTTTTTTTTGCATCATTTAACTTTATTTTTTTTCCTTTTTATTTGTACTTTGGTTTAGCCCTGGTGAATACCAGCTCAGTCTCTCTTTTTCAGCCCAGACTTAATTTTTAACTGATTAGTTTAGATTCTGATCTTTGGCTCTTAGATTTCGAACCTTGTTTTGCAACTCAAAATAAAAATATACCTTTACTTTCTTTCAAAGTTCCATTTTAATGTTTTATATATATGGTCTTAAAATTGAAAGAAATTGCTTTGTCCTATTTTATTTTTCATTTTGTTTTGCCTGGTAAAATTGTTCTCTGTAATTGAAACAAGTCATATTGTGATGTTACCTTTCAGCATCACAGGGGAGAAAGACACAAAAGACTTCAAGTTAAGGAGCATGATAGAAAGCTGGAAGAGAGTTCTGTGGCTGGTTAGCTAAGATTCTCCATGGGCAGAAGACAAGATGACAGTAAGGAAGAGACCTGGAGGACTGAACATTGAGATCTACAAGAACTACATGGACCAGGAACTAAAGATACAAAATGTTAGACAAGTGTAAACAACATGTACAAAAAAAGACATGGTCAGCGCAAAGAACAATGGTCACAAGTAAGGTAGCTACTCCTCTTGTCAGAATCATGTAGCCTTCAACTCCTTGGCTTGCACCAACCATTAAACAGCATGAAATTCTTTTTTTAAACTATTGATATTTTGTATTTTTGTTCTTCAAATTCTTCGTATTATTTGGTATAGATGAAAGCATGCTGAATTCCTCCTTTCCAATCTGTGCTTTTTTAAAAGGATTTGATTTACGTTATGCTTTTATGTCTTTGGATATTACAGCCTTTTTCGCAACAAAAAAATATGTAAATGTTCTGAAACTTTCTCCCAATACTCCTTTTTAACGTTTCATGCACGCCAAAATTGAATGTAAATTCTTTCTTTTATTTTCATACCTCTTTTGTTTTTATATGGTGAAATTGTTCCTCATATTTGAAATAAGTCATATCATATTATTGTGTTTTGAAATCACAGAAGGCAAACATGTAAAGACCTGAAGTTGAGGACAATGACGAGAAGTTTCCAGAGGTACTTGGGACTCTTACACTAGGGATCACCATGGCTAAATAAGAATATGACAATAAGAAAGAAATTATAAATATATATATATATATATATATATATATATATGTATGTGTGTGTGTTCTTACACTCTCTCCCAATATTCCTTTTTAACTTTTCATGCAAGCTAAAACTGAATGTAAATTATGTCTTCTATTTCTACATTTCAATTTTTTTGCATGGGAAAAGTTATCCTCATATTTAAAATGAGTCATATCGTATTATTGTGTTTTGAGATCACAGAAGGTGAACATGTAAAGACCTGAAGTTGAGGACAATGAAGAGAAGTTTCCAGAGGTACTTGGGACCCTTACACCAGGGATCACCATGCCTAAATGAGAATATGACAATAAGAAAGAAATTGGAGTACAACAGCTTTAGCCTTTCTGAACTGCAGGGGTCATGATCTACAGGAAAGAAGACTACAATGCAACCAACATTACGAGTCAAAACGGCAAGGTCAGCTACTATCCACAATATTTATATATTGGTTAGCTACACCACTGAAAAGAATCTGGATCTGGAAACTCCTTCTTTTCTTACAAACTGTAGATCAACAGAAATGGGTTTTTTTGCTTGTTTTATCTGGATTTTTTTTAAATTTTGGTTTCCTCTATATTAAAATCTGCTGAATTTTTTTCTTTCTAGTCAGGATTTTTTTAAAACTCATTTAATTTGGATTTTTCTTTTTGTCTTTCATATTACACAGTTTGTTTTGCTACACAAAAGAAAAATATTCCAACAATTTCTTTCAACTTCCTTTCAAAGATTCACATGTCAAAAATATTGATTATAACATGCTTTCTCCTATCAATAATTTAATTTTGTATTCAATGGCAATATTAGTCTCCATATTTGAAAAAAATCATGATATTACATTTTGAAATCACAGAGGGTGAAGCCGCAAAGACCAGTCCATAAGTTTTTGACCAGGAAGAATTGCTGGAATAGAACCTAAAACTGTAAAGCTAAGGATCCATGTGTTCAAGAGACAAGTTGAGAGAAAGGAAAGATCTGGAGGACTAAAACATTGAGTCATTCAAGAACAATAAGGACCAGGAACTAGAGAATCAAAAAATTACCCAAGTGTAAACAACATGTACTAAGAAGTCATCGTCATGGTAAAGAACAATGGTCACAGGTAAGGCAGCTACTCTTCTTGTTAGAGTCATGTAGCCTTCAACTTCTCGGCTTGCTCAAACCTTTAAACGGCATTGAATTTTTTTTTTTTTTGCTATTGATATTTTGTATATTTGTTCTTTGAATTCTTCTTATTTTTTGTTATTTAGAAAACATGCTTTTTCCTCTTTTCCAGTCAAGGTTTTTTTTAAAGGACTTGATTGACATTCTGCTTTTATGTCTTTGGTTATTACGGCCTTTTTTGCAACAACAAAAAAAGATGTATATGTGTTCTAAAACTTTCTCCCAATATTCCTTTTTAACTTTTCATACAAGTCAAAACTGAATGTAAATTGTTTCCTCTATTTCTATATTTAAATTTTTTTGCGTTGAAAAAGTGTTCCTCATATTTAAAATAAGTCATATCATATTATTGTGTTTTGAGATCACAAAAGGTGAACATGTAAAGACCTGAAGCTGAGGACAATGAAGAGAAGTTTTCAGAGATACTTGGGACCCTTATGCCAGGGATCACCATGGCCAAATGACAGTTTGACAATACGAAAAAAATTGGAGGACAACACCGTTAGCCTTTCTGAACTGCAGGGGTCATGATCTGCAGGAAAAAAAACTGCAATGCTGTCAACAACATGACTCAAAAAGACGAGGTAAGCTACTATCCACAATATTTACATATTGGATAGCTACACCGCTGAAAAGAATCTGAATCTGTTAACTCATTCTTTTCTTACAAACTGTTGATAAACAAAAATGTTTTTTTTTGCTTTTTATTTATCAGTATTTTTTTTCTTTGAACATTTTTTTACCATATGTTAAAACCTCCTAAATTTTTCCTTTTCTAGTCAGGACTTTTTTTAAATGCATGTTATTCATATTTTTCTCTTCCGCTTTTAGATTACACAACTTGTTTTGCAACCCAAAGAAAAATATTCCAACACTTTCTCCCAGACTTTCTTTTAATTGATTTGTATGCAAAACAAATTGAATATAAAGGCTTTCTTCTATTTATTTGAGAATTTTCTCCTTTCGATTCTTAGTTGTATTTAATATAGGTGAAAACCTTCTGAATTCCAAAAAGTTACTTGATGAAACACTATGTACTAAGAAAACATGGTCTATGCAAAAAACAAAGGTCACAGGAAAGGCAGCTACTCTTCTTGTCAGAAGCATGAAGCCTTATAGTCCTTCACTTAGTCCAACCATAAAGCGGCTTGTAATTTTTTTTTACTGTTGATAATTGTAATTTTGTCCTCAGGATTCTTCAAATTATTTGGTATAGATGAAAATCATGCTGAAATGCTCTTTTCCAGTCAGGATTTTTTTTTAAAAGGAATTGATTTACATTCTGCTTTTATGTCTTTGGATATTACAGCCTTTTTTGCAAATTACAAGTACAATATACATGTTCTAACACTTTCTCCCAGTATTACTTTTTAACCTTTCATTACATATATATATATATATATATGTATACACTTAAAATTAAATGGAATTGCTTTCTCCTATTTTTTTTTTTATTTGCCTGGTAAAATTGATCTCCGTAATTGAAATTAGTCATATTGTGATATTATCTTTCAAAATCACAGAAGAGAATGATGCAAAAGACCTGAAGTTAAGGAGCTTGAAGAGAAGCTGGAAAAGAGTTCTGTAAGTGGTTACCTAAGATTCTCCATGGGCAGACGACAAGATGGCAGTAAGGAAGAAACCTGGAAGACAAAACATTGATATATACAAGAACTATATGGACAGGAACTAAAGATACAAAAAATTACACCGGTACTAAGAAGACATGGTCAAGGCAAATAACAATGGTCATAGGTGAGGCAGCTACTCTTCTTGTCACAATCATGTAGTCTTAAATTCCTTCCATTCACCAACCATGAAAGGGATTGTAATATTATTTTTTGTATTTTTAAGCTTCAGATTCTTAGTTTTTTTTAGTATAGATAAAAACCTGCTGATATCCTCCTGTCAATCACGTTTTCTTTTTTTTTTTTTTAAACAGATTTGATTTACATTCTGCTTTTATATCTTTGGATATTACACCCTTTTTTAAACATTTAAAATATACACACGTTTTCTAATACTTCTTCCAAAATTCCTTTTTAATGTTATATGCAAGGAAATTTGAATGAAAATTCTTTCTCCTATTTCCTTTTTTCCATATTTTTTGTGCGGCAAAAGTTTTCTCCAATTTTGAAATAAGTTACAACATGATATAAGGTTTTAAGATCACAGAAGACAATGATGGAAAGACTAGAAGTGAAGGACCAACAAAGAGTGTTTGAAGAGTTACCTGGGACCCTTATGCTTGATATCATCATGGCCAGAAGACAAGACAAAAAAAAAAAAAAAAAAGAGATAAGAGGACAGCATTGTTCAAAAAACTGGACTATGGGGATCAGGATCTACAGGAAAGCAGGCTATAAAGCTATGAAAACACACAACTAAAAAAGACCAGGTCAGCTGCTATGGTGAAAATAGATATATACACACTTGAGAAAAAAAATTGCCTATTTAAGTCAGTCTATTGCCACAACCTTTAAAAAAGAAAGTTGTTTTTTTTGGTTTTATTTATCTTTATATTTTTCCTTTTCATGTCTGCTTTGGTTAGCATCGGTAAATACCTGCTCCATCTCTCCTTTTCAGTTCAGCCTTTTTTTTTTCAACTGATTAATTTAGATTCTGCTCTTTGGCTTTTTGATTTCAAAACTTGTTTTGCAACACAAAAGAATAATCTTCTTACACTTTCTCTCAAAATTTCTATTCAGTTTTTCATATAGATTTACATATGCTATAAAAATTGAATGCATTTGCTTTCTCTTATTTCTTTTTTCATTTTGTTTTGCCTGGTAAAATTGTTCTCCGTAATTGAAATTAGTCATATTTTGATATTATGTTTCCAGAATACAGAAGGCAAAGACGCAAAAGACCTGAAGTTCAGGAGCATGAAGAGAAGCTGGAAGAGAGTTCTGTGAGTGGTTAGCTAAGATTCTCCATGGGCAGAATTTAAGATGACAGTGAGGAAGAGACCTGGAGGACTGAACATTGAGATCTACAAGAACTATATGGACCAGGAAGTGTCAACAATATGAATCAAAAAGGCCAGGTCAGCTACTATCTATAGTTTTTACATATTGGTTAGCTACTCCTCTGGAAAGACTCAGGATCTTTAAACTCCTTCTATTCCTACAAAATGAAGACGAAAGAAATTTTTTTTTTTTACTTGTTTTATCTGTATTTTCTTTCCTTTGAACTTGGATTTCATATATGTTAAAACCTCCTGAATCTTTCCTTTTCACTCAGAACTATTTTTTAAACTCATTTAATTTAGATTTTCCTCTTGCGCTTTTAGATTACACAGCTTGTTAAGCAACACAAAAGAAAAATATTCCAACACTTTCTCCCAAACTCCCTTTTCAGTAGTTCATATGCAAAACAAATTTGGATACTAATGGTTACTTCTATTTATTTTTTTTATTTTGTATCAGTGGCAACATTTTTCTCCATATTTGTAATAATTCATGCCATGATATTACATTTTGGGATCACAGAGGGCCAAGCCACAAAGACCAGTCCAGAAGTTTAGGACGAGGAAGAATAGCTGGAAGAGAGCCTAGGACTGTAAAGCTAAGGATCTCTATGTTCAATAGACAAGATGAGAGAAAGAAAAGACCTGGAGGACTGAAGCATTCAGTCATTCAAGAACTGCATGGACCACGAACTACAGAAACAAAAAATTACACAATAAACAAAATGTACTAATAGGACATCATTATGGTAAAAAACAATGGTCAAAGGTAAGGCAGCCACTCTTTTTGTCAGAATCATAAGGCCTTCAACCCCTTCGCCTGCACCAACCATGAAAGGGACTGTAATGTTGTTTTTATATTTTTGTCCTTTAGATTCTTTTTTTTCTTTTTTTAGTATAGTTAAAAACCTACTGATATCCTCCTTTCTAGTCACGTTTTTTTTTTTGAAACATTGAGTCATTCCAGAGCTGCATGGACCACGAAGTAAAGAAACAAAAAATTACACAAGTGTAACTATCAAGTAGTAAGAAGACATTGCCATGGTAAAGAACAATGGTCACAGGTCAGGCAGCTACTCTTCTTGTCAGAAACACAAGGCCTTCAACTCCTTGGCTTGAACCAAATATTAAACGGCATGTAATTTTTTTTTCTATTGATATTTGTGTTTTGACCTTTGGATTCTTTGCAGTATTTGGTATAGATAAAGATACTCTGAATTCCTCTTTTCCAGTTGTTTTTTTTCCAAGGGTTTGCTTTATATTCTGCTTTTATGTCTATGGATGTTTCAGACTTTTTTGCATCAAAAAAAAAAAAATATATATATATATGTGTTCTAACACTCTTTCCCAATATTCCTTTTTAACTTTTCATACAAGCTAAAACTGAATGTAAATTATGTCTTCTATTTCTACATTTCAATTTTATTTGCATTGGAAAAGTTTCCCTCAAATTTAAAATAAGTCATATCGTATTATTGTGTTTTGAGATCACAGAAGGTGAACATGTAAAGACCTGAAGTTGAGGACAATGAAGAGAAGTTTTCAGAGATACTTGGGACCCTTACACTAGGGATCACTATGGCTAAATGAGGATATGGCAATAAGAAAGCAATTGGAGGACAACAGCTTTAGCCTTTCTGAACTGCAAGAGTCATGATGTACAGGAAAGAAGACTACAATGCAACCAACATTACGAGTCAAAACGGCCAGGTCAGCTACTATCCACAATATTTACATATTGGTTAGCTACACCTCTGAAAAGAAACTGTATCTTTAAATTCCCTCTTTTCGTAGAAACTGTAGATAAACAGAATCTTTTTTCCTTGTTTTATTAGTATTTTTTTTCTTTTAACTTTGATTTCTTATATTTTAAAACCTGTTGAATTTTTCTTTTTCGAGTCAGGACTTTTTTTTAAACTCATTAATTTAGATTTTTCTCTTCTGCTTCTAGATTACATAGCTTGTTTTGAAACACAAAAGAAAAATATTCCAACACTTTCTCCCAAACTTCCTTTTAAATCATTCATATGCAAAACAAATTGTATATAAATGCGTCTTCTATTTTTGGGGGGATTTTTGCATTTTTTCTTTCAGATTTTTAGCTTTATTTAGTAGAGATGACAACCTGGTGAGTTCCTTTTTTCCAGTAATTGTTTTTGTTTTTAACCGATTTTATTTATATTGTGCGTTTATACCTTTGGATATTACAGCCTTTTTTAGCAGTACATGGACCAGGAACAAAAGAGACAAAAAATTACACGAGTATAAACGACATATACAAAGAAGTCATGGTCAAGGCAAAGAGTAATGGTCACAGGTAAGGCAGCTACTCTTCTTGTCAGAATCATGTAGCCTTCACATCCCTTGCTTGCACCAACCATGAAAGGGACTGTAATATTATTTTTTGTATTTTTGTGCTTCAGATTCTTAGTTTTTTTTTAGTATAGATAAAAACCTGCTGATATCCTCCTGTCAATTACGTTTTCTTTTTTTTTTTTAAACAGATTTGATTTACATTCTGCTTTCATATCTTTGGATATTACAGCCTTTTTTAAACATTTAAAATGTACATATGTTTTCTAATACTTCTTCCAAAATTTCTTTTTAATGTAATATGCAAGGAAAATTGAATGAAAATTCTTTCTCCTATTTCCTTTTTTCCATATTTTTTGTCTGGCAAAAGTTTTCTCCAATTTTGAAATAAGTTACAACATGATATTAGGTTTTAAGATCACAGAAGACAATGATGGAAAGACTAGAAGTGAAGGACCAACAAAGAGTACTTGAAGAGTTACCTGGGACCCTTACGCTTGATATCATCATGGCCAGAAGACAAGACAACAAAAAAAAAAAAAAAAGAGATAAGAGGACAGCATTCTTCAAAAAACTGGACTATGGGGATCAGGATCTACAGGAAAGCAGGCTATAAAGCTATGAAAACACACAACTAAAAAAGACCAGGTCAGCTGCTATGGTGAAAATAGATATATACACACTTGAGAAAAAAAATTGCCTATTTATGTCAGTCTATTGCCACAACTTTAAAAAAGAAAGTTGTGTTTTTTTTTGGTTTTATTTATCTTTATATTTTTCCTTTTCATGTCTGCTTTGGTTAGCATTGGTAAATACCTGCTCCATCTCTCTTTTTCAGTTCAGCCTTTTTTTTTTTCAACTGATTAATTTAGATCCTGCTCTTCGGCTTTTTGATTTCAAAACTTGTTTTGCAACACAAAAGAATAATCTTCTTACACTTTCTCTCAAAATTTCTATTCAGTTTTTCATATAGATTTACATATGCTATAAAAATTGAATGCATTTGCTTTCTCTTATTTCTTTTTTCATTTTGTTTTGCCTGGTAAAATTGTTCTCCGTAATTGAAATTAGTCATATTTTGATATTATGTTTCCAGAATACAGAAGGCAAAGACGCAAAAGACCTGAAGTTCAGGAGCATGAAGAGAAGCTGGAAGAGAGTTCTGTGAGTGGTTAGCTAAGATTCTCCATGGGCAGAATTTAAGATGACAGTGAGGAAGAGACCTGGAGGACTGAACATCGAGATCTACAAGAACTACATGGACCAGAAACTGTCAACAATATGAATCAAAAGACAAGGTCAGCTACTATCTACAATATTTACATATTGGTTAGCTACTCCTCTGGAAAGACTCAGGATCACTAAACTACTTTTTTTCCTACAAAATGAAGACGAAAGAAATTTTTTTTTACTTGTTTTATCTGTATTTTCTTTCCTTTGAACTTGGATTTCATATATGTTAAAACCTCCTGAATCTTTTCTTTTCACTCAAAACTATTTTTTTAAACTCATTTAATTTAGATTTTCCTCTTGCACTTTTAGATTACACAGCTTGTTAAGCAACACAAAAGAAAAATATTCCAACACTTTCTCCCAAACTCCTTTTGAGTAGTTCATATGCAAAACAAATTTGGATACTACTGCTTACTTCTATTTATTTTTTATTTTGTATCAGTGACAACATTTTTCTCCATATTTGTAATAAGTCATGCCCTGACATTACATTTTGGGATCACAGAGGGCCAAGCCACAAAGACCAGTCCAGAAGTTTAGGACGAGGAAGAATAGCTGGAAGAGAGCCTAGGACTGTAAAGCTAAGGATCTCTATGTTCAAGAGACAAGATGAGAGAAAGGAAAGACCTGGAGGACTGAAGCATTCAGTCATTCAAGAACTGCATGGACCACGAACTAAAGAAACAAAAAATTACACAATAAACAAAATGCACTAATAGGACATCATTATGGTAAAAAACAATGGTCAAAGGTAAGGCAGCCACTCTTTTTGTCAGAATCATAAGGCCTTCAACCCCTTCGCCTGCACCAACCATGAAAGGGACTGTAATGTTGTTTTTATATTTTTGTTCTTTAGATTCTTAGTTTTTTTAGTATAGTTAAAAACCTACTGATATCCTCCTTTCCAGTCACGTTTTTTTGTTTGAAACATTGAGTCATTCCAGAGCTGCATGGACCACAAAGTAAAGAAACAAAAAATTACACAAGTGTAACTATCATGTACTAAGAAGACATTGGCATGGTAAAGAACAATGGTCACAGGTCAGGCAGCTACTCTTCTTGTCAGAAACACAAGGCCTTCAACTCCTTGGCTTGAATCACATATTAAACGGCATGTAATTTTTTTTTCTATTGATATTTGTGTTTTGACCTTTGGATTCTTTGCAGTATTTGGTATAGATAAAGATACTCTGAATTCCTCTTTTCCAATTGTTTTTTTTCAAAGGGTTGCTTTATATTCTGCTTTTATGTCTATGGATGTTTCAGACTTATTTGCATAAAAAAATATATATATATATGTTCTAACACTCTTTCCCAATTTTAATTTTTAACTTTTCATACAAGCTAAAACTGAATGTAAATTATGTCTTCTATTTCTACATTTTAATTTTTTTTGCATGGGAAAAGTTTTCCTCAAATTTAAAATAAGTCATATTGTATTATTGTGTTTTGAGATCACAGAAGGTGAACATGTAAAGATCTGAAGTTGAGGACAATGAAGAGAAGTTTTCAGAGATACTTGGGACCCTTACACTAGGTATCACCATGGCTAAATGAGGATATGACAATAAGAAAGCAATTGGAGGACAACACCTTTAGCCTTTCTGAACTGCAAGAGTCATGATGTACAGGAAAGAAGACTACAATGCAACCGACATTACGAGTCAAAACGGCCAGGTCATCTACTATCCACAATATTTACATATTGGTTAGCTACACCTCTGAAAAGAAACTGCATCTTTAAACTCCCTCTTTTCCTAGAAACTGTAGATAAACAGAATCTTTTTTCCTTGTTTTATTAGTATTTTTTTCTTTTAACTTTGGTTTCTTATATTTTAAAACCTGTTGAATTTTTCTTTATCGAGTCAGGACTTTTTTTTAACTTCATTAATTTATATTTTTCTCTTCTGCTTCTAGATTACACAGCTTTTTTTGCAACACAAAAGAAAAATATTCCAATACTTTCTCCCAAACTTCCTTTTAAATCATTCATATGCAAAACAAATTGTATATAAATGCGTCTTCTATTTTTGGGGGGATTTTTGCATTTTTTCTTTCAGATTTTTAGCTTTATTTAGTAGAGATGACAACCTGGTGAGTTCCTTTTTTCCAGTAATTGTTTTTGTTTTTAACCGATTTTATTTATATTGTGCGTTTATACCTTTGGATATTACAGCCTTTTTTAGCAGTACATGGACCAGGAACAAAAGAGACAAAAAATTACACGAGTATAAACGACATATACAAAGAAGTCATGGTCAAGGCAAAGAGTAATGGTCACAGGTAAGGCAGCTACTCTTCTTGTCAGAATCATGTAGCCTTCACATCCCTTGCTTGCACCAACCATGAAAGGGACTGTAATATTATTTTTTGTATTTTTGTGCTTCAGATTCTTAGTTTTTTTTTAGTATAGATAAAAACCTGCTGATATCCTCCTGTCAATTACGTTTTCTTTTCTTTTTTTAAACAGATTTGATTTACATTCTGCTTTCATATCTTTGGATATTACAGCCTTTTTGAAACATTTAAAATGTACATATGTTTTCTAATACTTCTTCCAAAATTTCTTTTTAATGTAATATGCAAGGAAAATTGAATGAAAATTCTTTCTCCTATTTCCTTTTTTCCATATTTTTTGTCTGGCAAAAGTTTTCTCCAATTTTGAAATAAGTTACAACATGATATTAGGTTTTAAGATCACAGAAGACAATGATGGAAAGACTAGAAGTGAAGGACCAACAAAGAGTACTTGAAGAGTTACCTGGGACCCTTACGCTAGATATCATCATGGCCCGAAGACAAGACGACAAAAAAAAAAGAGATAACAGGACAGCATTCTTCAAAAAACTGGACTATGGGGATCAGGATCTACAGGAAAGCAGGCTATAAAGCTATAAAAACGCACAACTAAAAAAGACCAGGTCAGCTGCTATGGTGAAAATAGATATATACACACTTGAGAAAAAAAATTGCCTATTTAAGTCAGTCTATTGCCACAACTTTAAAAAAGAAAGTTGTGTTTTTTTTGGTTTTATTTATCTTTATATTTTTCCTTTTCATGTCTGCTTTGGTTAGCATTGGTAAATACCTGCTCCATCTCTCTTTTTCAGTTCAGCCTTTTTTTTTTTTCATCTGATTAATTTAGATCCTGCTCTTTGGCTTTTTGATTTCAAAACTTGTTTTGCAACACAAAAGAATAATCTTCTTACACTTTCTCTCAAAATTTCTATTCAGTTTTTCATATAGATTTACATATGCTATAAAAATTGAATGCATTTGCTTTCTCTTATTTCTTTTTTCATTTTGTTTTGCCTGGTAAAATTGTTCTCCGTAATTGAAATTAGTCATATTTTGATATTATGTTTCCAGAATACAGAAGGCAAAGACGCAAAAGACCTGAAGTTCAGGAGCATGAAGAGAAGCTGGAAGAGAGTTCTGTGAGTGGTTAGCTAAGATTCTCCATGGGCAGAATTTAAGATGACAGTGAGGAAGAGACCTGGAGGACTGAACATCGAGATCTACAAGAACTACATGGACCAGAAACTGTCAACAATATGAATCAAAAGACAAGGTCAGCTACTATCTACAATATTTACATATTGGTTAGCTACTCCTCTGGAAAGACTCAGGATCACTAAACTACTTTTTTTCCTACAAAATGAAGACGAAAGAAATTTTTTTTTACTTGTTTTATCTGTATTTTCTTTCCTTTGAACTTGGATTTCATATATGTTAAAACCTCCTGAATCTTTTCTTTTCACTCAAAACTATTTTTTTAAACTCATTTAATTTAGATTTTCCTCTTGCACTTTTAGATTACACAGCTTGTTAAGCAACACAAAAGAAAAATATTCCAACACTTTCTCCCAAACTCCCTTTTGAGTAGTTCATATGCAAAACAAATTTGGATACTACTGCTTACTTCTATTTATTTTTTATTTTGTATCAGTGACAACATTTTTCTCCATATTTGTAATAAGTCATGCCCTGACATTACATTTTGGGATCACAGAGGGCCAAGCCACAAAGACCAGTCCAGAAGTTTAGGACGAGGAAGAATAGCTGGAAGAGAGCCTAGGACTGTAAAGCTAAGGATCTCTATGTTCAAGAGACAAGATGAGAGAAAGGAAAGACCTGGAGGACTGAAGCATTCAGTCATTCAAGAACTGCATGGACCACGAACTAAAGAAACAAAAAATTACACAATAAACAAAATGCACTAATAGGACATCATTATGGTAAAAAACAATGGTCAAAGGTAAGGCAGCCACTCTTTTTGTCAGAATCATAAGGCCTTCAACCCCTTCGCCTGCACCAACCATGAAAGGGACTGTAATGTTGTTTTTATATTTTTGTTCTTTAGATTCTTAGTTTTTTTAGTATAGTTAAAAACCTACTGATATCCTCCTTTCCAGTCACGTTTTTTTGTTTGAAACATTGAGTCATTCCAGAGCTGCATGGACCACAAAGTAAAGAAACAAAAAATTACACAAGTGTAACTATCATGTACTAAGAAGACATTGGCATGGTAAAGAACAATGGTCACAGGTCAGGCAGCTACTCTTCTTGTCAGAAACACAAGGCCTTCAACTCCTTGGCTTGAATCACATATTAAACGGCATGTAATTTTTTTTTCTATTGATATTTGTGTTTTGACCTTTGGATTCTTTGCAGTATTTGGTATAGATAAAGATACTCTGAATTCCTCTTTTCCAATTGTTTTTTTTCAAAGGGTTGCTTTATATTCTGCTTTTATGTCTATGGATGTTTCAGACTTATTTGCATTAAAAAAAAAAATATATATATATATATATATATATATGTTCTAACACTCTTTCCCAATTTTAATTTTTAACTTTTCATACAAGCTAAAACTGAATGTAAATTATGTCTTCTATTTCTACATTTTAATTTTTTTTGCATGGGAAAAGTTTTCCTCAAATTTAAAATAAGTCATATTGTATTATTGTGTTTTGAGATCACAGAAGGTGAACATGTAAAGATCTGAAGTTGAGGACAATGAAGAGAAGTTTTCAGAGATACTTGGGACCCTTACACTAGGTATCACCATGGCTAAATGAGGATATGACAATAAGAAAGCAATTGGAGGACAACACCTTTAGCCTTTCTGAACTGCAAGAGTCATGATGTACAGGAAAGAAGACTACAATGCAACCGACATTACGAGTCAAAACGGCCAGGTCATCTACTATCCACAATATTTACATATTGGTTAGCTACACCTCTGAAAAGAAACTGCATCTTTAAACTCCCTCTTTTCCTAGAAACTGTAGATAAACAGAATCTTTTTTCCTTGTTTTATTAGTATTTTTTTCTTTTAACTTTGGTTTCTTATATTTTAAAACCTGTTGAATTTTTCTTTATCGAGTCAGGACTTTTTTTTAACTTCATTAATTTAGATTTTTCTCTTCTGCTTCTAGATTACACAGCTTTTTGTGCAACGCATAAGAAAAATATTCCAACACTTTCTCCCAAACTTCCTTTTAAAAGATTCATATGCAAAACAAATTGTAAAAAAACGCGTCTTCTATTTTTGAGGTGGTTTTTGCATTTTTTCTTTCAGATTTTTAGCTTCATTTAGTAGAGATGAAAACCTGGTGAGTTCCTTTTTTCCAGTAATTGTTTTTGTTTTTAACCGATTTTATTTATATTGTGCGTTTATACCTTTGGATATTACAGCCTTTTTTAGCAGTACATGGACCAGGAACAAAAGAGACAAAAAAATTACACGAGTATAAACGACATATACCAAGAAGTCATGGTCAAGGCAAAGAGTAATGGTCACAGGTAAGGCAGCTACTCTTCTTGTCAGAATCATGTAGCCTTCACATCCTTTGCTTGCACCAACCATGAAAGGGACTGTAATATTATTTTTTGTATTTTTGTGCTTCAGATTCTTAGTTTTTTTTTTAGTATAGATAAAAACCTGCTGATATCCTCCTGTCAATCACGTTTTCTTTTTTTTTTTAAAACAGATTTGATTTACATTCTGCTTTCATATCTTTGGATATTACAGCCTTTTTTAAACATTTAAAATGTACATATGTTTTCTAATACTTCTTCCAAAATTTCTTTTTAATGTTATATGCAAGGAAAATTGAATGAAAATTCTTTCTCCTATTTCCTTTTTTCCATATTTTTTGTCTGGCAAAAGTTTTCTCCAATTTTGAAATAAGTTACAACATGATATTAGGTTTTAAGATCACAGAAGACAATGATGGAAAGACTAGAAGTGAAGGACCAACAAAGAGTACTTGAAGAGTTACCTGGGACCCTTACGCTAGATATCATCATGGCCCGAAGACAAGACGACAAAAAAAAAAGAGATAAGAGGACAGCATTCTTCAAAAAACTGGACTATGGGGATCAGGATCTACAGGAAAGCAGGCTATAAAGCTATGAAAACACACAACTAAAAAAGACCAGGTCAGCTGCTATGGTGAAAATAGATATATACACACTTGAGAAAAAAAATTGCCTATTTAAGTCAGTCTATTGCCACAACTTTAAAAAAGAAAGTTGTGTTTTTTTTTGGTTTTATTTATCTTTATATTTTTCCTTTTCATGTCTGCTTTGGTTAGCATTGGTAAATACCTGCTCCATCTCTCCTTTTCAGTTCAGCCTTTTTTTTTTCAACTGATTAATTTAGATTCTGCTCTTTGGCTTTTTGATTTCAAAACTTGTTTTGCAACACAAAAGAATAATCTTCTTACACTTTCTCTCAAAATTTCTATTCAGTTTTTCATATAGATTTACATATGCTATAAAAATTGAATGCATTTGCTTTCTCTTATTTCTTTTTTCATTTTGTTTTGCCTGGTAAAATTGTTCTCCGTAATTGAAATTAGTCATATTTTGATATTATGTTTCCAGAATACAGAAGGCAAAGACGCAAAAGACCTGAAGTTCAGGAGCATGAAGAGAAGCTGGAAGAGAGTTCTGTGAGTGGTTAGCTAAGATTCTCCATGGGCAGAATTTAAGATGACAGTGAGGAAGAGACCTGGAGGACTGAACATTGAGATCTACAAGAACTATATGGACCAGGCACTGTCAACAATATGAATCAAAAAGCCCAGGTCAGCTACTATCTACAATTTTTATATATTGGTTAGCTACTCCTCTGGAAAGACTCAGGATCTTTAAACTCCTTCTATTCCTACAAAATGAAGACGAAATAAATTTTTCTTTTACTTGTTTTATCTGTATTTTCTTTCCTTTGAACTTGGATTTCATATATGTTAAAACCTCCTGAATCTTTTCTTTTCACTCAAAACTATTTTTTTAAACTCATTTAATTTAGATTTTCCTCTTGCACTTTTAGATTACACAGCTTGTTAAGCAACACAAAAGAAAAATATTCCAACACTTTCTCCCAAACTCCCTTTTCAGTAGTTCATATGCAAAACAAATTTGGATACTAATGCTTACTTCTATTTATTTTTTATTTTGTATCAGTGACAACATTTTTCTCCATATTTGTAATAAGTCATGCCCTGACATTACATTTTGGGATCACAGAGGGTCAAGCCACAAAGACCAGTCCAGAAGTTTAGGACGAGGAAGAATAGCTGGAAGAGAGCCTAGGACTGTAAAGCTAAGGATCTCTATGTTCAAGAGACAAGATGAGAGAAAGGAAAGACCTGGAGGACTGAAGCATTCAGTCATTCAAGAACTGCATGGACCACGAACTAAAGAAACAAAAAATTACACAATAAACAAAATGCACTAATAGGACATCATTATGGTAAAAAACAATGATCAAAGGTAAGGCAGCCACTCTTTTTGTCAGAATCATAAGGCCTTCAACCCCTTCGCCTGCACCAACCATGAAAGGGACTGTAATGTTGTTTTTATATTTTTGTCCTTTAGATTCTTAGTTTTTTTAGTATAGTTAAAAACCTACTGATATCCTCCTTTCCAGTCACGTTTTTTTGTTTGAAACATTGAGTCATTCCAGAGCTGCATGGACCACGAAGTAAAGAAACAAAAAATTACACAAGTGTAACTATCATGTACTAAGAAGACATTGGCATGGTAAAGAACAATGGTCACAGGTCAGGCAGCTACTCTTCTTGTCAGAAACACAAGGCCTTCAACTCCTTGGCTTGAATCAAATATTAAACGGCATGTAATTTTTTTTTCTATTGATATTTGTGTTTTGACCTTTGGATTCTTTGCAGTATTTGGTATAGATAAAGATACTCTGAATTCCTCTTTTCCAGTTGTTTTTTTTCAAAGGGTTTGCTTTATATTCTGCTTTTATGTCTATGGATGTTTCAGACTTTTTTGCATTAAAAAAATATATATATATTTATATATATTTATATTTATATATATATATATATATATATATATATATATATATATATATATATATATATATGTTCTAACACTCTTTCCCAATTTTAATTTTTAACTTTTCATACAAGCTAAAACTGAATGTAAATTATGTCTTCTATTTCTACATTTTAATTTTTTTTGCATGGGAAAAGTTTTCCTCAAATTTAAAATAAGTCATATTGTATTATTGTGTTTTGAGATCACAGAAGGTGAACATGTAAAGATCTGAAGTTGAGGACAATGAAGAGAAGTTTTCAGAGATACTTGGGACCCTTACACTAGGTATCACCATGGCTAAATGAGGATATGACAATAAGAAAGCAATTGGAGGACAACACCTTTAGCCTTTCTGAACTGCAGGAGTCATGATCTACAGGAAAGAAGACTACAATGCAACCGACATTACGAGTCAAAACGGCCAGGTCATCTACTATCCACAATATTTACATATTGGTTAGCTACACCTCTGAAAAGAAACTGTATCTTTAAACTCCCTCTTTTCCTAGAAACTGTAGATAAACAGAATCTTTTTTCCTTGTTTTATTAGTATTTTTTTCTTTTAACTTTGGTTTCTTATATTTTAAAACCTGTTGAATTTTTCTTTATCGAGTCAGGACTTTTTTTTAACTTCATTAATTTATATTTTTCTCTTCTGCTTCTAGATTACACAGCTTTTTTTGCAACACATAAGAAAAATATTCCAATACTTTCTCCCAAACTTCCTTTTAAATCATTCATATGCAAAACAAATTGTATATAAATGCGTCTTCTATTTTTGGGGGGATTTTTGCATTTTTTCTTTCAGATTTTTAGCTTTATTTAGTAGAGATGACAACCTGGTGAGTTCCTTTTTTCCAGTAATTGTTTTTGTTTTTAACCGGTTTTATTTATATTGTGCGTTTATACCTTTTGATATTACAGCCTTTTTAGCAGTACATGGACCAGGAACAAAAGAGACAAAAAAATTACACGAGTATAAACGACATGTACCAAGAAGTCATGGTCAAGGCAAAGAGTAATGGTCACAGGTAAGGCAGCTACTCTTCTTGTCAGAATCATGTAGCCTTCACATCCTTTGCTTGCACCAGCCATGAAAGGGACTGTAATATTATTTTTTGTATTTTTGTGCTTCAGATTCTTAGTTTTTTTAGTATAGATAAAAACCTGCTGATATCCTCCTGTCAATCACGTTTTCTTTTTTTTATTAAACAGATTTGATTTACATTCTGCTTTTATATCTTTGGATATTACAGCCTTTTTTAAACATTTAAAATATACATATGTTTTCTAATACTTCTTCCAAAATTCCTTTTTAATGTTATATGCAAGGAAAATTGAATGAAAATTCTTTCTCCTATTTCCTTTTTTCCATATTTTTTGTGTGGCAAAAGTTTTCTCCAATTTTGAAATAAGTTACAACATGATATTAGGTTTTAAGATCACAGAAGACAATGATGGAAAGACTAGAAGTGAAGGACCAACAAAGAGTGTTTGAAGAGTTACCTGGGACCCTTATGCTTGATATCATTATGGCCAGAAGACAAGACAACAAAAAAAAAAAAAAAAAAGAGATAAGAGGACAGCATTCTTCAAAGAACTGGACTATGGGGATCAGGATCTACAGGAAAGCAGGCTATAAAGCTATGAAAACACACAACTAAAAAAGACCAGGTCAGCTGCTATGGTGAAAATAGATATATACACTTGAGAAAAAAAATTGCCTATTTAAGTCAGTCTATTGCCACAACCTTTAAAAAAGAAAGTTGTTTTTTTTGGTTTTATTTATCTTTATATTTTTCCTTGAAAAGTTACCTGGGACCCTTACGCTAGATATCATCATGGCCAGAAGACAGGACTACAAAAAAAAAAGAGATAAGAGGACAGCATTCTTCAAAAAACTGGACTATGGGGATCAGGATCTACAGAAAAGCAGGCTATAAAGCTAATAAAAACACAAATAAAAAAGACCAAGTCAGCTTCAGTGGTGAAGATACATACATACACACCTTAGAAAAGAAACTTGCCTATTTAACTCAGTTTAATGGTAGAACCTTTTAAAAAAAAAGTTGGTTTTTTTTTATCTTTATTGATCTTTTTTTTTTCATTTCTGCTTATGTTAGCATTAGTAAATACCTGCTTAATCTCTCTTTTTCAGTCCAGACTTTTGTTTCAACTCATTAATTTAGATTCTGCCCTTTCGCTTCTAGATTTTGAATTTGTTTTGCAACACAAAAAAAAAATATTCTCACACTTTCTCCTAAATATTCTATTTAATGATTCATATGTTTATATATGTATTTAAAATTGAATGAAATTGCTTACTCCTATTTTTTTTATTTTGTTTTGCCTGGTAAAATTGTTCTTCTTAATTGAAATAAGTCATATCGTGATAATGCCTTTCAAGGTCACAGAAGAGAAAGATGCTAAAAACCTGACGTTAAGAAGCATGAAGAGAAGTTGGAAGAGAGTTCTGTGACTGCTTTGCTAAGACTCTCGACGGGCAGAAGACAAGATGACAGTAAGGAAGAGACTTGGAGGACTGAACATTGAGATACACAAGAACTACATGGACCAGGAACTAAAGATACAAAAAATTACACGAGTGTAAAAAACATATTCTAAGAAGACATGGTCATGGTAAAAAACAATGGTTGTAGGTAAGGCAGCTTCTCTTCTTGTCAGAATTTTTGCTCTTGATATTTGTGTTTTTGTCCTTTGGATTCTTGTAGTATTTGGTATAGATAAAGCTATGCTGAATTCCTCCTTCCCAGTCAGGGTTTTTTTTTTTAAAAGATTTGATTTACTTTCTGCTTTTATGTCTTTGGATAGTGCAACCATTTTTACAAGATCGAAAATATACATATTATATTCTAAAACTTTCTCCCAATATTCCTTTTTAACCTTTCATACGCTCCAAAACTTAAAGGAAATTTTTTCTTTTTTTCTATATTTCATTTTTTTTTTACTCTAGGGATCACCATGGCCAAATGGCAACGTGAAAATAAGAAATAAATTGGAGGACACTACCTTTAGATATCCTGAACTGCAGGTGTCATGATCTACAGGAAAGAAGTCTACAATGCATTGAACAACAAGAATCAAAAAGGCCAGGACTATCCTCAATTTTTTTTTTTACATTTGGGTAGCTACACCTCTGAAAAGAATCTGAATCTGTACACTTCTTCTTTTCCCACAAACTGGAGAATACAGAAATTTTTTTTGCTTGTTTTATCATAATTTTTTTTCCTTCAAACTTTGGTTTTTTATGTTAAAACCTGTTGAATCTTCCTTTCAAGTCAGAACTATTTTTTAAAATTTATTTAATTTAGATTTTTCTCTTCCCCTCTTAGATTACACACCTTGTTAAGTAACACAAAAGAAACATATTCCAACACTTTTTCTCCCAAACTTCCTTTTAAATGATTCATATGCAAAAAAAAATTGACTATCAATGCTTTCTTCTATTTATTTTTTATTTTGTGTTGAATGGCAAAATTGTTCTCCATATTTGAAATAAGTCATGTTTTGATGTTACATTTTGGGATCACAGAGGGCAAAGCCATAAAGACCAGTCCAGAAGTTTAGGACCAAGAAGAATAGCGGGAAGAGCCTATTAATGCTTTCTAATGTTATATGCAAAGAAAATTGAATGAAAATTCTTCCTCCTATTTCCTTTTTTTTTCTTTTTTTTTTGTGTGGCAAAAGCTTTCTCCAATTTTGAAATAAGTTACAACATGATATTAGGTTTTAGGATTACGGAGGGGAAAGATGCAAAAACTAGAAGTTAAGGATCAAGAGGAGGAGTTTGAAGAGGCACCTGGAACCCTTAGGCTAGACATCCCCATGGCCAGAGGACAACATGACAATGAAAATGAAAGATAAGAGGACATCGTTCTTCAGGCAAACTGGACTATAGGGATCAGGATCTACAGTAAAGCAGGTTATAAAGCAATTAAAAACATAAATAAAAAAGTCCAGTTTAGATAAATTGGTGAAGATGGATATATACACACCTCAGAAAAAAATTTGCCCATTTAACTCTGTCTATTGCTATAACGTTTGAAACGCAAGTGATTTTCTTTCTTTTTTTTCCTTTTTGCTTCATTTATCTTTATTTTATCCCTTTTCTTTTGTACTTTTGTTTAGGCGTGATTAATACCTGCTCAATCTCTCCTTTTCAGTCCAGACTTTTTTTTTCAACTGATTAATTTAGATTCTGCTCTTTGGCTTTTAGATTTCAAAGCTAGTTGTGCAATGCAAAAGAAAAATCTTCTTACACTTTCTCTCTTTCTATTTAATGTTTCATATATAATTGTATATTATAAATGTATGTATATCTATATCTATCTATCTATCTATCTATATATATATATATATATATATATATATATATATATATAAGCACATAAAATTTAATTGATTTGCTTTCTCCTATTTCGTTCGTTTTTCACTTTGTTTTGCCTGGTAAAATTGTACTCTGTAGTTAAAATTAGTCATATTTTGATACTGTTTCCAGATTACAGACGACAAAGATGCAACAGACTTGAAGTTAAGGAGAATGAAAAGAACAGTGAAAATATACATTTATTTTTCAATATTTCTCCCAATGTTCCTTTTTAATGTTATATGCAAAGAAAATTGAATGAAAAATCCTTCTCCTATTTCCTTTTCTTCCTCTTTTTTGTGTGGCAAAAGTTTTCTCCAAATTTGAAAAAAGTTACAACATGATATTAGGTTTTAAGATCACAGAGGGCGAAGATGGAAAGACAAGAAGTTAAGGACCAATATGGGGAGTTTGAACAGTTACCTGGAAACCTTACGCTAGATATCATCATGGCCAGAAGACAACACGACAATGAAAGAAGAGATAAGTGGACAGCATTCTTCAGGCGAATTGGACTATGGGGATTAGGATCTACAGGAAAGCAGGCTAAGAACTATGAAAAACACAAATAAAAAAGACCAGGTCAGCTACAATGGTATATATATGCACTTAAAAATGAATGGATTTGCTTTCTCCTATTTTTTTTTCATTTTATGTTGCCAGGTAAAATTGTTTTTCGCAATTGAAATTAGTCATATTTTGATATCATTTTCAGATTACAGAAGGTAAAGACGCTAAAGACCTTAAATTAAGGAGCATGAAAAGAAGCTGGAAAAGAGTTCAGTGACTGGTTAGCTAAGAATTTTCATGGGCAGAAGACAAGAGTACAGTGAGGAAGAGACCTGGAGGAATGAACATTGAGATCTACAAGAATTAGATGGACCCGGAACTGTCAACAACATGAATAAAAAAGGCCAGGTCAGCTGCTATCTACAATTTTTACATATTGGTTAGCTACTCCGCTGAAAAGACTCCGGAGCTGTAAATTCCTTCTTTTCCCACAGACTGTAGATGGACAGAAAATTTTTTTTTGCTTGTTATATCATTATTTTCCGACACTTTCTACCAAACTTCTTTTTCAATGATTCATATGCAAAACAAATTGAGTTTGCATTTTTTTCCCTTTAGATTTTTAGTTTGATTTATTATAGATGAAAGCCTGCTGAATTCCACTTTTCCAGTCACGTTTTTTTTTTAAACAGATTTAATTTATATTCTGCTTTGATACCTTTGGATGTTACAGCCTTTTTTCGAAGTACATAAACTAGAACTAAAGATACAAAAAATATAAATGAGTGTAAACAACATGTACCAAGAAGACATGGTCAAGGCAAAGAACAATGGTCACAGGTAAGGCAGCTACTCTTCTTGTCCGAATCATGTAGCGTTCAACCTCTGTTCTTGAACGTCAAATACTTTTTTTTTTCCTATTCATATTTGTATTTTTGTCCTTTGGATCCTTCTTATTTATTTATATAGATAAAAACATGCTGAATTCCTTCTTTCCAGTCAGGCTTTTAAGGATTCGATTTCATTCTACTTTTATGTCTTTGGGTATTACAACCTTTGTTGCAACAACAAAAATAGTTATATATCTTCTAACTCGTCCGCCCCATATTCCTTCTAAACATTTCATACACGCCAAAATGGAATAGAAATTGTTTCTGCTATTTCTATCTTTCATTTTTTTTTGCATGTCGAAAGTGCTCCTCATATTTGAAATAAGCCATATCATATTATTGTGTTTTGAGATCAAAGAAGGCGAACATGTAAAGGCCTGAAGTTGAGGACCAGGAAGAGAAGCGTGCAGAGATCCTTGGGACTAGGGATTACCATGGCCAAATGACAATATGACAGTAAGAAATAGATTGGAGGACAACTTCTTTAGCCTTCTTGAACTGCAGGAGTCACGATCTACAGGAAAGAAGACTATAATGCTAGAATACAAAAAAGGCCAGGTCAGCTACTATTCACAATTTTTTACATTTTAGTTAGCTACACCTCTGAAAAGAATCTTGATCTGTAAACCCCTTCTTTTCCTCCAAACATTAGGAGACAGAATTTTTTTGTTCTTTGTTTTATCAGTTTTTTTTTTCTTCAACTTTGGTTTCCTACATGTTAAAACCTGGTGAATCTTTCCGTTCCAGTAAGCACTTATTTTAAACTCATTTAATTTAGATTGTTCTCTTCCACATTTAGATTACACAGCTTGTTTTGCAACACAAAAGAAAAAATTTTCCAACAGTTCCCCCAAACTTCTTTTTCAATGTTTCATATGCAAAACAAATTGAATATAAATGCTTTCTTTGATATTTTTTGCATTTTTTCCCCCTTTAGATTTGAAGTTTATTTTAGTAAAGACGAAAACCTGCTGAATTCCACTTTTCCAAGCATGTTTTTTTTTTAAATAGATTTGATTTATATATTGTGCTTTTATACCTTTCCATATCACAGCCTTTTTTCAAAGAACATGGACCGAGAACAAAAAATGCAATAAATTATATGATGAAACAACATGTAGTAATAAGATATGCTCAAGGCAAAGAGCAATCATCACAGGTAAGGCAGCTACTCTTCTCGTCAGAATCATAAAGCCTTCAACACCTTTGCCTGCACAAACCATGAAAGGGACTGTAAAATTATGTTTTCTAATTTTGTCCTTTAGTTTCTTAGCTTTATTTAGTAAATACAAAAACCTGCCGAGATCCTTGTTTCCAGTCAATTTTTTTTGTAACAGATTTGATTTACATTCTGCTTTTATATATTTGGATATAAATGTTAGAAACAAACATAAACTTTATAATATTTCTCCCAAGATTTATTTTTAATGTTAGATGCAAAGAAAATTGAACGAAAATTCTTTCTCCTATTTCCTTTTTTTTATTTTTTTTGTGTGGGAAAAGTTTTCTCCAATTTTGAAATAAGTTACATCATGATATTAGGTTTTAAGATCACAGAAAGCAACGATGGACAGATTAGAAAATAAGTGCCAGGAAGAGAAGTTTGAAGAGGTACCTGGGATCCTTAAGTTAGATATCATCATGGCCAGAAGACAACATGACAATAAAAAAAAAGAGATAAGAGGACAGCATTCTTCAAGCAAACTGGACTATGGGGATAAGGATCTACAGGAAAGCAGGCTCTAAAGCTATTAAAAACACACAAAAACAGACCAAGTCAGCTACAATGGTAAAGATAGATATATACACACCTCAGAAAAAAACTTTGACCATTTAACTCTGTGTATTGGTACAACCAGTCCTTTAAAAAGAAAGGTTTTTTTTTTTTTGCTTCATTTATCTTTATTTTTTTCCTTTTTATTTGTACTTTGGTTTAGCATTGGTGAGTACCTTCTCAGTATCTTTTTTTCAGACAGACTTTTTTTTTCAACTGATTAATTTAGATTCTGCTCTTTTGCTTTTAGATTTCGAAGCTTCTTTTGCAACACAAAAGAAAAATATTCCTACACTCTCTCCCAAAAATCCTATTGAATATTTCATACATATGTATATATATATGCACTTAAAATTGAATGGAATTGCTTTCTCCTATTTTTTTTTAATTTTGTTTCGCCTGTTAAAATTGTTCTGCATAATTAAAATAGTTCATATTGTGATATTACTATTCCAGATTACTGAAGGCAAAGACGCAAAAGACCTGAAGTTAAGGAGTATGAAGAGAATCTGGAAGAGAGTTCTGTGTTTGGTTAGGTACGATTCTCTATGGACAGAAGACAAGATGACAGTGAGGAAGAGACCTGGAGGACTGAAAATTGAGATCTACAAGAACTATGTGGACCAGGAACTAAAGATCCAAAAAAATACACGAGTATGAATAACATGTACCAAGAAGACATGGTAAGGCAAAGAACAATGGTCACAGGTAAGGCAGCTACTCTTTTTGTCAAAATCATCTAGCTTTCAACTCCTTCTTTTGCACCAACCATTTAACAGCATTTCATTTTATTTTTTCCATTGATATTTGTATTTTTGTCCTTGGAATCTTCTTGGTATAGATAAAAACATGCTGAATTCCTCCTCTCCAGTCAAGGTTTTTTAACAGGAATTGATTTAGGTTCTGCTTTTATGTCTTTGGAAATTACAGTGTTTTTGGAAATAACAAAAATATATAAATGTTCTAACACTTTTTCCCAATATTCCTTTTGAATGCTTCATGCGCGCAAAAATTGAATGTTAATTGTTTCTTTTATTTCTATATTTCATTTTTTTTGCATGTCAAAATTGTTCCTCATATTTAAAATAAGTTATATTATATTATTGTGTTTTGAGATTATAAAATGTGAACATGGAAAAACATGGAAATACCTGAAGTTGAGGACCATGAAGAAAAGCTTCCAAACATCCTTGGGACCCTTACACTAGGGATCACCATGGCCAAATGAGAATATGGCAATAAGAAATAAATTGGAGGACAACACTTTTAGCTTTCCTGAACTGCAGGGGTCATGATCTACAGGAAAAAAGACTATAATGCTGTCAACAACAAGAATCAAAAAGGCCAGGTCAGCTGCTATCCGCAATATTTATATATAGGTTAGGTACACCTCTTAAGAGAATCTAGATCTGTAAACTTGTTCCTTCCTACAAATTGTAGATAAAGAGAAAATTCTTTTTGTTTGTTTTATCAGTATTTTTTTTCTTTGAACTTTGGTCTCCTATTTGTTAAAACCTGCTGAATATTTCCTTTTCTAGTCAGGACATTTTTATATACTTATTTAATTATTTTTTCTTTTTCCGCTTTCAGATTACGCAGCTCGTTTTGCAACTCAAAAGAAAAATTTTTCAACATTTTCTCCCAAACTTCGTTTTCAGTGATATATACAAACAAAATTGAATATAAATGCTTTCTTCTACCTATTTTTGCATTTTTTTTCCTTTGGTTTTTAGTTTTATTTAGTAGAGATGAAAACCTGGTGAATTCCACTTTTCCAGTCCTGATTTTTTTTAACAGATTTTATATATATTTTGCTTTTATACCTTTAGATCTTACAGCCTTTTTTCGAAGTACACGGACCATGAACTTAAGACACAAAAATTTACATGAGTGTAAACTACAGGTACCAAGAAGACATGGTCATGGTAAAGAACAATGGTCACAGGTAAGGCAGCTAAACTTCTTATAACAATTCTCCATATTTGAAATGAGTCATGTCATGATATTGCATTTTTAGATCACAGAGGGCGAAGCCGCAAAGACCAGTCCAGAAGTTTAGGACCAGGAAGAATAGCTGGAAGAGAAACCAGTACTGTTAAGCTAAGAATCTCCATGTTCATGAGACAAGATGAGAGAAAGGAAAGACCTGGAGGACTAAAACATTGAGTCATTCAAGAACGACATGGAGCAGGAACTGAAGAAAAAAGAAATACACAAGACATTGTAAAGGTAAAGAACAACAGCTTCAGGTAAGGCAGCTCCTCTTTTTATCATAATCTTGGAGCCTTCAACTCTTACACCAAAGATTAAACGCTATGTTATTTTATTTTTCCAATTCATATTTGTATTTTCATTCTTTGGATTCTTTGTATTATTTGGTATAGATAAAAACATGATGAATTCCTCCTTTCCAGTCAGAGTTTTTAAAGGATTTGATTTACGTTCTGCTTTTATGTCTTTGGATATTACAGCCTTTTTTGCAACAAAAAAATATATATGTATGTTCTGAAACTTTCTCCCAATATTGTGGCAACAATAGAAATATTTATACATGTTGTAACACATCCGTCCCATATACCTTTTTAACGTTTCGTGCGCGCCAAAATTGATTGTGAATTCTTTCTTCTATTTCTATGTTTCATTTTTTTTAAAGGCAAAAATGTTCCTCGTATTTGAAAAAATTCATATTATATTTTTGTGTTTTGTGATCATATAAGGTGAACATGTAAAGACCCAAAGTTGAGGACCAGGAAGAGAAGTTTCGAGACATACTTGAGACCCTTACGCTAAGGTTCACCATGGGCAAAGATCAGTATGACAGTAAGAAATAATTTGGAAGACGACATTTTTAGCCTTCTTGAACTGCAGGGGTCATGATCTACAGGAAAAAAGGTTACATTGCTGTGAACAACATGAATCAAAAAGGCCAGGTCAGCTACTATCCTCAATATTTATATATTGGTTAACCACACCTCTGAAAAGAATCTGGATCTGTAAACTCCTTCTTTTCCAACAAAATTTAAATAAACAGAAAATATGTCTTCCTTTTTTTATCCATATATTTTTTTTTTTACTTTGATGACCTACATGTTAAAACCTGCTGAATTTTTCCTTTGCTAGTCCGGACTTTTTTCTAAGTCATTTAATTTAGATATTTCTCTTCCGCTTTTAGATTACACTGCTAGTTTTTTAACACAAAAAAATTATTCCAACCCTTTCTCCCAAACTTACTTTTTAGTTGTTCATATGCAAAAAAAAAATTTAATATTAATGCTTTCTTTTATTTATTTTTTAATTTTATGTTGACCGGCTAAATTGTTCTCGATATTTGGAATAAGTAATGTCATTATATCACAGAAGGCGAAGCCACAAAGACCAGTCCAGAAGTTTATTACCAGGAAGAATAGCTGGAAGAGAGCCTAGGACTGTAAAGATAAAAATCTCCATGTTCAAGAGACAAATTAAGAAAAAGGAAAGATCTTTAGGACTGAAACATTGAGTCATTCAAGAACTACATGGACCACAAACTAAAGAAACAAAAAATTACACAAGTGTAAACAACATGTACTAAGAAGACATTGTCATGGTAAAGAACAATGGTCGCAGGTAAGGCAGCTACTCTTCTTGTCAGAATCATAAGGCCTTCAACGCCTTTGCTTACACCAACCATAAAAGGGACTGTAATATTATTTTGTATTTTTATCCTTTAGATTCTTAGTTTTCTTTAGACTAGATGAAAACGTGCTGAATTCCTCGTTTTTTTTTAACAGATTTGATTAACATTCAACATTTATACCTCTGGATATTACGGCCTTTTTATAAACAGTAAAAATATACATATAATTTCTAATATTTCTCCCAATATTCCTTTTTAATGTTATATGTAAAGAAAATTAAATGAAATTTCTTTTCCTTATTTTCTTTTTTCCCTCTTTTTTTCGTGTGGCAAAAGTTTTCCCCAATTTGGAAGTAAGTTACATTGATATTAGGTTTTAAGATCACAGAAGGTAAAGATGCAAAGGCAAGAAGTTTAGGACAAGGAGAGGAGTTGAAGAGGTACCTAGGATCCTTAGGCTAGACATCCCCATGGCCAGAAGACAATAAAAATAAGAGGACATCATTCTTCAGGCGAACTGGACTATGGGTATCAGGATCTACAGGAAAGCAGGCTGTAGAGCTATTAAACACAAAAATAAAAAAAAAGTCCATGTCAGATAAAATGGTAAAGACAGATACGCATCTTAGAAAAAAACTTGCCCATTTAACCCTGTCTATTGCAACAACCATTGAAAAGAAAGTTTCTTTTTTTTGCTTCATTTATATTTTTTTAATCCCTTTTCATTTGTACTTTGGTTTAGCAGTGGTGAATACCTGCTCAGTCTCTGCTTTTCAGCCCAGCCTTTTTTGAATTGATTAATACAGATTCTGCTCTTTCGCTTTTAGATTTCGAAGCTTGTTTTGCAACTCAAAAGAAAAAATATTCCTATACTTTGTCTCGAAATTCCTTTTTAATGTTTCATATATATATATATATATATATATATATATATATATATATGCGCTTAAAACTGAATGAAATTGCTTTCTCCTATTTTTTTTTCATTTTGTTTTGCTTGGTAACATTGTTCTCCTTAATTGAAGTAAGTCATATTGTGATATTACCTTTCAAGATCACAGAAGAAAAAGATGCTAAAGACCTGAAGTTAAAGAGCATGAAATAAAGCTGGAAGAGAGTTCTGTGACTGGTTTGCTAAGATTCTCCATGGGCAGAAAACAAGATGACAGTAAGGAAGAGACTTGGAGGACTGAACATTGAGATACACAAGAACTACATGGACCAGGATCTAAAGATACAAAAAGGTACACGAGTGTAAAAACTGTGTTCTAAGAAGACATGGTCAGGGTAAAGATCAATGGTCACAGGTAAGGCAGCTACTCTTCTTGTCAGAATCATGTAGCCTTCAGCTCCTTCACTTGCATCAACCATTAAACGGCATGTAATTTTAGTTTTGCTATTGATATTTGTATTTTTGTCCTTTAGATTCTTTGTATTATTTGGTATAGATAAAATTATGTGGAATTCCTCCTTTACAGTCAGGTTTTTTTCTTTTAAAAACATTTGATTTACGTTCTGCTTTTATGTCTTTGGATAGTACAGCCTATTTTGCAACATCAAAAATAAAAAAAATATATATATATATATATATATATATATATATATATATATAGATTGTTCTAACACTTTCTCCCAATATTCCTTTTTAATTTTTCATGCCCCTTAAAATTGAATGTAAATTTTTTCTTTTCTTTTTCTTTATTTCACTTTTATTTTTTTGCATGGCAGAATTGTTCTCTTCTGTTTGAAATAAATCATATTATATTATTGATTTTTGAGATCACAGAAGGTGAAGGTGAACATGTAAAGAACTGAAGTTGAAGACCAGGAAGAGATATTTCCAGAGATATTTGGGACCCCTATGCTAAGGATTACCTTGGCCAAAGAATATTTTGACAATAAGAAATAATTGAAGAACAAAACCTTTAGCCCTGCTGAACTGCAGGTGTCATGATCTACAGGAAAGAAGACTACATTGCTGTAAACAACATCAATCAAAAAAGCCAGGTCAGCTACTATCCACAATTTTTTTACATTTTGGTTAGTTACACCTCTGAAAAGAATCTGGATCTGTAAACTCTTTTTTTTTCCTACAAACTGTAGATAGAGAGAATTTTTTTTGCTTGTTTTATCAGTATTTTTTTACTTTGAACTTTGGTTTCCTATCTGTTAAAACCTGCTGAAACTTTCCTCTCCAATCGGAACTAATTTTTAAACTCATTTAATTTAGATTTTTTCTCATCCGCTTTTAGATTACAGAGCTTGTTTTGCAACACAAAAGAACAATTTTCCAACACTTTTTTCCAAACTTCGTTTTCAATGATATATGCAAATCAAATTGAATACAAATGCTTTGCACTTTTTTCCCGGAGATTTTTAGTTTTTTTAGTAGAGATGAAAACCTGCTAAATTCCACTTTTCCAGGGATGTTTTTTTTTAGTTTTATGTATATTCTACTTTTAAACTTTTGGATATTACAGCCTTTTTTTTTAAGTATATGCACCATGAACTAAAGATACAAAAAAACTTCACGAGTGAAAACAACATGTACCAAGAAGACATGGTCGAGGCAGAGAACAATGGTCACAGTAAGGCAGCTACTCTTCTTGTCAGAATCATGTAGCCTTCATCTCCTTCTCTTGCTCCAACCATTAAACGGCATGTAATTCTTCTTTTTCCATTTTATTAAATTTTTGTACTTTGGATTCTTCCTATTATTTGGTAGAGATAAAAACATGCTGATATCCTCCTTTCCAGTCAGGTTTTTTTTTTTAGAGGATTTGACTTACGTTCTGTTTTTATGTCTTTGGATATAACAGTCTTTTTTGGAACAACAAAATATATTTATATATGTTCTAACACTTTCTCCCAATATTCCTTTTGAACGTTTCATACCCACCAAAATTGAATGTAAATTGTTTCTTCTATTTCTATATTTCAATTTTTTTGCATGTCAAAAGTGTTCCTCATGTTTGAAATAAGTTATATCATATTATTGTATTTTGAGATCACAGAAGGTGAATATGTAAAGACCTAAAGTTGATGACCATGAAGAGAAGTTTCCAGAAATACCTGGGACCCTTAAGCTAGGAATTACCATGGCCAAATGACAATATGACTATAACAAACAAATTTCAGGACAACACCTTTAGCCTGCTTGAACTACAGGGGTCATGATCTCCAGGAAAGAAGACTATAATGCTGTCAACAACATGAATCAAAAAGGCCAGGTCAGCTACTATCCACAATATTTACACATTGGTTAGCTACACCTCTGAAAAGAATCTGGATCTGTAAACTCCTTCTTGTCCTACAAACTGCAGATAAACAGAAAATCTTTTTTGATTGTTTTATCGGTATTCTTTTTTTCTTTGAATTTTGGTCTCTATATGTTAAAACCTGCTGATTTGTCCCTTTTCTAGTCAAGACCTATTTTTTAACTCATTTAATTTAGATTGTTCTCTTCTGCTTTTAGATTGCACAGTTTGATTTGCAACACAAAAGAAAAATATTCCAACACTTTCTCTCAAACTTCCTTTTCAATGATTCATTTGCAAAACAAATTAAATATAAATGCTTTCCTCTATTTAATTTTGCTTTTTTCTCCTTTAGATTCTTAGTTTTATTCAGTATAGATGAAAACCTGTTGAATTCCACTTTTTCAGTCACTTTTTTTTTTAACACAATTAATTTACATTCTGCTTTTATATCTTTGGATATTACAGCTTTTTTTTCAAACAGTAAAAATATACATATATTTTCTAATATTTCTCTCATTATTCCTTTTTAATGTTTTATGCAAAGAAAATCAAATGAAACTTCCTTCTCCTATTTCCTTTTTTTCATCTTTTTTGTAAGGGAAACGTTTTCTCCAATTTTGAAATAAGTTCCATCATGATATAAGGTTTTAATATAACAGAAGGCAAAGATGGAAAGATTAGAAGTTAAGGATCAAGAAGGGCAGTTTGAAGAGTTACCTGGGACCCTTACGCTAGATATCACGATGGCCAGAAAACAAGACGACAATAAAAGAAGAGATACGAGGGCAGCATTGTTCAGGAAAACTTGACTATGGGAATCAGGATCTACAGAAAAGCAGGCTTGAAAGCTATTCAAAACACAAATAAAAAGACCAGGTCAGCTGTAATGGTGAAGATAGATGTATACACACCTTGAAAATAAAAAAAACTTGCATATGTAAATCAGTCTGTTGCTACAACCTTTAAAAAAGAAAGTCAGATTTTTTTGTTCATTTATGTTTTTTTTTTTTTTCCATTTCATACTTTCGATATTGGTAAATACCTGCTTAACATCTCCTTTTCAGTCCAGACTTTTTTTAACTGATTAATTTACATTCTTCTCTTTGGCTTTTACATTTTTAAGCTCGTTGTGCAATACAAAAGAAAAATAATCTTATACGTTCTCTCAAAATTTCTATTTAATGTTTGATATATATTTGTATTATTATATATAGGCACTTAAAATTGAATGGATTTGCTTTCTCCTATTTCTTTTTTCATTTTGTGTTGCCTGGTAAAATTGTTCTCTATAATTGAAATTAGTCATATTGTGAAATTATATTTCCAGATTACAGAAGGCAAAGACTCAAAAGACCTGAAGTTAAGGATCCTGAAGAGAAACTGGAAGAGAGTTCTGTGACTGGTTACCTAGGATTCTCCATGGGCAGAAGACAAGATGATATTAGGGAAGAAACCTGAAGGACTGAAAATTGAAATCTACAAGAACTACATGATCCAGGAATTAAAGATACAAAAAATTACACAAGTGTAAACAACATGTACCAAGAAGAAATGGTCAACGCAAAGAACAGTGGTTACAGGTAAGGCAGCTACTCTTCTTGTCAGAATCATGTAGCCATCAACTCCTTGGCTTGCACCAACCATTAAACGGCATGGAATTCTTTTTTACTATTAATATTTTGTATTTTTGTCCTTTAGATTCTCTGTATTCTTTGGTATATATAAAATTATACTAAATTCCTCTTTTCCAGTCAAGTTTTTTTTTTAAGGATTACATTCTACCTTTATGTCTTTGGATGTTTCAGACTTTTTTGCACCAAAAAAAAAAAAAAATATATATATATATATATATATATATATGTCCTAACACTCTCTCCCAATATTCCTTTTTAACTTTTCATACAAGCCAAAATTGAATGTAAATTGTTTCTTCTATTTCTATATTTCAATTTCAAATAAGTCTCATCATATTATTGTGTTTTGAGATCACAGAAGGCGAACATGTAAAGACCTGAAGTTGCGGACCATGAGGAGAAATTTTGGAGACATACTTGGAACCCTTATGCTAGAGATCACCATGGCCAAAGAACAGTATGACAGGAAAAGGTAATTTGGAAGACAACACCTTTAGCCTTTTTGTACTGCAGGGGTCATGATCTACCGGAAAAAAAAGACTACATTGCTGTCAACAACATGAATCGCAAGAGGCCAGGTCAGCTACTATCCACAATATTTACATATTGGTTAACTACACCTCTCAAAAGAATATAGATCTACAAACTTTAGAAAACAAAGTTTTTTTTCCTTATTTTATCTTGATTTTTTTTGTTACTTTGAACTTTGGTTTCCGGTTTGTTAAAACCTGCTGAATCTTTCCTTTCCAGTCAGGACTTTTTTAAACTCATTTAATACATTTTTCTCTTCCGCTTTTAGATTACACAGTTTCTATTGTTACACAAAAGAAAAATATTCCAACACTTTCTCTCAACTTACTCTGAATGATTCATATGTATAAAAAAATAAAAAATGAATTCTTTCTCCAATTTTTAAAAAAAATTTTGTACTGAATGCAAAATTGTTTTCAATATTTGAAAAAAGTCATGATATTACATTTTTAGATCACAGAGGACCAAGCCATAAAGACTAGTTTATAAGTTTAGGACCAGGAAGAATAGCTGGAACAGAACCTAAGACTGTAGAGCTAAGGATCCATGTGTTCAAGAGACAAGTTGAGAGAAAGGAAAGACCTGGAGGACAGAAGCATTGTGTCATTCAAGAACTACATTGCTGTCAACAACGTGAATCAAAAAGGCCAGGTCAGCTACTATCCACTATATTAACAAATTGGTTAGCTACACCTCTGAAAAGAATCTGAATCTGTAAACTCGTTCTTTTTTTTACAAACAGTAGATAAACAGAAATGGTTTTTTCGCTTGTTTTATCAGTAGTTTCTTTTCTTTGAACTTTGGTTTTTTATATGTTAAAACCTGCTGAAGTTTTCCTTTTCTAGTCAGGACTTTTTTTAAAGGCATGCTATTCATATTTTTCTTTTCTGCTTTTAGACTACACAGCTTGTTTTGCAATCCAAAAGAAAAACATTCCAACACTTTCTCCAAGACTTCCTTTTAACAGATTCATATGCAAACAAATTGAATATAAATGCTTCTATTTATTTGAGAATTTTCTCCTTTTGATTCTTAGTTTTATTTAGTATATGTGAAAACCTTCTGAATTACTCTTTTCCAGTCATTTTTTTGTTTGAAACAGATTTTATTCATATTCTGCTCTTATATATTTGGATATTTCAGCTTTTTTTCGAACTACATGGACCAGGAATGAAAAATACAAAAAGTTACTTGATGAAACATTATGTTTTAAGAAAACATGGTCTAGGCAAAAAACAAAGGTCACAGGTAAGGCAGCTACACTTCTTGTCAGAATCATGTAGCCTTCAACTCCTTCACTTGCACCAACCATTAAACAGCTTGTAATTTTATTTTTGCTATTGATATTTGTAATTTTGTCCTCAGGATTCTTCAAATTATTTGGTATAGATGAAATTCATGCTGAAATCCTCCTTTCCAGTGAGGATTTTTTAAAAGGAATTGATTTACATCCTGCTTTTATGTCTTTGGATATTACAGATTTTTTTGCAAATAACAAATATATATTTATATATGTTCTAACACTTTTCCCCAATATTCCTTTTGAATGCTTAATACGCACAAAAAATGAATGGACATTGTTTCTTCTGTTTCTATATTTCATTTTTTCCATGGCTAAATTGTTCCCCCTATTTGAAATAAGTCATATCACATTATTGTGTTTGAGATCACAGAAGGTGAGCATGTAAAGAACTGAAGGTCAAGACAATGAAGAGAAGTTTCCAGACATACTGGGGACCCTTACACTAGGGATCACCATGGCTAAATGACATTTGTCAATATGAAATAGATTTGAGGACAACAGCTTAGCCTTTCTGAACTCCAGGGGTCATAATCTTCAGGAAAGAGGACTACATTGCTGTCAACAACATCAATCAAAAAAGCCAGGTAAGCTACTATTCACAATTTTTTTTAAATTTTGGTTAGTTAAATCTCTGAAAAAAATCTGGATCTTTAAACTCCTTCTTTTCCCACAAACTGTCGATAAAGAGAATTTTTTTTCTTTTCTTTTATTAGTATTTTTTTTTCTTTAAATTTTGGTTTCTTATATTTTGAAACCTTTTGAATTTTTCTTCTTCTAGTCAGGACTATTTTTTAAACTCATTTAATTTAGATTTTTTTCTTCCGCTTATAGATTACACAGCTTGTTTTGCAATACAAAAAAAAATATTCCAACACTTTCTCCCAAACTTTCTTTTCAATGATTCATATGCCAAAGAAATTTAATATAAATAACTTCTTCTAATTTTTGTTTTTTTTTTTGCATTTTTTTCCTTTAGATATTTAGTTCTATTTAGTAGAGATAAAAACCTGCTGAATTCCACTTTTCCAGTCATGTTTATTTTTTTAACAGATTTTTTTTTATATCTGCTTTTATATCTTTGGATATTACAGCCTTTTTTCGAAGTCCATGGACCAGGAATTAAAGATACAAAAAATTACACAAGTGTAAACAACATGTACCAAGAAGAAATGGTCAACGCAAAGAACAGTGGTTACAGGTAAGGCAGCTACTCTTCTTGTCAGAATCATGTAGCCATCAACTCCTTGGCTTGCACCAACCATTAAACGGCATGGAATTCTTTTTTACTATTAATATTTTGTATTTTTGTCCTTTAGATTCTCTGTATTCTTTGGTATATATAAAATTATACTAAATTCCTCTTTTCCAGTCAAGTTTTTTTTTTAAGGATTACATTCTACCTTTATGTCTTTGGATGTTTCAGACTTTTTTGCACCAAAAAAAAAAAAAATATATATATATATATATATATATATATATATATATATATATGTCCTAACACTCTCTCCCAATATTCCTTTTTAACTTTTCATACAAGCCAAAATTGAATGTAAATTGTTTCTTCTATTTCTATATTTCAATTTCAAATAAGTCTCATCATATTATTGTGTTTTGAGATCACAGAAGGCGAACATGTAAAGACCTGAAGTTGCGGACCATGAGGAGAAATTTTGGAGACATACTTGAGACCCTTACGCTAGGGATCACCATGACCAAATGACAGTATGACAATAAGAAAGAAATTGGAGGACAACACCTTTAGCCTTCCTGAACTGCAGGGGTCATGATCTCCAGGAAAAAAACAACATATCTGTCAACAACATGAATCAAAAACGCCAGGTCATCTGCTATCCTCAATATTTACATATATGTTAGCTACAACTCTGGAAAGAATCTGAATCTGTAAACTTGTTCTTTTGCTACAAACTGTAGATAAACAGAAATAATTTTTTGCTTGTTTTATCAGTATTTTTTTTTCTTTGAAATTTGGTTTCCTATACGTTAAAACCTACTGAATTTTTCCTTTTCTTGTCAGGACTTCTTTTAAACGCATTGATTTCATATTTTTCTCTTCTGCTTTTAGATTACACAGCTTGCTTTGCAACACAAAAGAAAAATAGTCCAACTTAGCTTTTTTAAACAGATTTTATTAGATTCTTTTTTTCCGCCTTAAGATTATGCAACTTGTTTTTAAACATATAATAAATGTATTTTGACAATTTGTTTGAATAATCCTTTTCAATTTTGAATAGTTATACACACACATTTGAATCTTTTATGGTTTTCATTTTTAAAAAAAAATATTCCTTTTTAAATTGAGTCAGATCTTGGTATCAGTTTTTGAAATTATAAGAGGTGAAGAGGCAAATACTGAAAGGTTAGGACCAAGAAGAGGTATTTGGGACCTTTTCGCCAGAGATTTCCATGTGCAGGGGACAAGATGACAGTAAGGAAAAGACCTGGAGAACTGAAACATTGATGCCTACAAGAAATACATAGACTAGGAACTGGAGATTAAAAAAATTACAAGAGCGTGAACAACACGGATGTAGAAGAACTGGTCAGACCCAAAGAACAATGGTCACAGATATGGCAGCTACTGGTCTTATCAAAATCTTACAGCCTTCACTTACTTTGCTTGCCACAACTAGTAAAAAAGAGAGTAATTTTTTTTTACCCTTTACATGCATGTATAAATGTCCTTTGAATTTTTACTATTATTTAGTGTTGATGAAAACCTGTTGAATCCCTCCAGTCTAGTCAGGACTTTTTAAAATTGATTTCATTTGATTTATGATTTTCTATCTTCAGATTATACGGCTTGTTATCCAACATAAAAGAAATATATTCTGACACCTTGGCCGTTTATTCCTTTTCAAAGTTTTGTCAACTTATATACACACAATTGAATGCCAATGCTTTCTCCTTTTTTTCATTTTTTGTAATAGAAAAATCGTTCTCCTTTTATTTTAATAGCATGGCCAGAAGACAACATGACAAAAAGAAAAAGATTGAAATCTTCAGGCTTAAAGAGATTTTGGAACTGTTAAGCTAGAGATCAGCATGGCCAGAAGTTAAGATGACAGTAAGGAGTAGACTTTCCAGACTGAAACCTTGAGGTAAACAAAAGCTACAGGGATCAGGTTCTGAAGAAAGGAAGACTCTAAGTATAACAACCCTCAGCAACAAACCAAAACACTTAAAGATGGTTCAGCTACATCTCTCAGCAAAATCAGCTTCCCTTGCTACAAGCTTCAAATGCTTGGTTATTTTTTTCCGCTTTTTATGCTGGTCATTGTGTTCATGTCACAAAACATTAGACCCACCATACCCCCACTTTGACTCTACAATATGTGCACACCTTTTGCTCCTCGTCAGATGATCTCCTGTACCGAAATTATGTCCGAGTGGACCAGATGACCACATGAACATCTTTGAATTTTTTTTATGTTCAACTTTTAAAATGGTCTAATGATGCAAGTGTGCATCAAGTTTACAAACACATTTATGGAATTGAGAGAGACTGAGAAACGTTTGTGATCTACTTCATCAGTTTCTATTGCATGAACAAAAGTATGTACTTCTTAATAATACATGAATTAATGCACATTGTGTGTAACATGAAGACATGGTTTGATTTTTCTCTGCATTTCTTTATAATTTGCAGTCAACATATGAGTTGCACCTCTTTTTTTCTTTAAATTGATTGTTTATCATTATCACACACTTTTTCTTACCACTTCAATAGAATTTTTTAAATCCATATCAACGCAAATTTTCTTACCAATTCGACAATACTTTTATGTAACCATCGTCTAATTTCTGATGGCATATTTTGTTTTTGTACCATATTTAATGTGGACATTGTGAATTTGTGTGCCACACATAATGTGCAACCTAGCAATGGTGCTAGTATGGTCAATGAGTATGATCCTTTCCATGTTATTAAAAAAATTACATATCATTGAGATAACATTTTATCAATTATAATCAATTTGTTTTTCACATATCAAATTTGAGCTGATCTAGGATTAGCTTTCTTATTATTTTGTATAATTTGTGAAACATACATATTTAATGTACTAGACTTGAAATTTATAAGTATCATATGTTTAATCTGGGAGACTGACTAAGTGACTAAATTAAAATTGTTTTTCTTTGGATACATGACTATAAAGTTTTACTTGCATTTTTAGCCAAACTTTGGAAGTTTATTTAAAGTTGTTACCTATTCTTTGAAACCAGTAAAAATGATTCATGGTGACATTACTAAGAATTTCAATTTTTTTTGTCTATAGAAGATGGTTCAGTAAAAATGTTTACTCCAAATGAACTACACGTTAACATTTTTATTACTAACGTGTCATGCATATCAAATATTAGGAGAAGATCCAGTGTATTAAAAAAAAAAAAAATATTACACTTAATTTCCTTCTAAACCTAGTTGGTATAAATTGTTATTTTTTTCCTTTTTTTTTCACCTGGTAGAGTGTTTTTATAATCTACTACCTTTATGATTGAAAGATTTTAAAATGGGTCTCAAAATTATAACATTGAAAACTGTTCCCCGGGCTGGGCAGGCAATAACTCTCTTTTGATTTGATAGGATTCAGAATTACCAAAAATGTTCTCTTTAGAACAACAGGGCTGAGTTAAGATGAAATGTCATTTTTATCCACTCACTACAGAAGGTCTTGAGCCTGTAATGTTCAGACTTAGTGAGGTATTAAATACCCCCAACACCCTAGATCTATTAACCAACAATATCATGCCTTTGACGTTTTCTATCAACTTATAAATTCATTGACACACAGGATTTAAATATAACAATCTATTCAAATAACACACATATATTATAAATTAAATTGCTCATCATATTACGATAAAAAAAATGGTAAATCATTTGCAATTTTCAGGTGAAGTTTACGTAGTCGTGAAAAAGCTTTCTGTATAGAAGCTTGTAAGTGAGAATAATATATCAATAACACTTTCTTATCTATTAATCAATAATGTCATGCATTTGCCATTTCCCATCAACTTATTAATTCATTGACTCAAGGCATTAAAGATGACAATTTATTCAAATATTATGCACATATTACAAATGAAATTACTATCATACTTTGACCCTAGTTTCTTATATTGAACAATAATGAAAAAAACAATTGGTAAATCATTTACAAGTTTCAGGTGAAAGAGTACACAGTTGCAGAAAAGCTTTCTTTATAAAATTTTTTGTGTGAGAGTAACATCAATAACAGTTCCATACCTGAACTCTACCTTAGTTTAGAATTGAATATTTTAGATTAGAAACATTAAGTATAACATAGCAATAACATTTCCTTATTTATACTTTTGCACCAAATTACAGCTGAGCTTTTAGAAGAAATAAGATTTTTTTTTATAAACATCACCTGAATACACCTTGTTGTGTACAATGTAGAATTCTTTGAGAGGCACTGAATACTTGTGATCTAAAAATTAAAAGACCATACATGAGAAGGACACCCTGAAATTTCATTTATCAGAGCAAGTGCTAGCAGCCTTATTAAGTTACATCTAAAAATATGGCTCACAGTTTCTGAAATAATCACTGGAAAAAAGCATGAACACACAAAATGTACTGAGGGTAATTTCAGATGATTGCAACATCAATACAAACACAGAAAGTGCATGAGAGAAAAGACACAAATCTAAGCACACCCACACGCTGGAAAAAGGCTGGATAAGGACATATCTAAAAGGTTCATATATGTAAAAAATAAATATAGAAATTGTCACCAAGTCATAAAAATTGTAAGATAGAGGGATGAAGAGAATAATAGGGCTAAACCGTTTGGGTAGAAAAGACTTCGCCTTTAAGAAACGGTTTTGATCAGCGGACATTGCTGCTCTTTATTGGCATATTCTATGCACAGAGACATTGGTTAGTTAGAGGTACGTGTGATGTGAGAGAGATAATTATAAACCATTTAGGCCAGTCATCTTTGTAGCACACTAGAAAGGATCTTAGAAATGCAGAATATGAGCTTTGGTTGGAACATTCTGGCTGCTTTTTATTCACATACAAAGGCAATGTCCTTGCAACCTTTTATGTGAGAGAGTTGAAAGTATTCTAGCTAGTCAGTAATATATTTTTATAAGTAGAAAAGATGTTACAAAAGCAAAGATAAGTTTTGATAGTTTCTAGAATTAGATATATGTATATATATATATATATATATATATATATATATATATATATATATATATATATATATATATATATATATATAGGGTTATATAAATATATAAGGTTCAAATTCCCCAGAAACAAGCATTTTCCATTATTTGCTCTCAAAGCCTGTCATTACACTGCTGAGCACTACCAAAAACTTTGGATCTATATAATTCTCACATACTATTATTCCAGAGGTCTGCCTCCATATATATATGCTAAATAAATGGCGATATGGATATATACAAAAAAAAAAAAAAAGAAGGTAGAGGAAAAAGGCAGTTATAGAGACGGAAAGGGGGAGATAAACAGGTATAATCGTGATAAGTACTATACAGGACAAAAAGTGGAGCAAAAGAAGAACAAAAGTTAAAAAGTCAGAGGGCGAAAAAGTAAGTAGCCTAGAGAAAGAAGAACATAAAAAAAGCTAATGATGATGTAGAGGGAGGTTGGTTTGATTGTTGTATAATGATATTGTAGTATTTTTCTTTTGTTTGTTAAAAAAGAAACACATGAATTTAATTCTATTGTGATAATATTGTATTTTTTTTTTACTTTAGTGATAGTGTATCATTATGTTGTACAGAGAAAGAAAAATCGAAATCGATTCTACCGTTTTGATATTGTTTTATTTTGATTTCTATTCTACAGTATATATGATATGAATGTAATATCAATTTAAGAATTGCCAGAGAAAAATACAGATGTATCTTAGAACTATTTCTTAGAAAATGGACATACAACTTTTGAAAGAAAACAACAAAATTTTGAAACAACTTGTAACAAACAAATCAAATAAAGAACAGCTACAACTTGTCGTTAGTTCTAACACCAGTTATTTGAGTACACAGCTCAATCCCGCAATGAGAGTGTGGAATGATAAAAGTTATGAAATTGCTGGAGTTGATCTCGAAATGTATTATTCTTTTCCAAATATCACGACTTAAGCAGGGTATACATAATTGTGTTACAGAACACAAGACCTGAATAAACCTATAACTTTTAGTTAACTTAAGATTGTCTCTGAAAACATAGGCTACATCTAACCCAGTTTAAGTTTTTAACATTCTTCCTCTTAGAAATTTACTAAAAATAAAAAAATCAATATCAACAAGTAGATACTTCAAGTTTTTGTTTTGTTTATTAAAACTTGCAATAGTCAGCCAAATCTGCCGCTCAAATTTCATCTATAAGATTGGAAATAACTTTCCTCCTCTTGAATTTCTTAATGACTTTTGTATGCAGATCATCTGCTGATAATATCTGTTCTTTCCAATCTTTTTATTTTAGACATATTTATTTAATAAAATTCATATTTAAAAAAAAATGTGCTTCAATAAGATTATTTGCTACTCTACGCATTATCCATTCTTTAACAGAGTTTATTTTTTCTCTTACTTTTAATGGATTTTAACATTTCTTTATTGTATGCAATATTTCTGTCTTTTGTGTCTGGATTCTTTTCATAACATATATCTTGATCTAATGTATTGACCAGTTTTGAATGTGGCAGTGGGTTTTTATTTGTGTCAAGTCTTTGATTTAATGTAAACTCTCAATGTTATTGAATGCAGGAGGTATTCAAAACAGAAACATTATCAAAATAACAAAGATAGATATAAAGATTGCTATCCAGAGTTTATTCAGAGAAATCCACTTTATAAAAATATAAAAATATTTTATTATACACATAATACAAATGTCTTTTAAAAATAACATCGAAACTACTATAGATGATAAACGAAGATAACGTTGGTATGTTAATATATTAAAAGAGGATATAAGAATATCGCCTCTTAAAATAAATTTAATCTGTTAAGCTTTCATTTTATGTTGATTGCAATAAAGCACATCTGATAATTCACATAAGATTTCTTTCCTAATATTCATTAATTAGGCTTTTGCTCCAGTAAACATATTTTTCCTGTGCTCTTTAAAAACTTATCAAGAGACATAGAAACTGGATGATAAGAAAGCTTTGAGGATTCATACAAGGTCCCACGTTTTACACCTGAAAAGGAATCACAAAAAAGAAAGAGTTAATATGGGGATGAAACCTGAGCCTATTAAAGATTAGGTATTGATCAAATTAGAAATATATTGTAAATGTAGTTTATGATAAGAATCACAAAAATTATTTGATTCAAGAGCTAATTTAATCTTAGAAAGAACTGGCATAGATTTTGGTAATTATCTAAATAGATCACACTTTACAGATTTAGAAAAAAAATGAAATAAAACATTTTTTTTTGAAAATCTATCTGATAATACAATAAGTATAACTGAACAAACGTTTCTTTTTTATCTACGATTAAACCTATTATTGTAATATTAATTAGGAAGAATGGATGAATTCTCTCTCCCAGTCAAGATTATCAATCGTTTTTAAGGGGAAATTTTTACATGTGTTTCGTCATAATACGACTCATCATTGTGGCTATAGAGTGTTGATTTATTCAAGTGTCCACCATGCAGACCAAATTGCTTTTCCTGAATCGGTTTAACAGACAAAATTAGCAAAGTCCAAAAAAGCGGCCATCTGAAAGATAGCAATGTTGGACCGTGTTTTCTCTTTGTATGACCTTTGGCTTTACTTAAATCTAGAACAAGACAAGGTTCCGAAACTGGGGGAAGATTTGATGCATCAAGGTAGATAATGTATCTACGTATATACCTAGAAAAAGGTAGACACAATAATAGGAAGGAAGAGATTTTTTTCTCTTTCATCCCAGTTAAGGTCAATCTTTAGTTCAGTTTGAAGAGGTGAATATTTCCAAACTACCTACTCTAGATCTAGTGTATGCATGACTTTAGATATCTTGAGAGGAGTGAGCATGGGCTGATCCAACACATAAATGCCACATAATTCAATTTTAATTTCTTTTTTTTTTTATAGTGGCATCATAAGGCGACTCAATTTCCCTGATAAGCTCTTGTCAGGTCCACAGCGAAAAAGAATAAAGTTTCACTTTCTTATTCTTTCTTTTCCCCTTCACTTCAACAAGTAGGCCTAATCTAGTGGTGCTGATAGAATACAATTACACTCATAGTCTAATCTACATACATGGACTTTCCTAATTAAGACTGTTGGTATTGTTGGATAGCTTTCAAGGACTTCGAAGCTATGTTACATGTATTTGTACAACTTTTTGCTATGAAGTTATAAAGTTCTATGATATACTGCAAACTGTACAATTTTTATACATTTATTACTGGTTGAAATGACATGCTCCCTTTGCAGACATTAAGTTGACACTAGAGTAATTTTGTATCAAAATTTGGGAACGAGACGAACTAAAACTGAGGTTAAAAATCACTAGTTTTATTTCAATTTTTACATATAAATACACACGTAGTGTGAAATATTAAGCCCTTATCACTCACACTACAGTATTCTCCCCAATAATTTTATTATCAAATTGTTCCAGCCATTGCCAACTTTAAACTGTTATAATTATACGAAACATTAACATGGTGGATGTATATTTAAGGCTTGCATCATATTCTTTTAAAACAATAACACATTTAGGACTACTGATCTTATACAATTTCTGTCAAGTGGCAATGATACTGCTAGCATGACAATATTGCTGTGTCATAAGTCACAAAGTGCATAAATAACAGCAATAAGAGCATAATGAAAAAATATGTACAAGCAAGGAAAGGAAATTCACATAAACCTGAATGCAAAAGCACTCTCCTTAAAAAATAAAAAAACATAAAGTTAATGGCAATATATGAACAAAGGGAAAAAGTTGGAACACCTGAAAGTCAGCAACATGTATTATTTCTCAAAATATTTTATTCAATTGTTCAACTACATAAATTTACATGGGTAACATTAATGTATAAAGATCTAAGTATAAATTGTCTAAATATATGATGCTTAGATTGAACAAAAAACAAGCCACAAAGACTACTGAACCCTTCTCTGATTAAACTACAGATTTTTTTTACACCTGAGGAGATAGCCTTTATAACACCACATTTAAGTCTTGGCATGCATAACCCCCCCCCCCAAAAAAAAAAAAAAAAATAAAAAAAAAACAATGAGAAATTGAAAGAAAAAAAAAAACAACTAGAAATCCAATTTTGCAAAAAGGCCCTATTGAAATTTTGGTATTCCTCAAAAACTTAGACAAATTAGGGATTGTTTGTACCAATTAGATTGAAACTGCACTGACCATAGGTTATCTCTGAAACCCTGCATTGATCATAAGTATATTGTAACAATAAAATATCTGAAAATGTCCATGTCAAAGATTTAAGAATTACATACAAGTATATGTGAAGTAATTAGTATTGCAATGAATCCATCTATACTAAGACATTTTGAACATAATTTAAGCATTCGAGTTCTTATGGAAAAGCAAGACAAGTGTCATACTGATACTCTTCAAGTATAGTCCTCTTTCAGATGTAACTTGACACTGATTTAAGTAACAATAAGTAACATTAAAAGCCTTTATCACTTCACATGAGCTCTGCCTAGAAATAGAAAGGGAATGCTTCGAAGAACTTTCAATTGAAATTTGATAACATTAAGAAGCATTGCCTGTGTGTATCTCTCTCTGTTTCTGATTCTTCTTATGTTACAAAGCTACATACATGTACAGGTATGTACTTCAAAAATATTTGAAAAAGTTTGCTACTGCATACCATTTGATCATAAATTTGAGGTTCTATTTCAAGATGACAAAAATTCCAACAACAGATATGGGCCCAGAAAGTCTAAAAGTCTTTTCATTGAAAGCATTTCACATTTATACCAAATGAATGGCTTTCAAAAGTTGTTTCATGTGACTTTTAGGGGTTTATTCTGAAATTTTATTGCAGAAATCAGACACAGAAGATAAATAATACAATATCTTTCCCATAGTTTAAGAATTAACATATTACTGCCTCATACTATAGAATTAGACTCCATTATAAATCAGAATAAGTAAGTTGTTAAAAAAAATGTAACAGTATCGCAAAGCCCTTATTTTTCATGAAGGTAGAAAATCTTGTTTATAAAATTTAATGGTTCATGTACCAAGCGGTTGGATAAAGATCCACAGTAACTTACACTAGTTTAGTTACAGGTACAAAACCTTTGCTATGGGCCCATAGGAATATGATTGACATTGGATTTTTACAAATCCTACATGTAGTGGGGGACCAAGTGAATTAGGAACTTGAGATTAGCACAAGAAAATTTACATCACAAAGTTAACTTACTTTAATAGGGCCTTACAGCTTATATCTCATAATTCTTATGTACTCACAATGAAATGAGAAAGGTATCAACATGAAAATAAACCAACTTCTGTACAAGATATTATGACAAAGTTTGAATAAGGTTGGACTTTAAAAAAAAAAAAACAAAACTTGATGAGAACTCTGTATTACAAAAAAAAAAAGGAAGAGAAAGTCTAAGGAAAAAACATCACAACTTCTCTGTCTGAGAGGCACAACACTAATGCCAAAAGAAATTATCAGAAGCAAATCTGAAACCCCTGAATACTGGTACATCTACTACAAAAGTACATGTAATGAAGTAATTACTATGATTGCTTTTGATGGTGACAACTTTTTGCCTGCATAAACTAAAGAAAAAAAAAAATTAGATACGCACTTCCTTTCCGCGCCGTCTAGCAAATAAGCGCAGGTTATTAATTAGGTCCAGGGATGGAGAACACTGTGACCCCACGTCCATACGCAGACCTTTAAAACTTTTTCCAAAATTATACCATGGGCTTGAATTGAAATGATAAAAAACAAGAACAATTGAGGAGTAGTCTATGTCTTAAAAATTAGGAATATAACTACAGATACATATTTGGTGGCCTATCATACAAAAGCTCATTTCAAGACAAACATGGAGGTAGTATATGTAGTAGTAGCAGCATTAGTAGTAGAAGTAGTAGTAAGAGAAGTTATAATAGTATAAAATAATAATAGTAGTAGTAGTAGTAGTAGTAGTAGTAGTAGTAGTAGTAGTAGTAGTAGTAGTAGTAGTAGTAGTAGTAGTAGTAGTAGTAGTAGTAGTAGTAGTAGCAGTAGTAAGAATAGTAATAAAAGTATAATGTAGTAGTAGTAGTAGTAGTAGTAGTAGTAGTAGTAGTAGTAGTAGTAGTAGTAGTAGTAGTAGTAGTAGTAGTAGTAGTAGTAGTAGTAGTAGTAGTAGTAGTAGTAGTAGTAGTAGTAGTAGTAGTAGTAGTAGTAGTAGTAGTAGTAGTTGTAGTGGTAGCAGTAGTAGTACTAGTAAAAGTAGTAGTAGTAGTAGTAGTAGTAGTAGTAGTAGTAGTAGTAGTAGTAGTAGTAGTAGTAGTAGTAGTAGTAGTAGGAGGAGGAGGAGGAGGAGGAGGAGGAGGAAGAGGAACAGCAGCAGCAGATGCAGTAACAGCAGCAGTAGTAGTAGTAGAAGTAGTATCTAAAGTAGAAATGGTAATAATAGTAGTAATTTTATAGGTATATCAAAGATGATTTTAAAGAAAAAAAATATTGAATTGAATTTGATTTTATTTTTTCCCCAGATGTTATATGTTTTAATGTATTCATTTAATGAAATGCAATTGTTTCATATTAAAGTACTTTGAGCTCTCGAAATTGTAACAAAATATTAAAGAAGAAGAAGAAGAAGAAGAAGAAGAAGAAGAAGAAGAAGAAGAAGAAGAAGAAGAAGAAGAAGAAGAAGAAGAAGAAGAAGAAGAAGAAGAAGAAGAAGAAGAAGATGAACAATTTATGATGAAAATTGTTATAATGATGATGATGATGATGATGATGATGATGATGATGATGATGATGATGATGATGATGATGATGATGATGATGATGATGATAATGTTTTAGTATTTAGGATTCTTTTGGAACCATTTCAATCCATTGCCTTGTATGGCTAACTGCTTATGTGGTTCAACAGGATTAGCTATGAGGATAACTTTTGCACCATTTGATGGACCCATTTTTTTGTTAAGTTCCGGACTTCTATTTCGAGTACGGTGGAACATTTCACGTGGATCTTCTTCTATTAATTTTTTAGCCCAATTAAGAAAAAGAGCTGAATCTTACAAATTTACGAACACAGATCTAGATTTAGTACAAGATTATAAACACATAATATAGGAATGAACCTGATTTGGAATGCAGTTATAGAGTTAGGTTTTAAATGCAAACACAGACAGGGTTAGATTTACACTCTGGACATAGACTTGTAATAATTTAGATTGAATTTCGAACTAGACATGGTTTTGACGCATCCTTTATGTAATATTTTGCAAAATATCGACCTATTCTTTATCTGTAAAACTGTTCTAAGAACGAAAATTTCAAGGTTAGAAAAGTTTTCTTTCCTAGCCATTATTTGTTACTTCGATTTTACCGTCTGCAAATAACATCATCAAAAGATTTTCATAGGAACATCGTGGTGTTACCAACATTAAGTTCGTTGTTTACATTTTCTTCGTCTCAGCTGGGCTTTTGTGAAAAACTCTTTCTTACCCCGCGACGATCCTAACTGAAAGTGAGACGGCCCAAGCCAAAACAGAGCTGGGCACTGCTCAAACTTTGGGATGTTTTCATGCGCACCGGCATATATGAACTCGGTACTTTTTACACGCCTATTGCAAAACCCACAAAAGAGACAACTTTATAAATAAATTTTTTTACTCAGTAATTTTAATAAATCTACATATGTCTAGTGTTAAAAATGGCATTGTATTCTTGAACTACGTGTTACAACTAATATATGTTATGTAGTCAACGAAAGAAAAGAAACGTCATGGCTTTCAATTAAAAATTCCATTGATACATTACGACAAATTTGTAAATTTCAAAATAAAATTTCATAACTGAAATATCTTCTGCTACTAATTTCAAGTAATACTAGTTTTGCTCTTCAATCCTTTGATAACAGATAAAAAGTTTATCTTGTCTAACTCTTCATACTTGATCTTTGTTTTTGCAACACACGCAACACTATGTTTTCATATGTTTAGTTATAGCCATCATGGGATTGATAATATAAGGTGCCTCCACTGTCTTTTTATACAGATATAAAACTGTGTCCCTCTGGATGGCGTACAATCCGAACATCTCGATCATGCATAAAGCTTAACTCGCAGTTAACGCCATGGGAACAGGCAAGGCTAGTATGCCAAAGTCATGATGGGGATTTGTTAATCAATTACGTCAAGAAGGAAAACTTGATTTATGGTAATGTTCTCTTATACACGTATATACCAGAATGTGAGAAACAGAAGTTTCAATTGTTTCTTTGATAGATTATTATTCTTAAATGTAAAATGATTTAAAGTTATTTTAGTTATCTCATAGTGTTTCCAATTGAGTTTTGATGATAACGGCAAGTAGGATTTTTTGAGCCAACCATTATTTCTAAAACCTTTTTTGTTGTTTAAATCTGTTATACAAAGAAACATTATACTAAAGTAAATAAGTCCTAGGTACAAACATTATATTGAATGATAGGTGTGAGTTTTAATTAGAGATATGAGTTTCGACAGACCACAATATGAATAAATTGAAAAATTATTCATATGAATGCAAACATCCTAAATAAGTCTTTTTCCCCGACACGCACAAAATATAAATTTTACACAGATTAATGAAAACGGATGGAAAATTTTATGTAAATCAATTTAGAGGATCAGACAAAAAAATAGGGGATAATTATTGTCCCACCTAAATTGTACCTTAGGATAGATCCTAAATCAGGCTATAGACAGAGATTCAATATGCTTCATGATTTTCATGTTTATGGAAGTGGTTTGCTTTGAACGGGTCAGACTGATTGAGAGTTGATTTTCTGTTACAGGAGATGGTCACCGTAAAAGTTTCTAGATTGAGCTTAATGATCGAAAAGAAGACGGCATCTTTCGCTGGCTAGATGAGACGCAAAACGTTAGGCCTGGTGCTCAGAGCTTGTTCGGGGCTTGTTGGTGCTAAATCTGATGTCTGATAAACAATAGTTTGCTGGGGACGGTGAAAGATAATCTGAGTATACCATAATGAAGATTTTTAAAGCAAAGAACTTTTCTATGGATCTACGAAAATAGTTGCCATCCCCTAATGCTCGGATGAAAGCAGCAGTGTTTTCAACATGCTATCAAGTTTTGCAATCCATTTGCTGTACTTAGGGTTAGATAGTATCTATTTATTGGTCATGAAATTCAATAAGTTCATATGTTTTTTGAAAATAGAAAGTACTGTTTTATTTTCCAGATCAGCAATATTCCTTGGGCAACTTATCAACCCGATAATTACTCAGGAAAACAACAGTCTGTCGCTATGAACTATTTACTCGACGTGAGAGGATACATATGAGAGATGAAGATTGCAATGCTGCTTTAGCTTTCATTTGTGAAAAATTCCCAGGCAAATATTAAAACATAAATGGATATATTGTTTAAAAGAATTCTCTCTTTAAAAGACGATTAGTATTTGCTGTTCATTTTAAGTATATATCAAGGGGGAAAAAAGTGCGACTTCAGTATTAATCAAACCTAGTATGCTAGGAGGTTGAAAGTTTGGTCTAAAGTATAGTTTTCTTTTGTATATCATTTGCTTTATTATTTTACACTTTGATTAAACATAACAAATAGTATTAGACGGCATAACGTGTAAAAGAATATTCAAAGACAAGAGCAGATGATTGTAGAGAATGAGCCTAGATCACTGCTAAATAATAGATTGACCTGGCCACGACCTAACCTACAGCCGTATCTGATTCGACCCAGAGCTGCATTAGAAGCTGGGACTTAAACATATAAACGAGCTTTGGTCTAGACAAGATTACATCTCGCATCAACAAGTGCTCCGGAGGTTTTGGACAAGTCACACTGGGACTCTCCAGCATTCAGGTCTACCTACTCGACATTCTCGTTAGCAGCAACAATCTCCAGGAGTAAACGGAAGAAAATTATGGGAAAAGAAAAATAGTTTTCAGTCGGTTGCGATGATGACTATTAAGGAGAAAATTTTTTAGCCCTATACATCTAACCACATGGTTAATTCAAAAATTATGTGAAAATGATCGGTGAGTTTTTTTTTCTTTTGTTTTGTTGTTGTTGTTGTTGTTGTTGTTGTTGTTGTTGTTGTTGTTGTTGTTGTTGTTGTTGTTGTTTTCTTTTGTTTTTCTTTTTTTGTTGTTGTATTTTTTTCAAAGAATTCTGTCGGTCTTTATGACAGCTACCAAGGTGAAAGGTGTGAGAATGATAAGTAAAGCAAATATTGTTTACACCAACACAACATGTTGGAACAGCGCCTGTTTTTGCGGACACATTTTGTACGAAGTTAAATATATCAATGAGTTTGAATTTTTTTTAAAGTAAACTGTTATGCTTACTGTCTGATTTAGTTAGAAAAAGATTCAAATCTTTAAGATTCGAAAAAAACATATAGCTTTTAATTGTTTGCAAATTCAAAACCTGAAGAAAAAAAGTTTTGAAATGTAATATTCTGTAGTAGTAGTAGTAGTAGTAGTAGTAGTAGTAGTAGTAGTAGTAGTAGTAGTAGTAGTAGTAGTAGTAGTAGTAGTAGTAGTAGTAGTAGTAGTAGTAGTAGTAGTAGTAGTAGTAGTAGTAGTAGTAGTAGTGGTAGTAGTAGTAGTAGTGGTAGTAGTAGTAGTAGTAGTAGTAGTAGTAGTAGTAGTAGTAGTAGTAGTAGTAGTAGTAGTAGTAGTAGTAGTAGTAGTAGTAGTAGTAGTAGTAGTAGTAGTAGTAGTAGTAGTAGTAGTAGTAGTAGTGGTAGTAGTAGTAGTAGTAGTAGTAGTAGTAGTAGTAGTAGTAGTAGTAGTAGTAGTAGTAGTAGTAGTAGTAGTAGTAGTAGTAGTAGTAGTAGTAGTAGTAGTAGTAGTAGCAGTAACACTAGGAGTGGTTGTATTATTATTATTATTATTATTATTATTATTATTATTATTATTATTATTATTATTATTATTATTATTATTATTATTATTATTACTATTACTATCATCATCATTATCATAACCACTGTTATATGAAGCAACCAGTCAATCAATTAACAAATCAATTTCAAGTATCTGCATCGTCGTTGTTGTTTTTTTTGCGCTCTACTAACTCTGTAACGATACCTATATCGCCATTACTGAGATTTTAGGAGACTGTCGTGATATCTAGCCATACCAGAACTGTGGTTTGTCAGTACCTTACGGCGCCCTGCTGGTAGCTTCATGAAGAAACTAAGATGTAAGCGACATACGAAGCAAATTACCCGCAAACGTAAATTAACCTCAGTACATACGACCTGACCTGTTCGTGATCTTCCCTGTGAATATTTTTGTTCAACTTCCTCTTCCAAGTTGCGACATGTTACAAAGGCAACCTGGGATGTTAGCAAATTGAAAAATATTTTTTTCGCTGGTTTGCGACCTGTTACAAAGGCAACCTGGGATGTTAGCAAATTGAAAAATATTTTCTCGCTGGTTTGCGACCTGTTACAAAGGCAACCTGGGATGTTAGCAAATTGAAAAATATTTTTTCGCTGTTTTGCGGCCTCCCAGAATTAAATAAAATTCTGCATCGTGATAAACAACGTGGACATATTTTTTCTCAGCGGCACCCATTAAGAGCTTTGATCCTCAAAATGTGTTCTCTTCCTCTAGATCACTGGGTTCAATCGAACCCTTGGAGTTCGGCAGAGCCAGTAAAAAACACACACATATATTATGTGTGTGTGTATGTCTTTAATTTAAAAAAAAATCATATTTAATTTTTCACCAAAGAGGAGTTCGGTGAATCCGCATATGCAACTGGTGGAGTTTGGTACCTGCTACAAGGTTAAGAACCACCGCTTTAGACCGCAGCATCGCCGCTGGCAGAGTATCAGATAAGATCTAAACGACATTCCAACCAATTACAACTCCCCAGGGAGAACTTGGCATCTAAATTAACATGCTGGTGAAAAGATTTTTTTGCTGCCCAAAAATTGCGTACAGATTGGGCAATATTTCTGCAGGCATTGATAGGTGCAAAAAAATCATGATGATCTAATACACGAACATACAACACTTACAGATATTTATATTTAATATATTTTAATTACAAATATGCTACCCTGCAAGGAAAAATGGTAGAGCTTGCAAAATGTTAACTAGCGTGCATTCAACACGCTGTTTTCATTATCACAGCTGGAGCTAAGTATTGCAAATTGCATAGTTAATTCTTTTTCCTCTCTGTACGTTCTAGACCAATGGCAGAGAAACCGTTTCACAACCATGAATAAGGGAAAAAGGGCGGGAATGACAAAAATTGTGATAACGTTAGATGGAGTCTAATTGTCAAAACAAAATTTTTCTTTCGAAGAAGCGTAGAAAAGAAATATCGGTTTGAAATGCCGTGCAAATCTCATTTGGTTTAAAAATTATTTATATTCATCAAAACTGACGTAAATATCTTTTTTTGTCTCATACGATTTATCTGACATGTACGACAATGTATGGAGAACTTTGTTTTGTCTTGTGTTGGTGTTGAAAAGATTATTTTTCCCAGTATAAGATCCTGCCAGATAAACGTTGGAAAAACAATTTGATTTATGTCGATGAAATGTGCTCCCTTTCACATTCGTGATACTCAGATTGCTGGTTCGAGCCAACCATAGCAACTCATCGCCATTATTTTTCAAAGTACTCGGCTCCGTCCATCTGGTGACAATGCACTTGATGAGAACCATCTGGTACTCACATACTTGGTTCCTTCCATCGGGTAACCAAATTCTCGGTTCCTTTCATAAAGCAACGATATACTTGGCTTCTTCCGTTTGGTTACGACGTACTCGGATCTATCAGTTTGGTTACCGCCTGCTCGGCTAAATCCACCTAGTAAAAAGCTCTCGCCTCCATCCATATTTGAAGCCAAATCAGTTTTATATGTAGAGTTAAAGAATGCCCAATAATATAAGAACTGACAAACAGCAACATCTGCAAGCATAATTATCTTCTGATTTTTTTTTGCTGTTAGAGATACTAGCTCCACCCAATAAAGATAATTAATTAAGAAAAAGAGGGGAAAGGCTGCCTTGATGAATTGTGCTGATTTTCTCTAACAGGTGGAAAGATTTTCATTGGTTCATGCACATTGTTGCAGTATTGATTTTGTTTCTAAAGATAAATGATTTGCCTCTAATTGACAAGATTAGGGATACGGTGATCAAACTTTGGTCATCACAACCTGCGTTGAACGAAAAACCTCGGACTTAACGAATTATTCTTATCTTTCTGTAGTTTTCGCCATTATTTTTCCGGCAAAACGTTGCAACTGAGCTTGCTTCATTCGAATGACAAACACTTTCCTGCTCAATCAATGTTTACAGTCCTCTAAATCGGATTCCCTGTCCTCCTCATCCTCCTCCTCTTTTCTCATTCTGTCACACACATACTTACACAGCCTTTTCTTTCTTTGATTCGCTCGCTTTCTACTCCTTTGTGGATGTTTTTTTATGTGATATCTATTTGTGTATTTCTCTGAACTTATTTCCAACTCTCCCTTTTAAATCTTTATTATTTCAATCTCAATACCTATCTCTCCATCTCTCACATACACACACAACTTCTTACTTTAACTCCTCTTTCCTCTGAATGCCTGGTTTTCTCTCGCTATCTGTCTGCCTCTCTGTTTCTCTGTCTCCCTCTGTCTCTGTCTCTGTCTGTCTCTGTCTGTCTCTCTCTCTCTCTCTCTCTCTCTCTCTCTCTCTCTCTCTCTCTCTCTCTCTCTCTCTCTCTCTCTCTCTCTCTTTCTGCCTGCATGTTTTATTAATTAACCTTCACCTAAGTTATTCCCCTAAAAAAATATTTCAAGTATTCAGGTTTTCCATTTGTCGATCCTCTCTATTATTCCACATAAATTTTCTCTCTCTTTCTCTCTCTCTCTCTTCCGGATCTCTAACTCGTCTAGGCTCCTTTCCTTCATCTGCCACTAGGATAGAAACACTTTTTCCTTTTACATTCATAATCTTTCAATTTCTTTCCATTCACCCTTCCATTTTTTTCCTTTGCACTCTTCTCTGTCCCCCGCGGATGCGTCGGGCGCACTGATTAGCCCCCGCCCATTCCACTTTGCGGGCTCCAGGGCGCCCCCGAGGCGCTCTGCAAAGGGGCCCCAGAGTGGCTGCTATTTTTTGTCACTGGACCGCTGTTTGTAGCGGTTCCCACGCCATGGTCGTGCCCGAGTGTGGTCATTTGAAATGAAAGTTTACAAAGGAAACAGTGTAATTGTCTGAGTTGTTTTTTATTTAATTTTTAGGCTATTTTTTTAATCTAATTTTTAGGCTATTTTTTCCCTTTAATTCTACATACGTGTTTTGAAAATAAAATTTATTTTATGTACGTGTTTTGAAAATAAAAATTTGAAATAAATAAAAAAATAGTTTGCTTTTTTTTTTTTGACGTTTATTTTAGTTGAGTTTGAATGAAAGTTTGGAAAATAATTTATTGTCTTCCTTTAATACTTTTGGCTGTTTTATTTTTTCTATCAAATGATAAGTACATACATACGTATGAACTTTATTAGTATTTGCACGGAAAAAAAAAAGTATGGAGCTATAACTACTAGTAATTCCTAAATAATTACAATGTACGTTTAATTGTTTCTCTCCCTTCACATGTTTCCCCAACCTCGCTTTACTTGCTGTTTTACATCTAGTAACTCTAGTTTACTACTAGTACTAGTCTGAGACCAGTAGTAACAATAAATAAAACGTGTGGGTCAGTGCAAGCTCTGCGTAACAGAATGGAGTTGTACAGATTAAGAAAAAAAAAAAAAAGAAGCCTTCCAAGTTCCAAAAAGTTCAAAAGGCCCGCGCGTCGGTAAATTTCTAGTTCCACTACAGCCAGTCTAATGCTAGCACCTAGGATGTAGGCCTAGGCTTGTATAGCCTGAGTGTGCATGTGTGCTATACAGTGCCTAAGGTTTCAGCGGTTCTAATTCCGCACATAGCATGGATAATACTAACAGAAAAAAAAAAGAAGCCTTCCAAGTTTCAAGTCAAGTTGCTGGCGCCAGATCTAGGCACTTTTTTGTTGTTGTTGTTGTTGTTAATGAGTACCATTACGATTATTAATAGTAATACTAAAAGTAGCAGTGCCAGCTTAAAAAGTTCTATGAATCACTACTAGTACTACTGGCACCACCACCACCACCACTACTACTGCTACTACAACAAGTACTACTACAACTACTACCACCATCACCACAACTACTGATACTACTACTACTACTACTACTACTACTACTACCACGACTACTGTTGCTGCTGCTGCTGCTACTACAAACACCACCACCACCACGATCACCACCACTACTGATACTACTACTACTACTACTACTACTACTACTACTACTACTACTACTACTACTACTACTACTACTACTACTACTACTACTACTACTACTACTACCACCACCACTACTACTTGTTTGTGGGATGAAAAAAAAATTGGTCATATAATATTAAGTTTTTATTTTGGGGAATGAAGTTAAATATCCTAAACTGTTTAAGTAAATTTATTTCATCACAGTTAAAAAATCTGATTAATTCATTTATCCATTGGAAAAATAGTTTTTTTTTTCTCAAAACAGTGCTTATAAGGCAGTTGGTAATTTTGAATTGCTGCTGTCAGTTTAATTAAATTTTTAATTCCTTATGATCAATCTCTAAACAGTGGCTTCCGTCAAGCCCAGGACTGAAGAAGAGTGGACAAGCTTTTTAATTTGATCACTTTCATGTCTTCAACAATGCACTCAGCTCAAGTTCCAGTGGAATACTGGTACTGGTAGAAATAACCTACATGTGTAGAAATATTTTATATAATATTTATTTGGTATTTAATTCTTTTTATAAATGTCCTTGGGTAAACATTCAGTTGGGAATGTATTTAGGTTATTATTACATGTGTTGTTGCATTGAAGTGAAGTACATGTAATTGTATGATTTTATGGATTGTGAATGTTCAAAACAGATATTGAACTAATTTAAAGTAATTTTAAGTTACTGAGCTAGTGGTTGTAAGTATTCGGTAAATTGTAAAAGAGTAGTTAAATTGTACCTAGTACCTTTATGTTAAAAAGAAAAAAAAATTTTTTATTGTATTTTCTGCAAGAACAAAGTGTAGAGAGTGGCTTCCGTCAAGCCGAGGAATGAGGAAGAGGCTGCTGACTACTGTTTCATAACTTCATCATTGCAACCCGATCAATGTCCAATGGTATTATTGTAAAGGCCACCAAAAAAAAAATTAAGTATTTTAGTATTGGAGTTTACTTTGTGAAATTGAAATGTGTAATGTAAAGCATCCGAAACATTTAGAAGGCGAATGAGTGGACCAACATGAAATACATCAGATTAAATAAAAAACAAATGATTGAAAGAAGAACCAGCGATGTAAATTAGAACAATTTATTATGAAACAATAGGATGCTATGTTATGCAATCCTTTCAAAGAGGAAACTGAAGTTGAACAAGTGCAATAAAGTAATAAAGTTTGGGAGTAACCAAATGATATAATCATATATATAATGATTAATAATGATATATAACCTTGCTTTCACTACAGTAGAAGAAATATTTATTACTATTTGTAAATAGCTTATTTTGGAAAAGTAGGATGCTATCGGTGTAGCAGTATTTAACGTATGCAATCCTTTTTGAGGAAAGTAATAATTAAGAAAATTGGGTTTCACTGCATTTGGAAAAAAATGTAATACATGTACTTGAAAAATGAAAATAATTTTTGTTTACAAGGCATTATCTGCCTTGAACATTTTAAACGGTTTAGAAGTTAGATCAGTATATCGATGGTAACAGTCGCAAACCGTGTAAGTCCGAAATTAGGTTAAATGAAATTTTTTGCTTAAAATAACCGGCAGACAATTATACACCATCTCAAAAAATAACCAGACCGTACCATGAATCTAAATAAGGAATTTTGTCATTTGATCAAACCGTGTAACTCCTTTCACTTTCATTTTTGACACTCGCACGCTGTGCATGTCTGCCCCTGACAGCTCCGCCAAAGCTTTACATATTTTGTTGTGAAAACGCTGTATCAAAGGTAAGTTTCTGATATCTTAGACTGATAAATGGTGTTTTATCCTTATATACTTACTTATTTAGAATGCTGTACAATTTTAATTAGAAAATTCTATTTAATATCATTGACAATGTAGACTTTAAATCTGCGACCCTGACATACACGTGGTGCGCAGTGCTATGTGGTGCGGCAATGTCAACCGAGCCGTCAATTTGGTTCGTCAGTTGACTTACACGTTGTGCGCAAATCATAAAATGACTGACTGAAAGCGTTTTTTTGCGATTGATTTTTGATTTTTCGTTTTATCCTCTGCATGGGTTCATTTATCTAAAGTTAATAAGTTTAAAAAATGCATAACTTTTTATACATTTGTACCTTTACTTGCTTTGCTATACACAAGATAATTTTTTAAATAAACCCAATCCTTCTATTTCTTTGTTTCTTATCACCTAGACTGACAATAAATATCTGAATAAAGTGGAATCTTGACTACAATACAATCTTCAAGCTCTGTAAGCAAGCACTACATAGTCTTGTCTTTTACAGGTAATTCGTTCACTTGATTTTAATATTATAAAACAGATTTTTTTAAATTTACATTTTTGTTACTGCTTTCCTTTGTGAAGCACAAACGGCGTCCGTTTTGTCTCTAACAATCATTGATCAAAATTGAAATGCTTGACTAGAAAATAGCTGTTATTAATTTTTATTGTAATTAATATTTATAGTAATAATAATAATAATAATAATAATAATAATAATAATAATAATAATAATAATAATAATAATAATAATAATAATAATAATAATAATAATAATAATAATAATAATAATAATAATAATAATAATAATAATAATAATAATAATAATAATAATAATAATAATGACTGACTACGCAGTAAAAAAAGAGATATGATATTCAGTATTTTCTGTTTAAACATTGCCGATTTCTTTCTTTTTTCCAGAACAATGGAACCCTACAGCCGGGCGATGAAGATCTTGATGATGAGCAAATCCAAGGGCTTGTCAGGTGGACCTTCGTCAGCTTCAAAAAAAATGAAACAACCCAAGAAAGGAAAAACGCGACAAAGACTAAAGAAAATACAAATAATTCTGTCTTAAAACACCTTCTTTCTACCAAATATCATGCAACCAAACCAACTATTGAAAACACTGTTACAGAAAAGGCTAACAGCTCGCCGAGCCATTTTGTAAGCGTTATGGAAGGTTCTCTTGAAATAAGTATGAGAAAATCGCTGGAAGAAACTATGAGTGCATCTTTAAAAGAGGGTATGGGAGACAGTCAAAAAGAGATAGTGATAAATCATGCATCCGACACAACAAATGAAGATATTGTTACAAGAAGGAAAGAACATGCTGAACGTCGTTGCGATGTTCAGGATGTGAGAGAGTGTCATGAAGATAACATGGGTGGATCTTTAGGAGAGTATACGAGAGATTCTCAGGGAGAGTATATGAATGAGGGGTCTCCAGAAGATAGTCTGATGGAGTATCTAGGCGAGGGATTGGATCTAAAAGAGAACGCAAGAGGTTCTGATAGAGAGAGGTTAAGGGCGTCGCTTGAAGAGGGCACAAAAGACACTCCAATAGGGGGAATGAGTAATTCTCTAGAAGAGTGTATCGGAAAGTCTCTTGGAGACGTGATGAGTGAATTGGTGAACGGATTGACTGAATGTGTGGAAGAGAGAACTAAAGAGTTTGTTGCTGATGGCGTGAACCAGTTAGGGGAGTTTACAGGAACTATTGCGGATGAGCTGAATTTATACTCTCCACTTTGTTTGAGTGAGCATAATTGCAGCTTACCGCTCAGTGATATATCATTCTCAACAGAAGACATATTCCCAAACGTGTCACTCGATATTAGCGGTCACCCATCTTTTAACGTTCATGGGACAGCATCTTCAGCCAATGATGAACAAAGTCAGCTGGAGTATACAGAGCTTTTGCCATCGAAAAACTATTCCCTGAAACGGGCAGGTACGGAAGATACACCAGAAGTGACCGATCTTGCTTCTGAAATAAACACGCCAACGGGTCGAGAAAATGTGTCCATGTCTTTAGAAGCAGGAAAGAGGATGAACATGACTCAAACACTAGAAAAGGAGTTAGATGATCGGATGGAGGGCACCAGTGAACAGGTTCAAACTGGGAACATATTGGAAGTGCCAGGAGGTAAAAACAGAACAGTAACAGATAGTCATACACTATGTGTAAGCAGAACTTGTGAAAGTGGCGATGCTAGCTCTATAAATGTAACAAACAAGAACGTGACTCCAGTTGTCAATACAGTAAACCCAAGAGCACATGCAGGTGGAAACGCAACAGCGCCCGAAAATCAGACTCAACCTACTATCACAATAGATCCAGAAATACGTTCAGAAGAAGACACAAGAGCAGCCAACAATCAGAATCAATGTGTGAACGGTTCAGATATAAGAGAAGACGAAAACGTGACAGTCAACAGGGAACAAAACAAGACAATACGTCGAACAGAAGCAATGATAGAAGATGGTTCAAACATCCCTGAAGAAGATGTCACAAGTTGCAGAAGCCAACCTGAAACTATTCAACCATCAGTGGAATCTGCTAACAGTAACATAGGGCTAGATACCAAGAATCTTGGCAAAGGAAAGATGAAGCGGAAAAGAGAGCTAGGAGAATCATATGTGGGAAGGCAATTGGATAAACGAACCAAAACATACATCCCAACAGAGAGAATGCAGAAGGTTCTCGGGAATAGGTGTGACTGCAAAGCAAGCCACCATCGGTGTAGACAGATAGCGGATGTGCGGAGGGAAGAGATACACAAGGAGACATGGTCTCTCTCGTGGGAACAGAAGAGGGTCTTTGTAAAAACGGCAGTGGAGTCGTTGGCAGTCAAACAAAGGAAGACGAGCCAAGAATCACGACGCAAGGCGTCTCTCGTGTACTACCTCAAAGACCAAGGCGGATTGAATGTAAGAGTGTGCAAGAATATGTTCCTTGCAACAACAGGACTCACGCAATGGTTTGTTTTATCATCATTTGATGAGGAAAATGAAAGTTTAAGTGAGATGCGGAATGACCAAAGTGTTGACCACCCACCAGTGAACCTTAAACTTAAAGCTTTGAGAGAGTTTTTGGACAGCCTGCCAAAGATGCCGTCACACTACTGCAGGAAAGATACAAAAAAATTATACGTCGAGCCGTTTTTCAAAAGCTATGCCAACCTTTATGAAGAATATACCAAACAGAACATTCAAAGCATGTCAAGGTCCTCTTTCATGAAGGTAATTGCCTCAATGGGTATATCAATATTTCACCCAAGGAAAGATAGGTGTGACATCTGTTGCTCGTTTGACACCGGCAATATCGGCCAGGACGAGTACGTGATCCACAGACAGAAAAAGGATCTTGCTCAAAAAGAAAAAGAAAAAGACAAGCTTGAGGCTGATGGTGCCGAGTCTACAACAAAAGTCATTACTGTGGACGTACAGCGAGTATTGCTTGCTCCTTGCCTCCTCGCATCGGCCTTGAATTACAAGACTAAGCTACAGGTCCACAACTACAGTGCATTTGACCTTAGCAACAAAGACACTATGTGTTATCTGTGGAATGAGGCAGAAGGGTCTATGTCAGCAATTGAGTTTGCATCCTGCTTAATAGACTACTTGACAGAAAACATGCTGCAGTTTAACCGATGTATCATCTTTTCGGATGGCTGCACGTATCAAAATTGAAACCATGTTTTGGCCAGTGCCTTGAGGCACTTTTGCAAAAACCAGGACAAGACAGTGGAACAAAAATTCCTAGAGCGCGGTCATACGCAAATGGAGGTAGACTCAGTCCATGCCACAATAGAAAAGAAACTTAAAGGCGTTGAAATCCACCTCCCCTCTGACTACGTCAAAGTCATCAAGAGTGCCAGGAAACAGCCTGAGCCCTACCAGGTGAAGTATTTAGATCATACATTCTTTTCAAACTACAAGGACTACTCTCAGCACTGACGAAGCAATACAAATTTGATTCACCACTTGTCTTTATGTTTGTAAAATATCTACGCCAAAACATTTTTTTCGGTTGCATTCACCATTCACCTTTATATTATTTTAACTATCACTCACTGATTGCCTCACCCCTCCCACACACACACACACACGCACACACAGACATGATTGGTGATGAGTTCAGCATTGATTATAATGTGAATTTTATACGATTCAGAAAGAAAATATATAATTATCCAGTTTTAAGATGTTTCCTTATTTTTAACTTTTAACTAAGTTAAAGCAACACTGTATGCCACCGTTAATTTGGTTAACACCAGGGTTACTGTGAATTAGTGTTTGAATGGTGTCAAGTATAATCTAAAATCAGCTTAATGCTTTGCTCTGTTCGTTAATTTTCCCAAATACGTACCATTACGATGTGGGTAATGCTCTATCATGTCTGTGCTGTATTTTTTTTATTAAATAAAGAAAATGCGTTCCAGTAAGCTAATAATTTTTAAGCAAGGAAGCCTGCATGGTGTGCTTGAGGTTTTTTTCATGTATATTGTATTGTATTAGTTTCACAATGATTAACTTTACACGACAAAGCCTTAGTCGTTTTAAATCTATGCCTTTTTAGATTAACGAAGTAGGATTTGGAACCTTTTTAGTTAAATTGTCTGTCATTTAACTTTTTGTTATTCATAGGCATTCTACCATTAAAGACAACATTATTTTAAATTTTGTTTTGTTTGTCTCTCAATGTGCGAAAAGAATACTCTAGTACTGGTCAATTGTAATTGTGTTCGTCAACTATGGACGAAAGGCTACTTATTTGATGGGACATTGGTGCTGGTGAGTGATTGTTGTTGCATCGAAAGTTGAGATAGCACTGGCATAACTTTGTTGCTCATGTTTGAATTTAAAGTGCTTTTGCTAGATTTATTTAGTCTTTGAAACGAAAAATTATTAATAGCGAAAAAGATTAACACTAAGATCTTTGCTTTTTCAGCAATAAGCTTGGCAATAAAAAAGCGCATTCCGTGCGGAGTCACATCAAAACCTAGAATTAACACTCGGCAACCGTGTAACTATATTTTTTTTACAAACGCCGTGTATGTCAACTTGAATTGGACCCGAAAACAGACACGCAAACCGTGTAAGGGCAACCAGCGCGCAGAACGTGTATATCAGTGTCAATATTTTCATCGCAAGACGTGTATGTCCATTTACTTCAAAATCAAACTTTCTTTATTAAAAAAAAATAAACCTTACTTCATACAAACTAAAATTAATTGGAATAATGTTGAAAAATTTTGTTTAATATTAGGCAAATCGATTTTATTAAGTTTTTTGTCTCTCCTGTAAAATCGGCTTTCTTGGTCATACACGGTTTGCGATTGTTACCATCGATATGAAATATGTTTGACAACGTAAAAAATTGCCCCAAAACTGTTATTGCACTAAAAATGTAATTAATCAAAATCAAATTGTTCGGGGGACCAGGGCAGACCAAAATCGAAATAATATGTACTTTGATCATTATTTTTTTTTCCATTAAAAAAAAAAAAAAAAAAAAAAAAAAAAAAAGAAAAACAAAAAAAAACAAAAGGCGAAGGGGAGGTGAAGGTTTTCAGCCACGATCCTCCGCCATATAGGCACTCTCGGTATCGCCTACTCATCCAACACCACATTGACGAAGTACCCTAGTCGCCGGTACCTCTGAGGAGGTTGTGGTTCTCACACACCCGTCCGACAAAACTTCCCTCCCAGCATCTATTCTCCAATGTATAACGAGTGTATTATGGGAGGAGCCACACCAGACCCAAGGCATACATGACGACTGGCGCGCGCCGTAAACGTGTGGACCTTGACCGTTTTACGCCCCCCCCCCCCTTAGGGATTAGAGCCAGTTCTTGGTTCGTTACCTAGCCAAGCTTACAACCTAATAACCAATTGGAGGGCTTTATATAGTGACCTATTGAAGTCTAATTTAATGCAGTTTACTTAGTGTGCATATTGATGCATTGTACTAATAAATTTAATTAATTAACTTGGATAGAGCTGTTAAATTTGACAAAATTGGAAAGCCATTTTGTTCACCTCAATTGAAAAAATGGTTTTGTGACATTTACTCATGATTTCTTCATAACAAAAAATTGCCCCTCTTTAACGTTGCTGTCGCCATTGTCGACTTTACATCCGGTGAACTTGTTTACAACATGAACGAACTACTGAGTACAAGTCAGGCAGTGTCCCACCCTCGTCAGGATACCCAGCAAGTGAGAAAAGTTGTTTTATTCATCTTTTTCAACGAAATATCCATTTCTGTCATCTTGCAAAGTTTTCACGAGTAAACACAAATTTAAAGAAAGTGTTTGCTCCCTGTTTCAACTTAACGTTGTGACTTTTTAGATTCTTTTTTTCCAACCATTAAATCTTTTATGAAGCCTCAAAAAAGACAAGGCTTTTAGTCTCAAGAGAAACTGAAAATTTACATTCTTTTTTTATCACATGGCCGAGCCCATTTTACTCTCTTTCTCACTAATATATGTTTCTACATCGCCATTATGAAAAGAGGAGAGAGAAGAAAAAGGGGAAAAAAAAAACTAAAGCTAGTTCGAGAAAAGACATTTGTGTAAAGACGACCTTTAAAAACATAAGAATAGTAAATCTAGATATATGGGACAATCAGGATCACTTTACCTTCCCTCCCCCCCCCCTTTTTTTTTTTCCCTCTCCCTCCTACGTCCTACATCTGTCAACCTCCATGTCTACTCAACTGACAAAATCATTCCTCTACGCACTTTCTTCCTTATTCGTCTTTTACTTCATTCCCTCGATCTTTTTCAAATGCTTTTCCTCTTTTTATATCAGATGCTCTGTTCAGCATTTTCCTCTCTGCTATTCCTCTTTTTTCTCACCTTCTCTCGACAGCTTCTTTAAATCCCCCATTGTCCATCACCATCCCATTCCACTTTATGAATTCACCTCAACTTTATCTTGTATCTATAATTTATAAATACATATGTAATTATATAGAAATATATACATTTATATATATATATATATATATATATATATATATATATATATTTTATATATATATATATATATGATTCGATCGACATATCTGTCTTTAAAACGCTTAAGAGGTCTGTCTATCCATCTTTATTTATTATTTCATCATCCCTCTCCCGTCTTCCTCTCTCTCTCTCTCTCTCTCTCTCTCTCTCTCTCTCATATATATATATATATATAAAATATATATATATATATATATATATATATATATATATATATATAATATATTATATATATATATATATATATATATATATAAATATATATATATATATATATATATATATATATATATATAATATATATATATATATATATATATATATATATATATATATATATATATATATCCCTCTCTCTCTCTCTCTGTCTCTCTCCCTCTCTCTGTCTATCTATCTCTCTCTTTCTCTTTCTCTCCTCTCTCTTTCTCTCTCTCTGTCTTCCTCTCTCTCTTTTTTCTCTCTGTCTCTCTCTCTCTCTCTCTCTCTCTCTGTCTCTCTCTCTGTTTCTCTCTAAAAGCAAGACGCACTATGAGAATGAGTGCTCTCTTATTTTTAGCTCCAGGTCAAAAATTTTAGGCACAAGCAGACATCATGCAGAGAAATCCATAGGAGCCAATTTACAAACTCTACATTGATGGAATGATCCAGGTGAAAATAAGTGGTCAAGTTACTGGGAATCTCGTGTGGAATCAATTGCATGTATTAGTAAAATTCTCAGCCACACTCGTAGATTCATGACTGGTTTTTCAGAGTTGTTTAGTCCAAAGCTTCAAAATATTTTCAGAACTCCTGCAAATTATTGCTCACGAGAACGATTTCAGTTTTCGTGTTGAGTTTGCAGACCTTCCTAATTCACGTACATTATATTATTTAATCAACTTCCTTCTTCAATTTAACATTGATCAGTCTGTGGCATGATGCATCTTTGTTATGATTTTATCATGAAAACTCTGAGTTCTCTATCTCCCCTCTCTTTCTTCACCTCTTTTCTCTCACTTTCGATATATTTTTTTTATCTTTCCGTATCGGTCTATGAAGAATTAAAACTCACTATTACTATCTGTGTAAGACCATTTCTTTCTTTATCTGGTTCCAATTCTTCAACTCTCTCCCTATCTCTTCTCTCTCTCTCTCTATCTCTCTATATCTCTCTCTATCTCACTCTCTCTCTCTCGATTTGGCTATGTCTCTATATAACTCAATCTTTCTCTGTACCTGTGCGTCCTTATTTCTTCATCTTTTTTGGACTTTATTTCCCTTCCACGCTCTCTC
>JAWDGP010006258.1:37500-45000 GCA_033675545.1 Elysia crispata | reverse complement strand
CCTGAACTAGGGTAGAACTAGAAGTAAAATCTACATATAGTAAGATTTTAAAATGTTGGAAATACATCATGAACAAGGATAGAAGTAGAAAAGCAAGGTGATGATATCTGAAACTTAAAAAAGGCCAACATAGATTACAGCATCTTCTGGGACATTGTTAAAAAAAAACAAGCATATTCAACCACAACAAAAAGGTAGATGATAGATGTAATATTCTCAAAGCAAAACCAAGTGTGAATAAAATTAAAGAAACGTTTACGTCATGTCCCAATAGGAAATAACATATTGTACGGGAACACAAAAGAGATGAAACAAAGAACAAGATAGAGATGGTAACGAAATATCCCATAATCATACATGGTGAGAGTTGGGGACAAAGAACAAGATAGAGAGGGTAACGAAATATCCCATAATCATACATGGTGAGAGTTGGGGACAAAGAACAAGATAGAGAGGGTAACGAAATATCCCATAATCATACATGGTGAGAGTTGGGGACAAAGAACAAGATAGAGAGAGTAACGAAATATCCCATAATCATACATGGTGAGAGTTGGGGACAAAGAACAAGATAGAGAGGGTAACGAAATATCCCATAATCATACATGGTGAGAGTTGGGGACAAAGAACAACCTAGTTGTGGCGTTGTCCACTCGAAGCAAATGTGGAAATGTGTTATGTTTTACGCATATATAAATAAACATTTATAACAAAGCAACACATACCGAATGAATAAACATTATTTTCAAATCAATCATTAGAATAATACATAGAGCAGATTAATTTTATCCTTCGGGTAGACCTACGAAAGTGTGTGAAACCTATTTCCAAGATTTCAAAATACATCCTAATTAAAAAAAACCAAACAACTCAAGCTTAATAAAGAAAGGCTTATAAATGGCAATTGATATTTACAAATCATTATTGGGTTGATTTTTTTAATTATTTGTTGTTGTTGTTAGGGAGGGGGGTTTCTTTATCTGAATTTAGCAGACACACATGGGAACCATATGTTGACTCCAAAAATTATTATTTTAAAAACAAGTTTTTTTCAATGGAACTCCCGCCCATTCTCATCCTAAGGCCCAAGAAGGAGTTACGTCTCTCTGCTGTTCTTAGATCCTCTTCATTTTATGCGCACCCTGAGCTACGCTTGGTGTGGAACACAAAAGTAACAGATCCAAGCTGTCGCCCATTCTCATCCTAAGGCCCAAGAAGGAGTTACGTCTCTCTGCTGTTCTTAGATCCTCTTCATTTTACGCGCACCCTGAGCTACGCTTGGTGTGGAACACAAAAGTAACAGATCCAAGCTGTCGCCCATTCTCATCCTAAGGCCCAAGAAGGAGTTACGTCTCTCTGCTGTTCTTAGATCCTCTTCATTTTACGCGCACCCTGAGCTACGCTTAGTGTGGAACACAAAAGTAACAGATCCAAGCTGTCGCCCATTCTCATCCTAAGGCCCAAGAAGGAGTTACGTCTCTCTGCTGTTCTTAGATCCTCTTCATTTTACGCGCACCCTGAGCTACGCTTGGTGTGGAACACAAAAGTAACAGATCCAAGCTGTTACCCATTCTCATCCTAAGGCTCAAGAAGGAGTTACGTCTCTCTGCTGTTCTTAGATCCTCTTCATTTTACGCGCACCCTGAGCTACGCTTTGTGTGGAACACAAAAGTAACAGATCCAAGCTGTCGTCACATTATGTTCATAAAATTACATCTTTAGGTTCCCTCAAACTTCCCACATCATGTAAAATGGAGGAATGTCCACATTAAGGTCATCATTGTAAATCTATATCCGGATTCCCAACTTCAAGTGGGCCTCCTAAATTATTCTTTCTCAAACCATAAAAAAACGGTTAGTAGATGTAGATCCAGTAAAACAAGATTTTGATCTTTATTTTATTCAGATAGATACATACAAATGAAGATTCAGACAACTGCAAAACACAATACAAGTTGAATCTAAGACTATTGCTCATGATTCCAGATTAGATTTAGCCTTCCTCTTGCCATATCTACATACTAATAAAAGTCAAGATTTAATGTCGACTAAAATAAGTTAATCTGATGGCATTTCATATAGATAATAGAGTCAAAATAGATCTAGTATTTGTTTAGAAGTAGATCAAGATATTATATACACTGAGTATGATCTCTATAAATCTGAACTAGGTCTAGTTGAGATCTACATCTGTATATATGATATCTAGATCTAGATCCTATCAAATAATACACCTTAATCTATATATATATATATATATATATATATTTTTTTTTTTTTTTTTTTGGTTTGTATGTTTTTTGTTTTTTGTTGTTTTTTTTTTTTTTTGCAAAAAACTGGTTGTGAAAGGCTAGATGTGGTAAGGATTGGTAACTAATGGTTAAAATAGTACATATAATGCTGTTTATTTTATAGTGTTTATCTCTTTGTGTTTGTTTTTATTCATTGATTCCTTTTGTTACCCTTTATTTTCTTTGGTTCTTTGTACAGTTTTGAGAAAGGTTATGAAAGTCTTGAAAATTATCTGCTTATATCAGATAATGGATGAATTAAAGTTATATTATTTTTTAGGAAACTGTAACTGTATTTATCGTTTCATGTGGTTATTTTTAAGTTTAAAACAAATTTCTCTTTGTGATTTTCTTTTCTAATTAGTGAAATTTTGCGTTGAACAGCCTAAAGAATACGTATGGAAATAAAGAAAAAATCCCTCTTATTTCATACAACAGAATAAGATTTGAACATAAGCCGAGAAGAGTTTAAAAGATATTTTTTTTTCTTATATGCATGTTTTTTTTTTCTCGGACAGCTTATCCAACTGATATTGATTAAATACTTGGCTTATGTGAAACGAAACGTGAGCAGAATATTACAAGCAAAGAGTTTTTAAACATGAAAAAATATATTTTTAAATAGAACATTACTATTTAACGAGATAAATCTATGGGAGGAAACTAAATTCAGCTTCAGCTACCTGATACTGTGAGGGTTACTTCACTTCGAAATGCGTTTTCCTAATTTTAACCTCTGAGGGGAAAATCAATTAATAATTATCTACCAACAATGCTGCCTCGCATATGAACAGTTTTTTTTTTTTCAAGAAAAATCTGTGGAAGAAAACAAATTTAAACACATATGGATCTACGTTTCCTCTCATAGATTAGCCCAGGATATATCTGGATTTATCCGGATCCAGTATAGACTTTTGAGACAAGGTAGAGATCTAGACAGTTTCAAATTAAATAATAACTAGAATATTACGACCCGCCAGCTGGTATGACTCAGTGAACGTGGCCATTATATTATAATCAAAGAGTGTTTTAAAGATTGGGAAAATACTTTTTTTGTTTTAAAGCAGATTAGTGTAGTTTAGCAGAGATAGGTCTATGGGAGGAAACTAAACTCAACTTTAAGGACCTGGTTCAAAGATGGTTGCTTCCCTTCTTAATGCTTTTTTTTTACATCAAGTTTGGGAGCAAAAATAAATCTAGCTATTAAGTATGCTACTCTCGTATAATCCATTTTTCAGATCAAGCTGTTGGAGGAAACAAATTAGGATATATCTGGATTAACCCTGAAATCATGTATAACAATAGTGATAGGATAATATAATTATAATATAAAGTCTAAAAATACTGGAAAAACATAGACATTTGTTATGACAAGAAATGAGTAATAATACTAATAAAAGGTTAGATCTAGATCTAGTGCACAAGAACTAAGTTTTCTTCTCTCATAGAGCAGGATATATCTGGATCTATCTAGTTCTACTTTAGATTTTAATGAAAAGGTAGAGTTCTACACAGTTTGTAACTGAATATCAATTTTCTTATCTTCAAGGTAGTCTTATTTATAAGTATCTTACCTGGCGGCCAACTTTGTTACAAACGTTCACTGATGTTTAAAATAAACAGGAAATAGAAGACTGGCTAAGCGCTTGTCTAGTTTTAGTTCTATCTAGATCTAGATCTAGATATCTAGGTTAGAATTAAAGACTTTAGAGATGAAAAAAATCTCAGAATTTATTAATTTGTAGCAAGAGAGAAGAAACTAAAAGCGAGTGTTACATCTAAACAGTTACCAATCAATAGAAATGATGAAAATGTCTGTTTTGTTCAGATTATAAAATTTTGGAGTTGTTACTGAGAAGTTCAAAAAGTCTAAGTGATAAAACTAAGGAATGTTTTGACTAGATCTAGATCAAGATGTTAATACCAAAATTAGAGTTAACAGTATAATACTACAACTGATAAAGAAAGCTAGATCTAGGCTAGAACAGTCTTGTTCGACAACGCTCTGACGTAAGGCTGGGACGGGTCCCGTAAAAGTAATCAGTAACCACGGATCTTCCTGAAGAAACGGGACTACGGATACTCTAGTGAGATCCGTGGGAGTAAACATAATCCTCAGTACTCCTCACAAAGACGTTAGTGGAAATCAACGAGACTGAGAACCGTCTTCCCGTCGATGTAATCAAGGCCTTTTGACCTAGTCTAAACAGGGCATTAGGCAAGAGAAAGCAAGGTTCGTAACAACAGAATGGGGCAGGAAATGGAATGGAGTGAAATAAAAGGAGTGGCAATCAGTGCCTGGTAAAATTTGCGTGTATGCGTGTTGAGGGGTGTGTGGGGTGGGGAATGAGCGGGGCGACAAGTGAGCCGCTTATGTTTGATTCCCCTCTCTCTTACTCGTTATCTAGTGTCAAAATTTGTCATACTGGATTTGTTTTTTAGCACTGCTATTCCGGGACCCAGCTGATCTTAGTCTACCGTCAGTCCCGTCACCTCTCTTCACTTCACGGGATATGATTACTTTTTTGATTCCGGGACCCACCTGATCTTAGTCTGCCGTCAGCCCCGTCACCTCCCGTAACCACCCCTCACTTCTCAGGAAATGAGTACTATACTGATTACCGGGACCCCGCGGATCTTCTGCTACGGGACTCCCGTAACCGTGATTACTTAAAAATTGGGAACCGTCACAGCCTTACTCTGACGTGTGATCCCCAGCTTTTTATACGTGGACCAGCAGAACAACGAATGACTCATCGAAACATGACCTGCTTTCTAAGAAATATGAAATTTCCTCTCAATTACGTGAAAATATCAATTTGGGGTAAAATGGCGAGCCAGAGTAAAGTGTGAGACAGAGAGATGTACATTAGACAGAATGATAGGCTATATTTTTAGTGCAGAAAGAGGAAAACAATAACCTGTGGGGGTAGATGGGGAGAACGAAGTAACAAACCTGGAAAGAGGAAGAAAAAAACAGAAGAATCATATGAAATATCGATTATAACAAGTAAAATGAACTAAAAGGAAACTAAACAAAGGGGAAAGAAAAAAACATGGAATAAGAAAGGAACAGGTTGGAAAGAGAAAGAAAGCAAACAGAGAGATATGGAACGGGGAGAAAAAAAAGACAACTTTCTCTTTACAGTACCAAAGGAACCATAGATGTAAAAAGTTACCAGATAAATAAGAAACTGAAAGTGAAAGACATACATAGAGAGATACGGGAAAGGAGAAAGAAAGACGGAAAGGGGAGTAGAATAACAGAGAAAGAAAGAGAGATGGAAAGTAAGAGAAACAAAATTAGAAAAGAAGGAAAGAAAGAAACCCCTGAGAAGAATGGAGTGAGCATGATCTATAAGAGGATGCGATATGGCGTTAGGAGAGGACAGCTCAGCTGAGGTAAACAGACACAATAAGAGTGTAAGCCTGAGAGACAAACAGAAAGGGGAAAATTCTAAAGAAAGTGATAAGACAAAAAGATAATGGACTTAATAACAATAAAAAAGAAGATAAACAGAGAAAATGAAAAAAAAAATGATGTGAAAAAATGAAAAAAAAAATTGATAGGCAGAATGATGGACAGATGGATAAAAAGACGAATAGAAAATATGACAGGAGCAGTGTGAGAAAGTTGGGGGAGTTACATAGAAAAAAAAATAACTGTATAGTTTTACAAAGTAAAAAAGAAATGGGAGGAGAAAGAGAGAGAGAGAGAGAGAGAGAGAGAGAGAGAGAGAGAGAGAGAGAGAGAGAGAGAGAGAGAGAGAGAGAGAGAGAGAGAGAGAGAGAGAGAGAGAGAGAGAGAATTTCCTATCCGTGAAACACGTTCCGCGGTTCTCAGTGAAACCTCAACCTTCTCTCTCTCTGAGTGTGTGTGTGTCTCTCTCTCTCTTTTTCTCTCTCTCTCTCTCTGTTTCTCTTTTGGCCTCACTTTCCTCACGTTTGATATTGTATAGATCTTTATGTCTCTGTCCATTTTTAAATTTCATACAATTTACGACACAGTCACAAGTGGACAGTGTGTTTGTGGAATAATGGGAAAATGTGAAACTCCTCTACTGTAAAACATAACAAATAACAAAGGAGAACGTGAGATATTTAAACGATAGTACCCTTTTTCAATTAAAAAAAATGGATAATACTCCTTTCAAGGAATAAAAAAAATATCTCCCTAGAAAGAAAGATATTCCCCTGTCTATGTTCGTTTATATCCCACTCTTCCTCTGTACCTCTATATCCCTATTCCTTCCTTTCTGTGGTTTATTTCCCTTCCACGCTCTCTAAACCTCTCTCTCTCTATCGATCTCTCTCTCACTCTCACTCGCTCTTTGTCTTTCTCTCTTACTCTCTCTCTATTCTGTGTTAAATTTCTTTAAGTTTTGAATATTTTTTTTTTGTTTTTAATATTTGTGTCCGTATCTAAGAAAGTATAATTAATCAAGCCCCCTCTGTAACTGTGTGGCGCTATTTCTTCTATATGTTTCTGGTTCTTCGTATTTTGCTCTCTTTCTCTCTCTCTCTCTCTGTCTCTCCGTCTCTTTCCATATCTGTCTGTGTCTATGAGCCCAGCCGATTCATCTCTCTCTCTCTCTATATATATATATATATATATATATATATATATATATATATATATATATATCTTTCGCTCTCTCTTTTTCCGCTTTGTTTATCTGTCCGTCTGTCTGTCTCTCTCGTTCTCTCTTTTTGCGCTCTGTCTGTCTGTCTGTCTCTCTCGCTCTCTCTTTTTGCGCTCTGTCTGTCTGTCTGTCTCTCTCGCTCTCTCTTTTTGCGCTCTGTCTGTCTGTCTGTCTCTCTCGCTCTCTCTTTTTGCGCTCTGTCTGTCTGTCTGTCTCTCTCGCTCTCTCTTTTTGCGCTCTGTCTGTCTGTCTGTCTCTCTCGCTCTCTCTTTTTGCGCTCTGTCTCTCTGTCTGTCTGCCTGTCTGTCTGTCTGTCTCGCTCTCTCTTTTTGCGCTCTGTCTGTCTGTCTGTCTGACAGCCTGTCTGTTTTCACACTTTCTCTTTTTGTATATCTCGTCCCACTACTTTGTATTCTTTCATCACTCTCTCTCTCTCTCTCTCTATTTCCCTCATTCTGTCGCTTTTTCGCTTTGTTTCTCCTTCTGTCGCTCTTTTTTGCGCTCTGTCTTTCTATTTGTCTGTCCGTCTGTCTGTCTGTCTCACTCGCCCGCTCTTTTCCGCTCCG
>JAWDGP010006258.1:20000-35000 GCA_033675545.1 Elysia crispata | reverse complement strand
TAGATAATCGGGTAGCTAAAACTACTACTTTTCCGAAACAGACAGCTGGTTTTAAAGACTAGTCAGCTCAGTTTGTAGGTAGGTAGGTAGGTAGGTATACAAGTTGGACAATAGGTAGATTATCGGGTAGCTAAAACTACTACTTTTCCGAAACAGACAGCTGGTTTTAAAGACTAGTCAGTTCAGTTTGTAGGTAGGTAGGTAGGTAGGTAGGTAGGTATACAAGTTGGACAATAGGTAGATAATCGGGTAGCTAAAACTACTACTCTTCCGAAACAGACAGCTGGTTTTAAAGACTAGTCAGCTCAGTTTGTAGGTAGGTAGGTAGGTAGGTAGGTATACAAGTTGGACAATAGGTAGATAATCGGGTAGCTAAAACTACTACTTTTCCGAAACAGACAGCTGGTTTTAAAGACTAGTCAGCTCAGTTTGTAGTTAGGTAGGTGGGTAAGTAGGTAGTGGGTGGGTAGGTAGGTAGGTAGGTGGGTAGTGGCTGGGTAGGTAGGTAGGTAGGTGGGTAGGTAGGAAGTTAGCAAGGTAGGTAGGTAGGACTAAGAACATGTTAGCACTTAGGTTGGTCTCCTAGGCAGCCCTTAAAGTTGTGGGTAGGAATAGAATAACTGAGTTCCTAGGTATGTAGGTAGTTAGGTAGGTAAAAAGAGTAAGTTATTCTGTTTGTAGGTATACCGATTGTCAAAAAATATAACAATTAATCCCTTAGGTAAGTAGGTATACATTTTTAATCTCCTTATCTCTCTCTTCTTTCTCTTTCAGTCACGTTTTTGTATTACTACTATATCAAAATTTGTTATTCTTATTCGCTGTTGTTTTCTGTTTAATCTCTCTCTCCCTCCCTCCCTCTCTCTCTCACTCTCTCTCTCTCCCTCCATCGCTCTCTCTCTCTCTCTCTCTCTCTCTCTCTCTCTCTCTCTCTCCCTCCATCGCTCTCTCTGTCTTTTGTTTCTCTGCATATGATTTCCTAAATGAGTGTCCGTAGCATATATCTTGCCAATTCGTTTTCCTCATTTCTATCTCCTCGTCTTCAGTTTTTTTTTAGTTTCATATCAGCAGTGTTTTTGTTTACATTTCTACATGGCGCTAAAGAGGTTAATTAAAAACAAAACAAAAAACAAAAAAAAAACAACGAAAGATTAAATCAGCTCTTTTTGTTTTGAAAAGATTTGTAAGAAAAACTTTTTTACATTATTTTGATAGTTTTAGGTCGCAACAATCAATATGTTTTCATCAGCACTGTTTTGTTATTCGATTCATTTATTAGAGTCGAAGGTCGTGTTTTTTTTTATCTATACCTGGCAAGAGCGTCTGCACTGGAGTGTTACATCTCGTTGAAAAGAGAAATATATATAGATAGCTAAATAGATAGATAAATAGAAAGAGAGAGATAGAGAGAGAGATGGTGACACAGGGGAAGATAGAGAGGCATAGAGAGATGGACACAGAGAGAGGTTATCAGAGTTAGTGAGAGAGGTTGGCAGACAGATAAAGAGAGAGGGATACACAGGGGTAGATAAACATGGATAAAGAGAGACGGAGAGGAGAGGGTTGGCACAGAAAGATATATAGAAAGGGTCGCAGAGCGGTAAAGAGAGACAGAGTGACACGGAGGTAGATAGACATAAATAGAGAGATGTTGGCAGAGAGAGATAGGGAGAGAGGGTGACACAGGTGGAGATAGACATGGATAGAGAGAGGCTGGCAGAGAGAGATAGGGAGAGAGGGTGACACAGGTGGAGATAGACATGGATAGAGAGAGGTTGGCAGAGAGAGATAGGGAGAGAGGGTGACACAGGTGGAGATAGACATGGATAGAGAGAGGTTGGCAGAGAGAGATAGGGAGAGAGGGTGACACAGGTGGAGATAGACATGGATAGAGAGAGGTTGGCAGAGAGAGATAGGGAGAGAGGGTGACACAGGTGGAGATAGACATGGATAGAGAGAGGTTGGCAGAGAGAGATAGGGAGAGAGGGTGACACAGGTGGAGATAGACATGTATAGAGAGAGGTTGGCAGAGAGAGATATGGAGAGAGGGTGACACAGGTGGAGATAGACATGTATAGAGAGAGGTTGGCAGAGAGAGATAGGGAGAGAGGGTGACACAGGTGGAGATAGACATGTATAGAGAGAGGTTGGCAGAGAGAGATAGGGAGAGAGGGTGACACAGGTGGAGATAGACATGGATAGAGAGAGGCTGGCAGAGAGAGATAGGGAGAGAGGGTGACACAGGTGGAGATAGACATGTATAGAGAGAGGTTGGCAGAGAGAGATAGGGAGAGAGGGAGACACAGGTGAAGATAGACAAGGATAGAGAGAGGTTGGCAGAGAGAGATAGGGAGAGAGGGTGACACAGGTGAAGATAGACATGGATAGAGAGAAGGAAGGGGACAGAGACGTTGGTACAAAGAGATAGAGAGAGGGACAGAGAGAGAGAGAGAGAGAGAGAGAGAGAGAGAGAGAGAGAGACTGTGAGGGGAAATCGTTCAACTAGTTTTTTTTAAACCTATGTTCGCCTCTAATTGTGTTAAACTTTAAAGTAAATTGTGCTCACTCACTCTCTCTCTATCTCTCTCTGTCTCTCTCTGTCTCTCTCTGTCTCTCTCTCTCTGTCTGTCTGTCTGTCTGTCTCTCTCTCTCTCTCTCTCTCTCTCTGTATATATATATATATATATATATATATATATATATATATATATATATCTCCCTGTCACACGTTATCTCTTTGGTCTTGTTCTCTTCCTTTTCTTGTTTTTCCCACCAACTCTCTCATTTTGTTATTTCCTCACTTCTTTTTAGTTATTACCTGTCTTTTCCTCCTTTTATATTTTTCTCTTATTTTTCTTTCTCTCCACTATAGCTCCTTCTCTCTCTCTCTCTCTCTCTCTCTCTCTCTCTCTCTCTCTCTCTCTCTCTCTGTATATATATATATATATATATATATATATATATATAAAGTCTGTGGTGACTTTTGTAATTTGATAAATACCTATGCATGTTTAAACACCCAAAGCGAAGACATGTATTAAATTAACTTGTAGCAAACAATTAATATAATTAAATAACACAAAGTTTAGAGCAAGAATAAACAGAATGAAATCGGTTCTTCTGATGAATTTTATGATTTTAATTCCAAGACGTATTTTGAAAGCACTGAAAAGTATATATCTGCTTATATCAGATGATGAATGCGTTAGAATTTTTTTTACTTTTTAGGGACCGGTAAACGTATCTATCGTTTCATGTGGTTTATTTTTTAAGTTTAAAATATATTTTTTCTTTATGATTTTGTTTTGTAATTAGTGAAACTATGTGTTGAACAGCCTAAAGAGTAAGAATGGAAATAAATAAAAAAAAAAATATTGTTTCCTACAACAGAATAGGATTTCGACATAAGCCGAGAAGAGTTTGGAAAATAACTGAAGGGTGCAAGGGGGAAACAGATCATGTCCATTTTGGCGGAAATTTAGATTTAAAGTTAATCCTAATCTTAGATAGGGTCTACATGTTTCCATTTCTTCAAACAACACAAAAACAGATCATGTCCATTTTGGCGGAAATTTAGATTTAAAGTTAATCCTAATCTTAGATAGGGTCTGCATGTTTCCATTTCTTCAAACAACACAAAAACAGATCATGTCCATTTTGGCGGAAATTTAGATTTAAAGTTAGTCCTAATCTTAGATAGGGTGTGCATGTTTCCATTTCTTCAAACAACACAAAAACAGAACATGTCCATTTTGGCGGAAATTTAGATTTAAAGTTAGTCCTAATCTTAGATAGGGTGTGCATGTTTCCATTTCTTCAAACAACACAAAAACAATCGTAATCCACCACAAAGCAAAGAAGAAAATAAGGGCCACATTAAAAAAACCAGAGATGTCACATTGAGGCAAGTTGAGAACCTCTGCTTATTATTTTGTTATATGCATCTCTTTTTTCTCGGATAGCCTATGAAACTGATATTTATTAAATACTTGGCTCATGTGAAACGAAACGCAACCAAAATATTATAAGCAAAGATTGTTTTAAACATTTTGAAAAATATATTTTTAAGGCAGACCATTTCAGTCTACCGAGATAAATCTATGGGAGGAAACTAAATTCAGCTTCAGCTGCCTGGTACTCTGATTGTTGCTTCCTTCGTAATGTGTTTTCTCCTAACTTAAGTTCTGAGAGAAAAATAAATTTAACTACCAACAATACTGCCTCGCATGTAAATAGTTTTTTTTTTTCTTCCTCAGAATGATCTGTGGAAGAAAACAAATTTAAATATATATGGATCTACACTACGCTATAGCAATAGTGAGAGGATAATATACTATAAAGACTGAAAAGTACTGTAACAAAGCAAGCGTCTGATCTGACAAAAAAAGTTATGATACTAATCTATTGTCTAGATCTAGACCACACAATCTATGTTATTTCTTCTCATAGGTTACACTAGGATATATCAGGATCTCTATGGATCCACCTTAAACTTTTAAGGCAAGGTAAAGACCTAGACAGTTTCAAACTGAATATCAATTGAAATATTTCGAGTTAGTCTTATATCTTACCTGGCAGCTATCTTTGTTACAATCGTCCACGAACTGAGGTGTAGAAAAGTAAGATATAGAAAACTGGCAACGCGGCTATCAAGTTCTATGTAGATCTAGATCAGAAATATAGAGCTGCAACTTGAAGAAAAGCTCAAATTAAAACACTGACACAAGAGAGGGAACTGAATTAGAAATTTCTATCTTAAACAGATTTCAAACAATAGAAACCATGCATACGTCTGATTTGTACAGATGTAAATCTAAACTTTTGAAGTTACTGATGAGTACAGTCTAAGCGATAGAACCAAGGAATCTATCGACTCGTTATTGATACCAAAAGCAGAACTACTATTGAAGAAGGCATCTAGATGTAGGCTAGAACCGTGTTGTACGACAACCATACGATGTGTGATGCAGCAGGAAATGCCCCCAAACTTTTTATACCTGAACCAGTTCTACAGGACTGACTCAGCAAACTCTGGCCTTATTTAAAACGTTTCGAAAATATACAACTTTTTTTAAATTTCCTGTAAGGTGGGAAAAAGAGGGAGAGAAGGAAAAAGAGTAAGAACAGAAACCGAGTAAAACCATAAATAAAAAAGAAAGAAAGAATAAGAAGTATATGAACCAGGGGGAGAACTAGGCAGAGTGAGAGATGAATAATTGATTTAGTAGAGAGAGAGAGAGAGAGAGAGAGAGAAAGAGAGAAAGAGAGAGAGAGAAAGAGAGAAAGAGAAGGAGAGAGAGAGACAGACGGAGAGAGAAAGAGAGAGAGAGAAAGAGAGAGAGAGAAAGAGAAAGAGAGAAAGAGAGAGACAAAGAGAAAGAGAGAAAGAGAGAGACAAAGAGAGAGAGAAAGAGAGAGAGAGAAAGAGAAAGAGAGAGAGAAAGAGAAATTGATCAGGTAGAGAGAGACAGAGCAGAGAGTGTAGCAGGAAAAACTTGCGTAACACTTTATGTCATAATAAAGAATTTGTTTCTACCAGGAATAAGAAACATTCATTCTATCTATCTATCTATCTATCTATCTATCTATCTATCTATCTATCTATCTATCTATCTATCTATCACTTCATCAAACGTTCGGTCTGTCTTGTTTTTATATATATCTATTCATTTTTTATTCTTCTGCCTATTCAATAATCCATCGATATATTATTCTGGAATTTCTAACTTAAAAGCTCATTAGCTCAAAAGCTCGACTAGACTACAAAGAGCTTTAATATCTGACCAGTTCCAAAACTTTTTCTATCACTCCAGCCGAGTGAATCTCTTGAGCCACGAGAATAGCGTAGATCTACCTTACTATCTTTCTTACGAGTAAACATGTGTATAGTTATCTGTTTATCTATCCGTCAATCTAAATATTAAACCATCTAGCTAGTTAGCCTTATACCTACTTATAAATCATTTAACAAATACAATATACTGTCTAAAACTTTCAATTCTCTCATTCCCTCCATTGTTTGGTTGGGTTTTTTTTTTGTTTTTTTTTTCACTGGGTCGCTCTAGTTTCCTCTATATTTGATGTTGTCTGTGCATGAGTTTATCTCCTTAAATAACTGTCTATTGTTCACTGCCAGTCAAATCTTAAAATATTAGCTGCGGAGGTTGGCGTTAGATATTTAGCTAGAAAAATATATAGGACTTTATACGGAGTTAAGTAGCCTAATGGATATTATGACTCAATTTAAACAAAGATATAATTGCAAAGAATGGTCGTCCAAATATAAATATGAACGTTTTGGTAATGAAAATCTAGAGAGGTAGCGCGTCAGACAGCAAACCAAATATATAAAAGTTAGGTCGTCTTTGAAGTCATGTTTGTATTAAACTAGTTGAGTATCTCTCTCTCTCTCTCTCTCTCTCTCTCTCTCTCTTTCTCTCTTTCTCTCTCTCTCTCTCCTCCTCCTCCTCCCCCCCCCCTTCATTTTTCTCTATCTGTCCCTTTGTTTAGTTTCGTCATGGAGAGATTGGCAGAGCGTTTCACCCTGACAACTAATGTTTCATCCAGAACTGTTACACAAGAAGCCACGCTGCTCCGATTTACAGTCACGTGGAGGCCGAGGAGACATCGAGCATTGTCTATCCGTCCGTCTATGTCTCTCCCTCTCTGTCTCTCTCTCTATCTCTCTCTCTCTCTGTCTCCTCTCTCTCTCTCTTCTCTCTCTCTTTCTCTCTCTCTCTCTCTCTCCCTCTCTCTCTCTCTGTCTCCTCTCTATCTTCTCTCTCTCTCTCTTCTCTCTCTCTCTCTATCTCTTTCTCTCTCCCTGTCTCTCTCTCTCTTTCTCTCTCTCTCTTCTCTCTCTCTCTCTGTCTCTCTCTCTGTCTCCTCTCTCTCTCTCTCTCTCTCTCTCTCCTCCTCCTCCCCCCCCCTTCATTTTTCTCTATCTGTCCCTTTGTTTAGTTTCGTCATGGAGAGATTGGCAGAGCGTTTCACCCTGACAACTAATGTTTCATCCAGAACTGTTACACAAGAAGCCACGCTGCTCCGATTTACAGTCACGTGGAGGCCGAGGAGACATCGAGCATTGTCTATCCGTCCGTCTATGTCTCTCCCTCTCTCTCTCTCTCTCTCTCCCTCTCTCTCTCTCTGTCTCTCTCTCTTTCTCTCTCTCTCTTTCTCTCTCTCTCTCTCTCTCTCTCTCGTTATGTTCGAGTACCCGTCCCTGTCTGTCTGTCTCCAGGTTATTGTCTGTCTATCCATCAGCAAAAACCTCTTTTACATTGATACTGTAAGTTTTGATTTTTAAATTGATTAAGAAATATGTTTGAATGAATGTGTTCCTAATGGTACACATTAGCCGTAATATTAGTATCACTTTTTTATTTCCTTGTCGTATTTGAGATAACGACATTAACGTGCAATTTAACAAAACAGCTTTTATTTACATAAATTATACAACACTGTAAACCAAATCACTTGACACTCACTTGAAAGAGGAATCCGAATATATATATATATTTTTTTTTATTTCAATTTTGTAAGTAACTTTTTGTTTTGCTGTTACTAGGTATTTCCTTCCTGCCCCTTTCCTTTCTTTCTCCCTTTCTCATTTTTTTGGGTTAATCCACCTCTATCTCTCCATCATTGCTTTCTATAACTACCTTTTCCTCCCTGTTTGTCTACTTGCATCATTTGTCTATCTTCTTTTCCTTTTTATCCATGTGTATCCACGTCAAAGTTAGTTTCTTTGTCCTTAGTTATAATAATCTGCATATATGTCTGTCTCATAGTATGTATTTTCTTCAAGTTGTTCAACTCTCTCTTTAGTTTCTACACAAGGATTGACTCTAAATATTTTGCAGCTGGAATTAAAAAAAATGTTTGTACCGAGAAAACTCTTCCTACCGAGACGGCACGTTTTAATGAAGCTCGCAGCTATGACTTGAAGATTGTTAGAGTTGTTGTTTCTCTATGTACGAGAATCTTCCTGTTTTCTGGCCAGTCAAGCGCAGCTATGACTTGAAGATTGTTAGAGTTGTTGTTTCTCTATGTACGAGAATCTTCCTGTTTTCTGGCCAGTCAAGCGCAGCTATGACTTGAAGATTGTTAGAGTTGTTGTTTCTCTATGTACGAGAATCTTCCTGTTTTCTGGCCAGTCAAGCGCAGCTATGACTTGAAGATTGTTAGAGTTGTTGTTTTTCTATGAACGAGAATCTTCCTGTTTTCTGGCCAGTCAAGCGCAGCATGGCTATGCTGCATAGCGGCTGCGTCAAGATATTGGGCCGTTAGGGGATGCACCTTGCATGGCATAGATATGACTTTTCAATCTTCGTTTATATATATATATATATATATATACATTTTTTTCTGTTTGTCAGTCTGTCTGTCTGTCTGTCTGTCTGTCTGTCTTTCTGTAAATATATAGATAGATATATAAATGTTTGTGTGGGTGCTGCCCTCCGTTTTGCTCTCTCCCAACTTTTGATGTCTACGAAATTATCTATCGCCTTCTCTCTCTCGTTTCTCTATCTTCCTGTCTTCTAATTATTTCCTCTCTCTGATTTTCTCCATGCGGTCAACTCTCTTTCACGGCTCTCAAATCCTCACTTATTTATTTTATCTAAATTTTCCCTTTAAATTTCTTTCCTCTTAACTTTTCTCTCTACCTCTGCACTCTCCAGACCTACCCAGACTATAACCCCTCATTTTTTAAAACTTTATTTTCTTCAAAACAGTTATATTCGCTGCTAGGCGTATTCACATCACGTTGCATCAGGCTTGAATAGTTAGATGGATATCTTTTTACTTTAAAAAATTATTTTATTTCTCGACACCTTTTAACTGTGGCTTTTGGAGAACGGCCCTGAGCAAGCCAATCAAGTGTTAAGTCACATTGAAGAAACATGCGTACATTTTTATTTATGCATTATGTAAATGTCCATCAGTCCATCTCTTTTTCTTCACTGGGCTTTCTTTCTCCCACTGTAAATCTATTTCATCATTACTACCTCAGCTCTTCTATAAGGCCACCTCTATCTCTTAAAATACATCCTCTACATCTGGTACGTTCTCCTCCTCCTGCTGGTGACTTTCCACTTCTTTGTCTGTCTGTCTGTTTGTTGGTTGGTTGAGTTCATGAATCTGTGTCTGTCTCCACGTTATTGTCTGTCTGTCTGTTTGTTTGTTGGTTGAGTTCATGAATCTGTGTCTGTCTCCACGTTATTGTCTGTCTGTCTGTTTGTTTGTTGGTTGAGTTCATGAATCTGTGTCTGTCTCCACGTTATTGTCTGTCTATCTGTTTGTTTGTTGGTTGAGTTCATGAATCTGTGTCTGTCTCCACGTTATTGTCTGTCTGTTTGTTTGTTGGTTGAGTTCATGAATCTGTGTCTGTCTCCACGTTATTGTCTGTCTATCTGTTTGTTTGTTGGTTGAGTTCATGAATCTGTGTCTGTCTCCACGTTATTGTCTGTCTATCTGTTTGTTTGTTGGTTGAGTTCATGAATCTGTGTCTGTCTCCACGTTATTGTCTGTCTGTCTGTTTGTTTGTTGGTTGAGTTCATGAATCTGTGTCTGTCTCCACGTTATTGTCTATCTGTTTGTATGTTGGTTGAGTTCATGAATCTGTGTCTGTCTCCACGTTATTGTCTGTCTGTCAGTCAGCCTAAACTAATTTTGATGCAATGATTACATACCTACTGCACGTTTGCAGAGTTTATGTTGATGAAGATAAATGCTTTGAACGATTATTTCCCTAAGCCTGCATACTTGTCTTTATATTATTTTGTATCAATACATTTTTTTTGTCGTGTTTTAGAGAAGCGCACTTTAAGCAAAACAGGTTTATAGACAGAACTTGTTGCATCACTCAAAAAAAAAAAAACGTGGAAGAGGCATGTGGATATATTTTTTTTCATTCTGACTGATGTTCTGTGTTTTCTTATTTCTCCTTCTTTCAGCCTTTCACATTTCTTCAGTCAGTTAACTTCAAACTGGCCTGTATTATCTTAAATGACTGACAATTTTTTTTTTTAATTTAGGATATGACTGTTATTATACCGTCTGTTTACTTGTCTATTGTATCTACATTTCTTTACCTTTTTGTCTCTATTTGTTTGCACATTTTGGTCTATCAGCAAGTCACTGTCTGTTTCTCGTTCTAATTTTTCCCTCCATCTGTGTGTCTCTACTTCATTTTCTGTCTTCCTATGTTATTATTTTGCAATTCTTCTAGAGAAAAAAAAAGACGAACACGTTCCCAAGAAAATTGTCCTACCGTGACGGCACATGTAGAGACACAAAAGTCTTTAGGTTGTTGTTCCGCGATGGGGTTTTAATCTTCCTGTTTTTTTATCAGTCAAGCGCAGCAAAAATATGCATGGTGTCTGTATGACTATATTAGACCGCTACGGAGAAGATCTTTGATGACGTCGAGAGAACGATACAGTCCACCATATACCTCTTTAAAGGTTTGCCACTGCATAATTTTAACCTTACGGTGATAACTCCATTGGTGAACTATTTATAGCTCCCTGATGTTGAACCTTCTCGTGGCCGCTTTACACCTGGTCTGTAGAAACAGGCCTTAATCTGTTTGGGTCTAAAATATGTATTTGCTCCAAGATGTCCTTGGGGGAGGGGTGGGAGGAAAATAAAAGTGGGCGGTTGGGGATTGGGGGTTGGGGGGGATGGTTAAGCCTCGTGAATGATCAGCAAAATTTGTTTATGTATGTAATCCAGATATGAAGGTTTTCAAGGGAAAAAAAAGCCCTTAAAACTCTCTTTTAAGAGTTGATTAGAGGTGAACTTAACAAGAACGCTAAAATAAAGATTACTGGCACTGCGTCTTTTTACATGCACGTATATGAATGCTTTGGATTAGCCAACTCCCTGGTGCTGCAGACAGTTTGACGCATAGTAAATCTCCTCGCCAGTGACTTCTAGAGATACATTTCTGCTTCAAGCCTGTCGTTGCTGCACCGATGTCTATCTTGCTCATCTGTAAGCACCTTAAATCTTGGAGATTGTGTCATCGCAGTGATGTCTATCTTGTCCTTTAACCACCTTAAATCTTGGAGATTGTGTCATCGCAGTGATGTCTATCTTGTCCTTTAACCACCTTAAATCTTGGAGATTGTGTCATCGCAGTGATGTCTATCTTGCTCATCTGTAAGCACCTTAAATCTTGGAGATTGTGTCATCGCAGTGATGTCTATCTTGCTCATCTGTAAGCACCTTAAATCTTGGAGATTGTGTCATCGCAGTGATGTCTATCTTGCTCATCTGTAAGCACCTTAAATCTTGGAGATTGTGTCATCGCAGTGATGTCTATCTTGCTCATCTGTAAGCACCTTAAATCTTGGAGATTGTGTCATCGCAGTGATGTCTATCTTGTCCTTTAACCACCTTAAATCTTGGAGATTGTGTCATCGCAGTGATGTCTATCTTGTCCTTTAACCACCTTAAATCTTGGAGATTGTGTCATCGCAGTGATGTCTATCTTGTCCTTTAACCACCTTAAATCTTGGAGATTGTGTCATCGCAGTGATGTCTATCTTGCTCATCTGTAAGCACCTTAAATCTTGGAGATTGTGTCATCGCAGTGATGTCTATCTTGTCCTTTAACCACCTTAAATCTTGGAGATTGTGTCATCGCAGTGATGTCTATCTTGCTCATCTGTAAGCACCTTAAATCTTGGAGATTGTGTCATCGCAGTGATGTCTATCTTGTCCTTTAACCACCTTAAATCTTGGAGATTGTGTCATCGCAGTGATGTCTATCTTGTCCTTTAACCACCTTAAATCTTGGAGATTGTGTCATCGCAGTGATGTCTATCTTGTCCTTTAACCACCTTAAATCTTGGAGATTGTGTCATCGCAGTGATGTCTATCTTGTCCTTTAACCACCTTAAATCTTGGAGATTGTGTCATCGCAGTGATGTCTATCTTGTCTTTAACCACCTTAAATCTTGGAGATTGTGTCATCGCAGTGATGTCTATCTTGTCCTTTAACCACCTTAAATCTTGGAGATTGTGTCATCGCAGTGATGTCTATCTTGTCCTTTAACCACCTTAAATCTTGGAGATTGTGTCATCGCAGTGATGTCTTTAGTGTCCATTAACCACCTTAAATCTCGGAGATTGTGTCATCGCAGTGATGTCTATCTTGTCCTTTAACCACCTTAAATCTCGGAGATTGTGTCATCGCAGTGATGTCTTTAGTGTCTATTAACCACCTTAAAACTTGGAGATTGTGTCATCGCAGTGATGTCTTTAGTGTCCATTAACCACCTGAAATCTTGGAGATTATGTCAGCGCAGTGATGTCTATCTTGTCTTTTAACCACCTTAAATCTCGGAGATTGTGTCATCGCAGTGATGTCTTTAGTGTCCATTAACCACCTTAAATCTTGGAGATTGTGTCATCGCAGTGATGTCTTTAGTGTCCATTAACCACCTTAAATCTTGGAGATTGTGTCATCGCAGTGATGTCTATCTTGTCCTTTAACCACCTTAAATCTTGGAGATTGTGTCATCGCAGTGATATCTATCTTGTCCTTTAACCACCTTAGATCCTGGAGATTGTGTCATCGCAGTGATGTCTATCTTGTCCTTTAACCACCTTAAATCTTGGAGATTGTGTCATCGCAGTGATGTCTATCTTGTCTTTTAACCACCTTAAATCTTGGAGATTGTGTCATCGCAGTGATGTCTATCTTGTCCTTTAACCACCTTAAATCTCGGAGATTGTGTCATCGCAGTGATGTCTTTAGTGTCCATTAACCACCTTAAATCTTGGAGATTGTGTCATCGCAGTGATGTCTTTAGTGTCCATTAACCACCTTAAATCTCGGAGATTGTGTCATCGCAGTGATGTCTATCTTGTCCTTTAACCACCTTAAATCTCGGAGATTGTGTCATCGCAGTGATGTAACCACCTTAAATCTTGGAGATTGTGTCATCGCAGTGATGTCTATATCTTGCTAGATTGTGTCATCGGGAGATTGTGTCATCGCAGTGATGTCTTTAGTGTCCATTAACCACCTGAAATTTTGGAGATTGTGTCATCGCAGTGATGTCTTTAGTGTCCATTAACCACCTTAAATCTTGGAGATTGTGTCATCGCAGTGATGTCTATCTTGTCCTTTAACCACTCTAAATCTCGGAGGTTGTGTCATCGCAGTGATGTCTATCTTGTCTTTTAACCACCTGAAATCTTGGAGATTATGTCAGCGCAGTGATGTCTATCTTGTCTTTTAACCACCTTAAATCTCGGAGATGGTGTCATCGCAGTGATGTCTTTAGTGTCCATTAACCACCTTAAATCTTGGAGATTGTGTCATCGCAGTGATGTCTATCTTGTCTTTTAACCACCTTAAATCTCGGAGATGGTGAAATCGCTGTAATGTCTTTAGTGTCCATTAACCAACTTAAATCTCGGAGATTGTGTCATCGCAGTGATGTCTATCTTGTCCATTAACCACCTTAAATCTCGGAGATTGTGTCATCGCAGTGATGTCTATCTTGTCCATTAACCACCTTAAATCTCGGAGATTGTGTCATCGCAGTGATGTCTATCTTGTCCATTAACCACCTTAAATCTTGGAGATTGTGTCATCGCAGTGATGTCTTTATTGTCCTGTAAACACCTTAAATCTTGGAGATTGTGTCATCGCAGTGACGTCTTTATTGTCCTTTAACCACCTTAAATCTATAGACTCCAGGCTTTCACAGCAATTAAAAGTTAGAGTTGGAATTGGTTTTAATCTTGAGAGGAATAAGACATGACGGTTGTAACAGTCGAGTGGTTTCATTTTTTCCGGGTTAGTTAAAGTCTTGCTGCAATATTTTAATGCCCTTTTGACGCTGAAGGGAAAAAAAGTCTTTTTCTGAGACTGGGTAAAAGCTAGTTTGCTTAAAAATTTTATAATTATATAATGATGGGGAGAGGGAGAGAGAGAGAGAGAGAGAGAGAGAGAGAGAGAGAGAATGTGTGTTTTGAAGAATAGAGTCTTAAATAATAAAACTCCTACTATTTTTATAATCCGACTGTATCACAGGGTGCAGATTACCCCCATTGAATAGAGGGAGGAAACACTTTTCACAGATCTCTGATTAATGTCCCATTTATAAATTTCCCTGGAATGGCTGATCGGTGTAGCTTAGAGCTTGTAAACAAACCCAGAATAATATGATCAAACCCACATTTGGCACATTTGTCACGTTGCATGCAATGCTTCAAAAACAGACACAATGGAGGTTCAAAGATAAAGATCTTTATCGCTGCCTAGCCTGGCATCACATTGTATCGCTGTCTACCACCTCCCACTCCGCTCTGCCCTATTCACAAGACCGTATTCAGCTCCGTACACTACAACAATCTGTATGGTTATATGTGATTCTCGTGGTGTTTTTTTTTCCTTTTTAATCAACAGAGACATATCAGGTCTCTATTAATAATAAGCTGCAGGTGACGTGTGTCTTTGGTTATAAAATGATTTAATGTGGAAAAAAATACCAGCACATTTCATACATGGTGTACGAAACCTTGCCAAATTGACATCCTGTTTACGTTTATAAAAATATTAGAGAGATTCGTCTCATAAGTTATGATGAGAGAGGCAGACACACAGACATTAAACCGAACCTTTAAAATATTATTTTAGTTCTGCACCCACTTGAATAAGCGTCGTGCAACAAAAACTAAATGAGTTACTTGGCTAAGAGGGCGTTAACATCCGGCTGGTCCTGCGTCACGCCAGGCTGAGATTGACAATAAGGTTTGCAGATTTTTGTCTTATTTCTCTTTACCTCTATTCCCTTTAGGCCTCTCTTTTCCTCTTAGGCCTCTATTTCATCTTTCTCTGGATTTTCTTAGAATGTTAAAACCTTTTAAATAGGCACCACACTACTTTTTATATCTATCGAGCTATCATAGAGCTGTGCTTTCTCCATTCCATCGTAGCTTGGTGCAGTCGCGTTTCTAAGTAAAACCTTGACAAAA
>JAWDGP010006258.1:5000-7500 GCA_033675545.1 Elysia crispata | reverse complement strand
GGGAGGGAGGGGGACAGCTGGAGGAGCTGCAGACCAGTTATTACCTTATTAGATAATGAAACAGCTTGCTCTAATGTGACTGGTCTAAATCGGGACAAACGACTTGCCTATTAACATCCATTCTTCGAAAACGGCTGGAGCAATAATGGAAATATTTCAGTTTCAGTTTCATGAAAAAGTTTCGCATTCTGAAAATGTGTATGTCTTATTGTCTGTCTGTCTGTCTGTCTGTCTGTCTCTTTCTCATTCTCTGTCGGTGTCTCTCTTGTAACAATTAGATTTGTGTGTTTTTCAGTTTCCCTTATTTTTTTTTTTTTTTTTTTTTTTCATCTCCACTCTCTCTATCTCTTTCTCTGTCTCGTTTTTTTCCTCCTCTATTATAGAACCTTATCTCCCTTTCCCTCATTTTGTTCATCTCCTCTCTCTCTCTCTCTCTCTCTCTCTTTCTCTCTCACTCTCTCTCTTTCTCTCTCACTCTCTCTCTCTCCCTCTCTCTCTCTCTCTCTCTCTCTCTCTCGTTGGTCTGTCACTTCGCCTTCCACTCTGGTCTTCTACTTAACCTCTCTCTCTCTCTCTCTCTCTCTCTCTCTCTCTCTCTCTCTCTCTCTCTTTCTTTCTCTCACTCTCTCTCTCTTTCTCTCTCTATCTCGTTTTTCTGTCTCTATCTCTCTCGTTGGTCTGTTATTTTGTCTTTCACTCTCTCTCTCTCTCTCTCTCTCTCTCTCTCTCTCTCTCTCTCTCTCTCTCTCTCTCTCTCTCTCTCTCTCTCTCTCTCTCTCTCTTTCTCTCTCTCGTTGGTCTGTCACTTCAGCCTTTCACTCTGGAATTCCACTTAACCTCTCTTTCTCTTTCTCTCTCTCTCTCTCTCTCTCTCTCTCTCTCTCTCTGTCTCTCTTTCTCTCTCTCTCGTTGGTTTGTCACTTCACTTTTCATTCTGGTCTTCTACTTAACCTCTCTCTCTCTCTCTCTCTCTCTCTCTCTCTCTCTCTTTCTCTCTCTCTCGTTCGTCTGTCACTTCGCCTTTCAATCTGGTCTTCTACTTAACCTCTCTCTCTCTATCTATCTCTCTCTCTCTAACTCTCCCTCTCTCTCTCTCTTTCTCTCGTTGTTCTGTCACTTCGCCTTTCACTCTGGTCTTCTACTTAAGCTCTCTCTCTCTCTCTCTTTCTCTCTCTTGCTCTCTCTTTCTCTTTCTCTTCGTTGGTCTGTCACTTCGCCTTTCACTCTGGTCTCTCTCTACTTTATCTCTCTCTCTCTCTCTCTCTCTCTCTCTCTCTCTCTCTCTCTCTCTCTCTCTTTCTCTCGTCACTCTGTCACCTTTCTCTCTGGTCACTCCCTTTCTCTCTCTCTCTCTCTCTCTTCTCTCTCTCTCTCTCTCTCTCTCTCTCTCGTTGGTCTGTCACTTCGCTCACTCTGGTCTCTCTCTCTCTCTCTCTCTCTCTCTCTCTCTCTCTCTCTCTCTCTCTCTCTCCCTCTCGTTGGTCTCTCTACTTACTCTCTCTCTCTCTCTCTCTCCTTTCTCTCTCTCTCTCTCTCTCTCTCTCTCTCTCTCTCTCGTTGGTCTGTCACTTTCCTTCTCTCCTAATCTTGGTCTCTCTCTCTCTCTCTCTCTCTCTCTCTCTCTCTCTCTCTCTCTCTCTCTCTCTCTCTCTCTCCCCTGTCACCCCCCCCCCCCCCCTCACTCTGGTCTTCTACTTAATCTCTCTCTCTCTCTCTCTCTCTCTCTCTCTCTCTCTCTCTCTCTCCCCTCTCCTTCTGCTTAATCTCTCTCTCTCTCTCTCTCTCTCTCTCTCTCTCTCTCTCTCTCTCTTTGGTCTCTCCTTTCTATTTACATTCTGGTCATACTCTGAAACTCTCTCTCTCTCTCTCTCTCTCTCTCTCTCTCTCTCTCTCTCTCGTAGGTCTGTAACTTCGCCTTTCACTCTCTACTCTTCTCTCTCTCTCTCTCTCTCTCTCTCTCTCTCTCTCTCTCTCTCTCTATCTCGTTGGTCTGTCACTTTGACTTTCACTCTGGTCTTCTATTTAATCGCTCTCTCTTACTCTCTCTCTCTCTCTCTCTCTCTCTCTCTCTCTCTCTCTCTGTTCCTCGCTCTCTTCTTTACACTTAATCTCTCTCTCTCTTTCTCTCTCTCCCTCTCTCTCTCTGTTCCTCGCTCTCTTCTTTACACTTAATCTCTCTCTCTCTCTCTCTCTCTCTCTCTCTCTCTCTCTCTCTCTCTCTCTCTCTCCACTCTGGTCTTCTACTTAAACTTTCTCTCTCTCTCTCTCTCTCTCTCTCTCTGTCACTTTCTCTCTCTCTCTCTCTCTCTCTCTCTCTCTCTCTCTCTCTCTCTCTCTCTCTCTGTTACTTCTGCCTTTCACTCTGGTCTTCTAGTTAATTTCTCTCTCTCACTCTCTCTCTCTCTCTCTCTCTCTCTCTCTCGTTGGTCTGTCACTTCGCCTTTCACTCTGGTCTTCTACTTAATCTCTCTCTCTCTCTCTCTCTCTCTCTCTCTCTCTC
>JAWDGP010006256.1:55000-62500 GCA_033675545.1 Elysia crispata | reverse complement strand
AAACAAACTCCATAACAATACAAAATATCCAGTCAAGCTTGGAAGATAATTTAAAAATCAACATTGTTCTTAACTACTGGCCTTCTGCACATTTTGCACTGTGTACCGTAACCTATTTTCCTGAATCTCTGTGGTTTCTACACCCACGCAGCACGTTTCTACACAAGTGATGTTTGAACAGTTTCAGGGACGCTGTCTTGCCCTTTACTGTCCACATCATTCACAGGGCATCTCTTAATACATCGGTAGGTTATAACGTTGTGAACTCACCATCTTTTTTGTTTCAATACCGCCCTCAAACTGTCCCATTGAGTTTCAGTAGTTTTGAATATCACGGAATTAATTAATCTGGGTTGCTGGGTAAACTAAAAGTATATTATAATTATATCTTCGGGTCATTAATAGTTTGCGTGTGACATATCATTATAGATTTATCCGTTCAATCCCACATCTCTTCTTTTGTTTCGATTTTGTACTGCTCCCTCTAACTTTTTTTCAGTTACAGCGGCTTTCGGTTTAAAGTGATTCTACTGTATTTTGAAATTTTTTTTAACCGAAGTAAAAATTAAAAAAATATAGTCTTTTTCAGACAATGCGGTAAATTAATTGCTGCGTTAGGTGAAGAAATCATTAATAGGGCACAGCAAAGCGATATTGCCTCTTTTCCACAATGAACTTCAAACTTCAAGTGTTAGACAGTACATGAGGAAGGCACCCGCCGGACAAAGTGCAGACTCTGACATGTGATCAATAATTTAGCTCGAAATTTAAAAATTAAAAGACCATAAAATTAATTCTATCACAGTTTACGGAAGGTCAGGTAGGTCATCAAGAAGCCACCGAGGCGAGCGCTGCGAGAGAGGCCAGAAATTAGCAAACTATCCTACAAGCAATTCTCAGAGTTATCACATTTGGTCATTAATTTATTTTAAACGATGATCCCATAGCTCACCGCTAGGGTGCAAGAAATTTCCACTGTTTACTGCGCATTTCTCCAAGTTTTCCTAAGGTGTTTTCAGTACATGCAGTTTTATTACTTATTTTTGTTAAAATGTTCTGTCATTATCTTGTAAACAAAACATGATTTCGCGAGAAAGTTGAAGATAAGAAGCAGTTTGTAATAATATAAAATGCTTAAGGGTGCGGCATACATTTTCTGTAGTATTGAGTAAACAACATTATCTTATAGTGTAAAGGGTAAAATTAATCATTATGCGATAAAACAGGATTGTATCGAGGCACGTAACATTTTACATGTACAATGTAGTTCTATTGTGAGGCGTAGATCCTATTTTTCATCGAAAAGCAAAATTCTCTGAAATAAAACTGCAACTCTAAGTATGGCATGCAACTCAACATTATTAATTTACGTACAAAACTCGTATTCTAGAATTCAACAGACTCTTTGCAGGGCGTCAGATCCATCTATCCTAGTGACCGCGTAACACCGCACTCGGCTGGTGTTCTGAGAACATCTGGCACATCTGAGTTGCACTCCCGGCTTCGTTCACAGAATCGATGCACCTTGTAATCTGAGACCTGAGGCAAGTGACCCAAACACGAGAACTGGACGTGTGCTGTGTCGGCACTGCAACAGTGCTAGACCAGTGGTCGTGGCCCTGCGACAACACGCTAGGCGGACAGCCGGCTCTAGGCCACCTGTAGACCCACTCTAACACAGGAATTTAAAACAATTACTTCTCGCGAGTGGTTGTTTCCTTTAAAAGCAAGGCTTCTGGCTCCTGATGGGTTAAGTAGTGTCCCAAGGCCAAATCTGTAAGTTTCATTCAGCCTGGAGTTGACCTAAGTCTATAAAATCTAAACATAGACCGAGGATCCTAAACTAAAAGACCAGACACAGATGCTGCACGATCCTCGAGTTTCTGACAAAGTGGCCCTCGTTAACTGGCCCAGGTCTCAACCAAAATTGAAAACAGCACGGCTGGGTCTAACTATACGGACTATGTTTGCGTTGGCGCCGCTCTCCATGTGACACCACCTTAGCCACCTCCATTAGCTTATTTTAAGAGCGACCTAGACGCGAAGCATTGAAGGATACCTTAGAAGTTACGTCACAAAGGGATCCTTTTGAAACAAGTCGATAAGAGACTGACAAAGACTTATGAGACGAAGCAAATGTGGAGTAAAACAATGTACTTCGCCCTGCTATCTTGCCCGGTGCGGTCAGTGTGTGTGTGTGTGTGTGTGTGTGTGTGTGGTGTGTGTGTGTATGGGGGTGTGTGTGGGAGGGGGTGTGTGTGTGTGTGTGTGTGTGTGTGTGTGTGTGTGTGCAGTAGTGTGCGGTTGTTATCGGCAGCACAGGGCGAAAATAAATCAGTGTGTACGATTTTCAATAGTGGTTTGGAGAGTATGCCAAGATCTGTTCAGTAGGCCCAATATTTCAACCTCCCCGCTTTTCATGACATACCGCAGTATATTACGTATCTAGTCTTTGCGGTCAAAGTAACCCCTACTGTATATATGAGGCTATGCCTGTGCTGAGATTCACAGCGCAAATTGTTTACGGTATTTAATTATAATTTTTGTTGTTTCAGTTTTGTCCAATTACCGTAAAACCTCTCAGAAAGAGCTATGGAACGTATTCGAATAATAAAATTCTAAATGAAAATCTTCGTTATCATTAACTGAAGCATTAGTGGCACAAACTTCAAGAACGAAGGAAAACAGGCATCAATGGCATCGAATTGTATACGATTTTTTTCTATCAAACTCACGCTTGTAAATACCAGATATCAATGGAACATTGTTAAGTCACATACTGTTGAAGCAGAACAACCATGTATTGAGGTTTGAGCGTTTTCGGTTAAATAATAAGCTTGGATCCAGCCCAAGGCCCCCATAACTAGATCTAATCTACAGACAGATCACCAAAGTAAACAAACCTATGAATGTTTAGAGTTATCTTATAGCAATCTACTTCAGTTAACTCATTAGCATAATAAGGAACGTCACAGGGAAAAGAGAATTTGTTCAATCTATCAGCCCACTTAGCAACTATAGTAAACTGTCCTGATCGGACAAAGTTAATAAATGGACGTTTTAGTTCACTTTTACTCTTAATGCAAAGAGTTTTTACCTTCGGTTTCTTTGCATACACTTGAACTAGCCACATTGCCTCGGTAACTATCGAATTCACAAGTTAATCTTACAAAAATGTGGGAAATGTAGTTTCCTTCAACATATACCCTAATTTGGTAAAGACAGAGAGAGAAAGAGAGAGAGAGAGAGAGAGAGAGAGAGAGAGAGAGAGAGAGAGAGAAAGAGAGAGAGAGAGAGAGAGAGAGAGAGAGAGAGAGGAGAGAGAGACAGATAGACAGAAAGAGAGGAGTGAAATAGAAAGAGAGAGAGAAAGAGAGAGAGAGAGAGAGAGAGTGAATGAGTGAGAGAGAGTGAGGAGACAGAAAGAGAGACCAAGAGAGGGAGTGAGAGGCAGAAAGAGAGAGAGAGAGAATGAAACAGAAAGAGAGAAGAGAAAGAGTGAGACAGAAAGAGAGAAAGAGTGAGAAAAAAGAGAGAGAGAAAGACAGAGAGAGAGGGAGAGAGACTGAAACAGAAAGAGAGAGAGAGACAGACAGACAGACAGACAGACAGACAGACAGACAGAGAGAGCGAAATGAACCTTGCCTCTCAATTTCTGAGGTCTAATTATCTTTGTAATAAAGAGCTCAACCACTATAGGATACATCTATATTATAGATAAGAAGAGCACTTAATCTCCCATAGCCCTGTAAGCAGTAGGAATTAATAATGATGTATGACATAAATGAAAGAACGTCAAGTGTGGTTTAGAGACCTTTAAATCAATTAAAAATTAAAAATTAATTAAAATGCCTGTATTTAATCATTTTGTGGTGGGCGCATTAGCCCCCCCCCAAAAAAAAAAAAAAAAATGAAAACCAAGGCCAAAAAAAGAAATTGTGAACTATACTTTGCAATCACAGCAAGAGCCAATTTGGCAACTATGATTAAAACTGCACCTGTTTAAAGCTCTAAATAACAATTTAATCTCTATATTTCCATCACAATGTTATACAGAATTAAAAAAAAAAACTAAAAAAAGAACAACACGCACATAATGATAACATTTACAAAAAAAAAATAAATAAAAGCAAAACAGGTTTTTGACTGGCTCTGGTAAAAACCAATATAGTTACAAGATACTTACATTAAACTTAAAATCTCAATGCCAGGCTGGAGTAAAACACAGCAGAGCAACAGCAGGTCAGAAATGCCGCACGGATTTGTAAACAGATTAGTCTAGATAATATTCTAGCGTGCCTGGTTCTGTTGGAATGTTACGTTACACTCCAGCCCACTGCACGCACAAGTCGCTAACTAGACACAGTTACTGTAAATCACGGCGAGTCTAAATCTTGGGAGGTTAAAATAGAAACAAGCAGAACAGCATGTGTCACAGCCGTCCTGTCACGTATCTGGTGCTGCTAAAACACGGCTTGACATCAGCAATTGTTGAGAAGGAATGACTGTCAAAATGAGCAAATGTTAAACATTTTTTTTTTAATTGTGTTCTTGAAAAGAGATCGAGTGGAAACCTTCCTATTGTTTTGTGCAATGTAATCACCCCGCAATCACTCTATATTATGAGTGTACAAATTATTACTTTATTAAGCTTTATTACTTAGAAATACACTGTACTGGTTTTTTCCGCGCAAAAAAACGAGGGTGTATTTATATATTTTGAAGAACGCCCTAGCTATGGCGGTTATTTGTAATTTTAGTCTGACCTGGGCGCAGTAACATTGACAATTTTTTTAGAATGATCTGCCTAAGGCCAAGCTATGGGTCTCTTTCTTGCTTCTTGGAATTATTATCATTATTATTATTATTATTATTATTATTATTATTATTATTATTATTATTATTATTATTATTATTATTATTATTATTATTATTATCATCATCATTATTATTATTATTATTATTATTATTATTATTATTATTATTATTATTATTATTATTATTATTATTATTATTATTATCATCACCATTATTATTATTAATATTATTATTATTGATATTATTATTATTATTATTATTATTATTATTATTATTATTATTATTATTATTATTATTATTATTATTATTATTATTATTATCATTATTATTTATTTATTTATTCATTTATTTACTTCAGCTGTTAAAATCATGATTACAATGAGATGGAAATAGTCCATATCCGCTCCAAATCTGTTGGCCGTGACCCAAGAATCTCTTCATGTTTCCTTTTCTGTGCTTGGTGTTGCGTGTCTTCTTAGGATTATAAATATAAATTCATAGAATCGCCAAAAAAAGTAGTTTATTATTTGGTACATTATAATTATGTCAGCACTAAAAAGTTTTGTTTTTATATATTATCTGTCTTTCCGTGCTCAATTCTCCTCTCTAAGCTTCTTTGTTTGATCAGGAAAGTGCAGAGCACATTAATACATGAATGAAACTTGAGCAGTTCTTCTACATGTTGTTTGCTCAATTGATTTTCTTTGTTTTAGTTCTGAAAAGCTTCTTACACACAAGCAACTCTATAACCGCCATCCCGATCAAACGTCATCTCAAAGAGAACAAACATTTTTTTTAACACGAGAGTGAGGAGAGAGCAGGAACAGGAGCAAGAGCAGGGGTAGAAAACAGGGGTCAGAGCAAGAGCACGGGTAGGAAACAGGGGTAAGAAACAGGAGCAGGGGTAGGAAACAGGAGCAGGGGCAGGGACAGGGGTAGGAAACAGGAGCAGGGGCAGGGACAGGGGTAGGAAACAGGAGCAGGGGCAGGGACAGGGGTAGGAAACAGGAGCAGGGGCAGGGACAGGGATAGGAAACAGGAGCAGGGGTAGGAAACAGGAGCAGGGGCAGGGACAGGTGTAGGAAACAGGAGCAGGGGCAGGGACAGGGGAAGGGACAGGAGTAGGAAACAGGAGCAGGGGCAGGGACAGGGGTAGGAAACAGGAGCAGGGGCAGGGACAGGTGTAGCAAACAGGAGCAGGGGCAGGGACAGGGGTAGGAAACAGGAGCAGGGGCAGGGACAGGGGTAGGAAACAGGAGCAGGGGCAGGGACAGGTGTAGCAAACAGGAGCAGGGGCAGGGACAGGGGTAGGAAACAGGAGCAGGGGAAGGGACAGGAGTAGGAAACAGGAGCAGGGGAAGGGACAGGGGTAGGAAACAGGAGCAGGGGAAGGGACAGGAGTAGGAAACAGGAGCAGGGGAAGGGACAGGAGTAGGAAACAGGAGCAGGGGAAGGGACAGGGGTAGGAAACAGGAGCAGGGGCAGGGACAGGGGTAGGAAACAGGAGCAGGGTTAGGGACAGGGGTAGGAAACAGGAGCAGGGGAAGGGACAGGAGTAGGAAACAGGAGCAGGGGAAGGGACAGGGGTAGGAAACAGGAGCAGGAGCAGGGACAGGGGTAGGAAACAGGAGCAGGAGCAGGGACAGGGGTAGGAAACAGGAGCAGGAGCAGGGACAGGGGTAGGAAACAGGAGCAGGGGTAGGGACAGGGGTAGGAAACAGGAGCAGGGGAAGGGACAGGAGTAGGAAACAGGAGCAGGGGAAGGGACAGGAGTAGGAAACAGGAGCAGGGGCAGGGACAGGTGTAGCAAACAGGAGCAGGGGAAGGGACAGGGGTAGGAAACAGGAGCAGGGGTAGGGACAGGAGTAGGAAACAGGAGCAGGGGAAGGGACAGGGGTAGGAAACAGGAGCAGGGGTAGGGACAGGGGTAGGGACAGGGGTAGAAAACAGGAACAGGGGAAGGGACAGGAGTAGGAAACAGGAGCAGGGGAAGGGACAGGAGTAGGAAACAGGAGCAGGGGTAGGGACAGGGGTAGGGACAGGGGTAGGAAACAGGAGCAGGGGAAGGGACAGGAGTAGGAAACAGGAGCAGGGGAAGGGACAGGGGTAGGAAACAGGAGCAGGGGCAGGGACAGGGGTTGGAAACAGGAGCAGGGGCAGGGACAGGGGTTGGAAACAGGAGCAGGGGCAGGAGCAGGGGTAAGGAAACAGGAGCAGTGACAAGATAAGGGGTATGAAATAGGAGCAGGAGCACAGAAACAGGAAGAGGAGCACAGGAACAGAAACAGGAGCACAGGAACAGAAACAGGAGCACAGGAACAGAAACAGGAGCACAGGAACAGAAACAGGAGCACAGAAACAGAAACAGGAGCACAGAAACAGAAACAGGAGCACAGAAACAGAAACAGGAGCACAGGAACAGAAACAGGAGCACAGAAACAGAAACAGGAGCACAGAAACAGAAACAGGAGCACAGAAACAGAAACAGGAGCACAGAAACAAGAGCACAGGAACAGAAACAAACAGGAGCACAGAAACAGAAACAGGAAGAGGAGCACAGTAAACAAATGCACATCAACTTAAACCTCAGCTCTATTGATTCACAATTCGCTAGGTTGACACACACACACACACATTTTTACCGTTAACTATTGTGTAATATGAAACAAATACCAAACTAGG